>JABWTJ010000376.1:1102909-1702909 GCA_016801875.1 Solanum sitiens | reverse complement strand
TGTGTATTAAACAAAGGACATAGTGGGTTAGGTAAAACCTATTTTGAGAGGAAATATCTATCAAAGCAGAAAGTCCAAAGCCAAAGTTTTTTTTTCAATGCGTATGCTTTAAAAGTCAGACTTGGAATATATTATTTATCTGTACTTTATTAATGGGATAGGAATTCGTAGTGGGACGTTCTTTTCATAGATCCTTCGAGCGAGAAAGGTGTTGCGCCGGGGCCTCCTCAAGGTCATTCGGAACCACTTTAAGGCTGTTTATTGACCATAGCAACGCAATGTTCAGTAGTGGGGTCCCTGTTTGGTATTGTTCCATCCGAGCTCATACTCCTGGACCACTATATAAATCAACCTGATAAGGACCCTGAATGGGTGGAATTCATACGACAAGGCCTATAAACCCAGGGACTTTCACCCAGGGAGTACGAGGTCATGGTGCGCAATTTCCTGGAAACAGAGTTTTGTTTTTCAACTCCAGTGATTTGATTAGCTTACATCGGAGGATGGTCTAAAGATGTCCCTTGCTATCAGTCAAACCAAGGGCACCCCTTCCTAGTCCGCTTAGTCGGTTGAGTAAACAAACCCGGATTCTAATATGGGTCGAGTAGTGAGTTCCACTTTTTCTTCCCCAGCAAGCCTAGTCTACTTTCGCAAGCGGGGCTGAGTTTGAAGAGGATCATTTTGGTATTGATGTCCTCTTGGAATCATGGAAAAAATTTACAAAAACGGGCACGTCGGTGGATCAGCGCTGGATCTTGGTCCATCCTACTACGAGGATCCCATATCCAGCAATGATCCAGCTACCACTGAAAGACCTTCTCAAATTAATCAAAGAATTCTAAATGTTGAAAATGAAAGGCGGGCGGATTCTTCCTCCAACTAACGAAGAGATCTTGGTTCCTTCCTATTCCTAGAGCTGAGGCATTGTAGTGCAACGTATATGTTGTTCAGGTCGATTAGAAGGTGCAGAAATAGCTAGAACTGAATGCGGAAAGTATGGAAAAACATGTCGTAATGTATTTAACCAGAAAATAGAGGCTAATATCTTTTGTTTGGGCCGGTAGCTAAAAGAAAGTCCTCGCTTTCTCTTGAACAAGGGTCTACTATTATAAAAATATAGAGCTATAATGTTGTTTATACCAAAGGTATTTTTTTATATGTGGTGTATTCGTTTGTGGTGAGTAGGGCCTCTTTCTCGTTGATCGGACAACCTCTTGTTCCTGCTCCTCTTTATTCGCTTCGGGGACGGAGGTCCTACGGTAGGTAATAGCAGGCACAAGCAAGTTGACCAAAGGGGACCAGCGCTTCTACTCCTCCACCGAGAAGTCAACTCAATCACTTGGACAGAGGGATTTGATCTACCAACAGCAGAAAGCGCCGCTTCTAGCCTTTCAGCTTCTTTAAAGAGATGACGGATACAGAGCGGTTACCACTTGTAGGTTTCTACCATACTATCTATCTATTAGAATACTGCCGATTCTAGTCTCCAACGACGGGGATTGAACCCGCGCGTGGTGGATTCACAATCCACTGCCTTGATCCACTTGGAGAAAGAAAGGCTCCGCGTTCGAACATTGGTTGATCTTAGCTTAGCGTGCTAGCCGCTGCTTCATTTCGTATAGTGATAACACTTTCTCTTTCTTAGCGCTCCACCCCCCTTGTATAGTAAGGGCTACTTTGGTTGCGCGGCTTTCTCTTATAGGGTGACTTGACTCAGCTTTCATATTATAACGGGAATCTTGAATGGAAAACCCTTTCTTCTGCCCTCGCCACTTTTTTCGCTGACCCTATCCACCTCATTTATTGGATAAATTGAGTTGTCGGTCATTCCCGGCCCACCTAGCGAAACCACTGCTTTCTTGGTCATGACTATCAGTTGGCAAGTAGATTCCGTGCCTGGGTATGAAACTCTAAACGCAAAATTCGATCATTCAAGTCGGATAGCATTTATGTACGCTAGGATCCGAACCTATTTCCGCTATTCTGGGTTCTTATTGAGCGTAGCGAAATCAAGGTTGATGATAAAGTCAGTGAAGTTTCCATGGTGTTCTAACTTTGCATAGTCTTGGTCAACAGTGGAAGGCTCCCTTGGCACAACGATCAGGTCAAGCAAAGCGATATTATTTTCAATTCATTTTTGAAGCCCTGGGTACCAAGCAATCCGTTTAGATCCTGGGGTCCGATCTGCGCATTCATCACTAAAGAAGATAAGAATCCACATATATTTACTAGAGCCAAGACTGTACGAGGAGAGAAAGACTTAAGTCGACTCAAGTGGAAATTATCAGACTGCTTTCATACCTTATCTCAGGTTACCCCTTAGTGCGGGTATGGGGCCCTTCGTCTGCAGTGGTTCGTTTAGCAAGCAGTCTTATTGCTTGAAAGCACACACAGCACACATTAGGAGAGTTCGAGTGCGAAAGCAGTGTACTCATGCCCCTGGGATAGGGTATGCTTTTAATGCGTTATCTAACTATAAGAGTAGGAGCAGCAAGCACTTACTTTCTTTAAGACGGTAACTTCCACAACATCTAAGAATTATCTCAGGTTTTCCGTTAGTGCACTCTGGAAAAAAGGAGAAAAGGCGAAAAAGCTCAAGTGATTTTCCCTTGCCTACGAAGGTACGTAGGCAGCTCTCCTTAAAAAGAGTGATGTCCCACTGAACTTCATACTCGAGTGGAGAAAGAGGGCTAGACCCCCGGAGGGCTTTCAGGGACTGGGGAAGACGGGTGGATTATAGAGCTAGGGTAGGGGAAAATCGAAGGCCCATCGGGATTGGGCATGGACGAGCCTCGACTGGGCCAACATTGATGAAAAAAGGTATTTTCTTTTTAATAGACTGATATCTTTCGCATGAAGATAATCTTGTATTTTGGATATTTCTTTCCTTATTTGACGATCTTTGCACCTGACCAGCTCGTACGTAGCATCCCGCTGCTGGTCCGCACAGCGGGGCGTCAAAAGCAAGTCTTTTTGATTTCGACCATGGGGACCGATTCCTTCTTTCTTTATGTTATGTCGGTTGCGGTGGAGGGCACTTAACCACAGTTCTTGCGGGTAGGCTTCCTTCTAGGACAGGCTTTCTTACCAGAAACCTCCATACAACGCCCCTTGTTTTGTTCTAGCGGCTAACCATCTAACGATCTTCCTTAGCTGGCTGACCTGATTTACCCCTTCTCGTTGGATGACCGGCCCTTTCTTAGACTTGGTGAACTCCTATCGCGATGAATTAAACTCCGTTCCATGATGGGGATTTCCACTTTTTTGTCTACTTCCATCCGTAATACTTGGAAGAATTTTACGACTAGAAAATAAGATAAAAAAAAGACTTGAAATCCTTTTATTCCATATTGGAGTAGAAATCCTTTTATTCCATATTGGAAAAGTTATCGTGGGTCTTGTTCTGGCAAAGTTCACCTTACACTTTGGGTATCTGTTCGCAGATGACCTAACTCGTGCTGTGAATCAGTTTTACTCTCCTCCGTCGGGTGAAGGGTGGTTCAGTCAAGCGCCAACCCCGACTCCTCCACCAGAGAATTCCGGTCTGGAGCTCATTCCTGGTGCACGAATCGAAGGGTATGGCCCATCCCTGGGTTTGGAAGGACAGAAACTAAAAAAGCTCCATGCCATAGTCGAAGGGCATCTTCGGAGATACTGCGCTTCTGAGGATGGATTGAAAAGGTTCCCTTGTTTGAAAGAAAAAACAAGTAAGATTTCCAATATTTTGCGCAACATTTTTCTATTACGGAATTGGACGGATCACGCACGCTAAGAACACAACGGATTAGAGGGGACAAGAGGTTCCACTCATCAAAGTGTGAGACGCAAGGCTTCTGCCTAGAAGCAAGCTACCCTCTTTGCCACTTTTAAATTAATCCCACGAGCCTCTTATCTATTCTCATTGAGAGACGTCGGGGGAGCGAATCCAACTAGAAAAACTCACATTGGGCTTAGGGATAATCAGGCTCGAACTGATGACTTCCACCACGTCAAGGCGACACTCTACTGCTGAGTTATATCCCTTCCCCGCCCCATCGAGAAATAGAACTTACTAATCCTAAGTCAAAGGGTCGAGAAACTCAACGCCACTATTCTTGAACAACTTGGAGCCGAGCCTTCTTTTTGCACTATTACGGATATGAAAATAATGGTCAAAATCTGATTCAATTGGCAACTGCCCCTATCGGAAATAGGATTGACTACCGATTCCGAAGGAACTGGAGTTACATCTCTTTTACATTCAAGAGTTCTTATGCATTTCCACGCCCCTTTGAGACGCCAAAAAAATGGAGAAATTCCTTTTCTTAGGAACACATACAAGATTTGTCACTACAAAAAGTATAATGGTACCGCGCTACAACTAATATAATAGAAAGTCAAGTTAGTGTTATGGTGCAGCGGAAGGCCCCCTATCCTTACAGTCAAGTGGCTGAACGCCCCTCGAATCTTCCTTGAGTTGATGTCACTGGGACATCTACCGCTTGGATCCTGCCTTGTTAGTCATCCGTAGAGCTAAAGGGAATTTTGGAAGCCATTCCCATTCCCACACACCAATACCAACCAGGTGGCTGTTCAGTAAGTCCTACCCGCAAGAGAAAGGAGAAATTGCTTGCGCGCTTCATAAAGTAAGAGAAAGGAACTTAGGCCGAACAGATTACCGGCTCCGAAGGCCTGCAATCGTGACTTTAGTTTCGGTGGTTCGCTTTGTTGTCGGGGTGCAACATTTGTGAGACTTCGAATGGAGTGGTCTGTACGCCCCTCCCCCTCGCAAAGCCTGAAGAAAGGAGCAACTTAGGTACCTCTTTGTTAACTATATTCCTGGTTTGCTAAAAGGGTCCATGGGCCCAATCAATCTCTATACTCTTGATGCCTTTATAATCGGAGAAAGAGAAGGGGCGTGGTTGGTGTGTCACTGGGTCGGTGGGGAACCTTTAGGAAGGTTTTTTTTTTTGTTCGAGTTGGAGTGGAAGCAGTGAGGGGGGCGAGTTCCCTAACCTACGCGAGCCTAAAGAGAAGAGAGTTCAGTCTACGAAGGGTTCGGGTTATCAGTTCGGATCAGTCCCATGCAGGCCGCAGAGAAAGAGACAAGGAGGAAGAAGGGGGCACTACGGGAAGAGCATGCCTTTCTATCTATACTTCCCATCCGGAGGAGCAAGTTATGGAACAATTCAGCTTATTGCTGGGCTGGTTATTTAGAGCCAACAATTGGCTGGTTGGATTCTTCCTTTTATCCGTACTGACTCTAATCATGATTTTGACTCTATTATGATACCTCCCTCTATCACAATAGAAATAGAGAATGGAGGTGACTTCGCTACGCGCCCCTTCTCCAGGGTGGAAGATGGGTCTAGAAAACCGTACTGTCTCACGATTTCAATTCGGTTAGAAAAACTTCTCCTGAGCAATTCACGTATCACTTGAGTAGTATTACGAAACCTTAAGAGCCTGGACTGATTGTTAAGAAAGAAGCCAAGAGGCCGCTAGAGAAGGGGTTCCATTTTCGAGTCTATTTTCGATTCTTCCGACCTTGAATCTAGGTTTCCCCTAATGCCTCCTTGCTGCTTTCAAAGCTACACTAGCTTACTTCCTTCATAAGCTAATAAGAGATTCAATTATTCTACACTGACTTTACTATGCTTCTTATTAGTTATAGTAACTATACCCTATGGGTTGAATTGCCACAACAGGGGCCTTCCTCAAGGGAGGAGTTCATACCCGGAGAAAGAAAGCAGACTACTAAATCGACTATTTCAACATATTGTTTGCACTAGTATCATAGCCATCTCTTTTAACATAACCTTTCGGCGTCTTCCTTTATGCTTCCCTCAAATCAGTACCCCCTCGATAGTCCGTTTATTCAATATCCATCATGCTAACAATAGGGGTTTAGGAAGAATACGGGCTTTGTTTCGGTCAGGTGTCGAACTCTTTTATCTTCGCATAGGCTTTCCTGAGTGATTGGAAAGATTTTAGACTGCTAGAGAAAAAAAGCTATCTAACCCTGATATCCTTGGTACTGTCCCTGCTGAGAAAGATCCGGATTTCCCAGAGAGTGCTTTTTTGGTGCGGATGTAACCAACAATTCAAGGCTATCAAGGGAAGGAGTTGCAGGACCGGAGTTCTATCTCGGATCTACAGAATGACCAGTTTTTTTTCTCGAAAACCGCTCTTAGGGCAGGTTCCACGTGGGGTTGGATATCGAAGGTTCCTTCCGAGCATTTTGGATATGGAATCTGTATTGCCGGAAAGGTTCTCCCTGTCCCGGACAACCTCTCTTCTTATAGGATTCATAGAGTTTACCTTTAAGGTTGGATTCCATAGATCTAATAGGCGGAAAGAAGCACTGGCTAATACTTTTTAGGAGATGGGGCCTACAGGGCAATCAGATAGCAGATTCCCCTTAACTGTCTTCAATGTCTTGACTTTAGGAATGATTGAATGTAAGATAAGGAAAGAGACTTTCCTAAGAAGGTCTTATGTATTCTTAAACGTCTTGATTGTTTTTTACCGTCTTGCTTAGGAAAGACACATCTCCGTCCAGACAAGATCCTTAGATGATCCTTTCTATACCGTATGTCCTGTCTTGAAGAACGTCTTCCCCGGTCCGAGACAGGTCAACAATCGTGGAAGGCCTAGGATGGTCGCTATAACGTCTTTTTCAGCACGTAACAAGGTCCAACGATGAATCTAACATAGAAGACGGTTACTATGCCTTAAACGACATGATATAGGCTTTAAAGAGGGTTTTCATGAAGGATTGTCAGATAGGCTTGGAAAGAAAGTTGGGCTAGGTCTTCTTCCCTTAGAGAGGCTTATTCTCCTTTCCCCATTTGACGGCAAAGAGCAATCGTCCCTGTAGTTAAAGCTTTTTCTATTCTTTTGTTAACTGATTTATGTATCGGATTCCATTTACCCCACGGTTGGGAATTAATGATTGGCTCTATCTATAAAGATTTTGGATTTGTTCATAATGATCAAATTTGATCTGGTCTTGTTTCCACCTTTCCAGTCATTCTCGATACTATTTTCTTTTGATTTTCCGTTATTTAAATCGTCTGTCTCTGTCACTTGTAGTTATTTATCATTCAATGAATGACTGCTAAATGATCCATTGATATTAATCTAATCCAATTAGAATGCTTGGTACTTTGTAGTTGTACATAAGCAAAGTATTGAAAATCGTATTTACTCTTTCTATTTTTAACCATCGGGGAGATTTCCCCTAGATTATTCCATCAAATAGCAGAATCATGGCTAGGGAACTATACTAGTGACCTACCCAATTTATTGTCAAATTTTCGCGATCAATGATTGGACCATGCAAACTAGAAATGCTTTTTCTTGGCTAAAGAAAGAGATTACTCGATCTATTTCCGTATCGCTCATGATATATATCAACACTCGGACATCTATTGCAAGTGCATATCCCACTTTTGCACAGCAGGGTTATGAAAATCCACGAGAAGCGACTGGGCGTATTGTATGTGCCAATTGCCATTTAGCTAATAAGCTAGTGGAGATTGAGGTTCCGGAAGTCGAGAATCCGCATACTGCCACGGGAGAGCATTCCTTGGATAAAATCCATACCCTTCTTTCGGATCTCGAATCGAGGTGAGTCAATTCCGAGTCCTTCTCTCAATTAAAAGGGAAGGTACCCCTGCGAAGGGGTTGGGACGAACACTCTACCACATAGT
This sequence comes from Solanum sitiens, assembly GCA_016801875.1. Taxonomy (NCBI): domain Eukaryota; kingdom Viridiplantae; phylum Streptophyta; class Magnoliopsida; order Solanales; family Solanaceae; genus Solanum; species Solanum sitiens. The sequence goes on along the minus strand of JABWTJ010000376.1, from coordinate 1,695,215 downwards.
GGAGTGGATAGCTAGGACTACTAAAATGGAGATCGTGTACAACAACAATCCTATATTTGATGTCGATTCATCCACATTTCCATTCCTTGTAGAGGAAGGCTAACTGCTTGCTGGCTGGGAGATGTATGAGCGGTAACGTCCACATACGGCTCCGTGAGAAGGGCGGTGGACAGAAATGGCCTTGTTGTACCTCACTCTCATCTTAAATGGGGTCGTGAAGAGGGCTGGACGAGTGGAATGAGGGAAAATGGCTTTGGCAAAGTCAGGATCATCTTGCAATCCACCTTATCCGGTAAGTTACCTAACAGAACTTGAAACTTTGGCTTTATGAAAGCCGGTCCACAGCAGTGAAAGTACGATTGATTTCGTCGATCGAACGAAAACCGCTTCTTGATATTTTGGCTTAACTACGTGCTTGCGATAGGACGGATGCGACTTCCCTCAGTTGGTTTGGGTGGCATAGCCCGTTAACTTGTTCTTCCTGACCTGATTCAACGCCAAAAAAGGGCTTGTCCGCCTCTTCTCCTTCTTGTCCTCTTGTACTTCCATTCTTCTTATTTGATATAGAACACATAAAGGGGAAGAGCACAGATTGTGGCTTGGAGTATCTAAGGAACGGTAGTCATTTATTGCGACATACGGAATGAATCTAGTCACCATCCGATTTAGCTCTTTTAGTATGGACATGGCTTAAGGCGGAACTCCAGTAAGAAATCTATTGAAGAGTTGGCACTTTTTAGTGGATCCTTAGCACGTGAACCCATAGGAATAGGGCCCTTCTTCTTTGCAAAAAAGCTTCTGAATTATCATCACATCAGTAGGCGCAGAAAGAAAATCTTGGTATTGACTTATTGAAAATCTCTTTGAGATTGCTTAGACAAATCTTTTTGTGTGAGGCCGTTGTTCCCCACCTTTCTCACCTTGTTTTTGGGCATCAAATTCTGTGACTCATAAGCCCTCCGTATCTAAAGATAGATGGCTAAAGGGCGGGTTCCGCAGTTAACTAAGAAGGCGATTGATTGGCTTGGAGAGGAAAGGAAACCCGGGACTGAAAACAAAAAGGATAGGAATGAATTGAATAAAGAAAGAATATATAGAACCTTGAGCATTTTCTCCTCTCAGCAATGGTTGAGAGTAAAAAAGGGGTATCCGCATAGAAGGATTGCTGGTATACCGGGTAGATGTTTATCTTTTCGACTTCAGCGAAAATGTTCAAAGCACCACCTTCGTCATTTATCTTGACGTCGAAAGGGAAGAGGACAGGGTCTTACTTACTAAAAAGTCAATAAAGGGGGAGTTTCCTGTCTTAGTTTCACTTCCTTGCTTTTTGTATCAATGTCCAATTCCGTAATAGAAAAATGTTGCGCAGAAAAGAACGATCGTCAGCGGAGATCGCAATACGCAGTTTTTTAGACAGAATCCATCATAATAGGTATCTTGAAGGTGCCCCAGAATTAGAAGAGCGTCGTCTCCTATAACATCCTCAACTAGATCTGCTATGTTCCACCTCTCGGGTACGTCCCTACCGCTGAGTCGAAGCAACTCTGCGCTATTTTTGCAGATGTCGCAAAATAACTGAGTTAACTCCGGTGGAGCGCTTTGCGCGTTCGACGTCGTTGAACTAGTAGAAGAAGCGAAGGAAGAAGTGGAACTTTGCATAAAGTGAAGATCGCTCAGGGTGAGTAGAAATGCACTGTTTTCCATATCCAAAAATAATCTTATTATTTTTTCTTTCTCTGCTCCCCCCCCCCCAAAAAAAAGAGACTGAATTTCTTCCACCTTCCTTGTACGAGTAGTGAAGAAGTATAGATTTAGTTGGTTGTTGACCAACGGAAAGCATGGGATCAAAAAAGGCAGAATTTACGCAATTTCTTTTCTAAGAAAGAGATCATAAAGGGAGCAGACGACCTGTCTTTTCAGACTCATTCCCTTTCTCTATGGGAATAGCGATAGACCGGATTCAAAGATATAGGCGAGTAAGTAAAATCTTGACTGACACATACCGCGGTGTATTGTTGTCAACTCACATAGTTGCACCTACCAGCAAAAAGAGGACTACTCCCTGCACGCCACTAAACGGTGCCATTTGGATCAGAGAATTTATGGAGGAAATCGGGTTTTAAATTTTCAGAAACATTCTTCCAATATCAATAGGTTGATTGTTTCGCTCCTCTATCTTCCCAAAGGAAAAAAGATCTCTGAGAGTTGTTTCCTGAATCCGAAAGAGAGTACTTGGGTTCTCCCAATAACTAAAAAGTGTAGCATGCCTGAATCTAACTGGGGTTCGCGTTGGTGGAGGAACTGGATCGAAAAAAAGAGGGATTCTAGTTGTAAGATGTCTAATGAAACCGTCGCTGGAATTGAGATCTTATTCAAAGAGAAAGATCTCAAATATCTGGAGTTTCTTTTTGTATATTATATGGATGATCCGATCCGAAGGACCATGATTGGGAATTGTTTGATCGTCTTTCTCTAAGGAAGAGTCAAAATAGAATCAACTTGAATTCGGGACCGCTATTCGAAATCTTAGTGAAACACTGGATTTCTTATCTCATGTCTGCTTTTCGTGAAAAAATACTAATTGAAGTGGAGGGTTTCTTCAAACAACAAGGGGCTGGGTCAACTATTCAATCAAATGATATTGAGCATGTTTCCCATCTCTTCTCAAGAAACAAGTGGGCTATTTCTTTGCAAAACTGTGCTCAATTTCATATGTGGCAATTCCGCCAAGATCTCTTCGTTAGTTGGGGGAAGAATCCGCCCGAATCGGATTTTTTGAGGAACATATCGAGAGAGAATTGGATTCAATTGTTCGAGGAAGAGGTATATATTGGCATCTTCACTAGTTGCCTTTCAACAGTTCCTTCTCTGCTCGCACCTTTCCTTCAGTCTAATTGGACACTCTGCTCCTTATCCCTTTGGGGCTAGACCTCAGCTCAGATTATCCTTGGCCGAGATGTGAGGTGCAGGTGGTGATGATCACCCCGGGGTATGAGCTAGCGCCCTTGACAGGCACTCCAGAACCCGCCAACGCTCGTTAAAACCCGGGTCGGTCGGTCCTCCATTCATCCGACCGGAGGTATGGATAACGAGGCCACAAAAATAGAAAACGAAAATCTTTTTATTTCCGAAAATGCTTCATTCCTGGGAAGAGGACTTGATCATGAGTGAATTTGTTGATGCTTCACCCATGAAGTATGGAAAGTGCCAAACATTAGGAACTACCCGAGGAGGAGTTAGGAACAGGGCCACTCTTTCTCTTACATTCTTTCATTTAGTTAGGCGTGGTAAAGGATCTCGCTCGAAAGAGACTCTTCACCTACTCTAAAGCAGGCGGGGTGGTGACCTCGTCTTAAGATAAGATATAGGCAATAAGACTTTAAGCGCACCTGAGCGCCTTTGCCCATAGAGAATACTGGGGACGAAAGTCTCTGGGGGTGGGGGGTTCTATGGAGTAAGTCTCCCATTGCTTTTGCAAACCAGTGGGGACAACCCCCCAAAAAAATGAGTCCCGCTTCTTCTTTGATATTCGATCTCATAGAGTTAAATTCCCGTTCTCAACCCATGAACAATATGAGCTCAAAGCTTCCTTCGTAACACCCCCTGTCCTTTATAGTATAGTCGTAAAGGGCTTCTCAGAAAAGTAAGGAAGAAGGCATTCGAAAGGCCGACCACTACCACTATCTCATAGGCATTCGCGAGAAAGGATTCCTCGTCAAGTAAGTTTCGGGGGTGTGGACACACTTGCGCGAATTCGGGTAACGGCTACAAGGGAGAAATCGAAAGGAAACTGTACCCGACCAGGGATGGACGTAAACTCGTAAGTTACCGAAGGTTGAGTTACCTACAGAAATTCAGACAAAGGATGAGAAGGAATGGGTAAAAAAGCTTCCTGGCTATCTTTCCTAGGAAGAACTTCTACGACGATATAAGACCTTGAAAATAGCTTAGGTGATCTAGAGCCTAACATTTTGGTCTTGGTGTTATAAGGTCCTAAATATGTTTAATATGTGGTATAGAGGAATTAGCTAAAATATTAGAGGTGTTGGAAGTCAAACGTCAAGGGACGACTAAGACGTTTGACGACTAAGTCACCTAATTGTCTCTTATGTGGTTTTATGTGTTTATGTGTGTTTCATGGTGTTTTAAGGTTCTTAATAAAGTTATTATAGCATGTATAGGCAGTGGTTAAAGTTTCGTGAAGTTTGGAGGTCAAACGATCAAGAACGTCCAAGGCATTCGAAAGATATGCCTTGAGTCGACCTTGTACGTCTAGGCGAGTTTCGTTGAGTTTTACGTGTTCGTTTTGGATGAAATTCATGTGAGAGGTGTGAAACTCATAGATGGTCGTATTTGGGTTGGAAAAATCCGTTAAACTATCCCCAAGGATCATCAAAGGGTCCTTGAGGAAAGGACCCAAAACCTGATAGCAGGCTGTCCCAGGCAGCCTTGGCGACGGAGCAGTCAACGGCCAGTCATGGCTGTGACGCCCCGTCACAAGGGATTCGTCATGGGGGCCTTGTACAATGGTGTAGGGGGAACCCTTGGCAAGACACTGGAGCTTGCAACGGAGGGTCATGATGGGCCGTTGCACCCGTGATGCCCCGTCACAAGCAGGTCGTCGCAGCCAATGTCTCCTGCACAGATTTTCTGCCAAGTCAGGGGTGAATAGGTAAATTCACCCCATGTCCAAATAATAGTTTAGGCGGTTTATTAAGGGTCTTATGGGTATTTTAGATGAGTATATAAGTGTTTAACACTTAGAATAATTCATTCTTCTAAAAATCAAAACCCAAAGTCTCTTAGAAATCCCAAAACCCCCATTGAAGACTCCATTGAAGAGGCAGCTTGGTGAGGGGTTCTTGAGTGGACATTCTTCATAAAAGTGAAGAATTATCATCCTTGAGGTATGGCTTTTGATCCTTGAAACTTATTTCATCAAGGATCTCAATCCTCAAAGTGTTTTACAAAGTTTTCTAAAGTGAATTGTCCAATTTCGGGATTCTACCATGGGTTCTTGCATAAATAATTTCTAAACATTGAATTATGATCTAATTGATATTGTATTGATGATTTAAACATAAATTACCTATGAACCCATGTGAATTGATGAACCCTAGTTTTGACTACTTATTGGGTTACTTGATATTAAGCTAATATTGATGAATTGTTGTGTAGTTTCTTATGGGCTTTCTAATGATATAAGAATTGTATTCAATTGATATATAATTGATCTTAGATTGTTAAACCTATATTGAATTGATGTAGATTCATTGAGTTTTATGGTTATTGCTTTGAATTATTATTCATGGCCATGGGTAAGGGCCTTGTGATGTTGAATTGGTTGAATTGGCATTGAATTGAAGTGTGGATATGGGTATGAAGGTATGCTGCCCCGTTTTCCTTAATTTGATATTAATTATACTTCGATATTATTGTGATTGGTATGGTCCACTTATGCTGGCGGTGTTATGTGTTTAATTTGCAATTGACGTGGCCTTGTCGACGTTACTTTATGCAATATCATGAGCATGGCCTTATTGGCAACTACTTGAAGTAATGTGGCTATTTGTGTAGTTGATGATGTGAAGTGTGGCATTACCTATATACATGTGAGGTTATATAATCAAGTATGTGTTCTTCTAGTTATGTTGCCTTATGTGATCATGTTAGACTTTGTCTTGACATTATGAGTGTAGTGTTAGGGTTAAGTCTTGGTTATTACTACTTGACTTTATGAGTCTATGTGGAGTATATTAATGATGTTATGATGATATATAGGATAACTTGAAGATGTTAGGTTGTTTTAGAGGTGTTTCTAGAATGACTTGTATTATGTGTTAAAAGTGAAGTATGTGATGTCTTGTCTTGGTTGACTTGTATCTCTTGCTTGATGTATATATGATTATGGATATGTGATGTCTAGATTTAGGGTGTTATAACTCTTAGTCTTGAATGTATGAATGACATGTGACTTTAAATGATGTTATAAGAGTCTCTTATGTGCAAACCTTGACTTAAAGGGAAGGTTAAGATTGATTGAAGTGTAAGCCGTAATGGTATCCTTCAAAGTAAAGGAATGATGGACTTAAGGTTAGTTGGCTGGAACGGCATCATATTAACACTTAGGAAAGTCATCATGAGCTTCTTATCGCCATTGTGAGGTAGCCCTAGTGGACCTTCCTTGGTAGGGTAAATGTAATTGGGTTATGAACTAGATATGGAACCCTTTTATGTAAACCTAATGTATGAAATATTCTATGAGAAAGAAGGCTAGCACCGAGTGAGTATGGCAAGGGAAATAGTTCTAGTTAAGTGTGAGACTAGAATACAAAGAAGCCCTTCCTATTCCTTAACCATGTGCCTACATGGGATGTGTCCAAGTTCTACCATTGGCAAGTAGAACAACCTCATTGAAGTAGGATAGAACTTCGGATTCCATGTCTTGCTATCATGGTCTATGTCGGTTATTGCCTATTCTCATCATGTGGAATACCTATTAGCATTAGATAAGTTTATGAGGTTTAGGTGGTGGTATGGGACGCTATCTAGACATTGCAGAATAGACTTTGAAGGTGTTATGTGGAGTTCCTAGGTCTTGTCCAAGACCATTATGTGAGTGTCTTATGTGATGCTTTATGTGAGTGTCTTAGGTGATGTATGAGTCTTAATGAACTAATGACCTAATGACCTATGTAGTAACTATGTAAATGGTTGAGTACCTAATCTAAAGTGACTTAAGCATTCCTTAGCTAAAGTGTGAGGAGGACATGAAAGGATGGTCTCTTCATGTCTTGTCTTTGGAAGTCTTGAGGATGACTCTAGTTAGGGAAGTTGGTTAATCTTGTTGACATGATCTAAACCTTAGGAAGTCTTAAGGACTATTTAGGTAATCTTGGAGAGGTCATTGTACTATGGACATATCTTCTTGATTTACTTAAGTAGGTCTTTTGATAGGCTTTGGAAAGAGAATGTCTTCTAATTTTAAGTGTTGGTGTGTTTAGTAAGAATGATTCTATTTGAGGTAGTCTATAGGATCTCTTGTGTGTGTGTGATAGAGATTGTATGAGCGGTCGCTCCACACTCACTCAAGTGAACCTTGAAAATCACCTTTGGTAGATGAATTTTACCTTGATGTTTATGATTGTTTTCTAAGTATGTGTGTGACTCATTGTAGTAATCTTAAGGGTCGTTTAGGCACATCTAGAGAGGGTGTATGGGCGGTCTCTCTTTGTGTGACTTAAGTGAATCTTAGAATGACTTTAAGTGAGGGAATTAATTGCTAGGAGATGTTAAAAGGAAGGTTTGGACTTCACTGTAACAGTGAAGGGACTTTACTGTACAGTGAAGTGAACTCACTATAAAGTGAGCCTTTAAATGCTATCTTTGATTAAATGTTATCTTATGTGTTTCTTAATTGCTAAATGATGTTCTTATGTTTAAACTATGATTTCCAAATGAAAAGATGCATATTTCCAATAAAGTCCGTTTTCATGATTTTATGCATATAGCCATACTTAGTACATGTGGTTGTACTAATTCCATGCTTTATTTTTTTATCTATAGTTCTTGGTAGGTGAAGAGCTTGTGAAGAGAAGACTTGGACTTACAAGATCGTTCAAGAAGAAGTTGATGTATGTCCTCATTTGACTCGAGGGCATATATATATCTTTTATTGTTTTTCTTTGGAGTATTGTAATAGACTATGTCTTTCTATTTTCGTATCGAAGTATGGGCCGTGTCCCAAAGTACTCTTGTGTCTTAAGATGATGAGATTGAGACTTAGCATTTCTATTACTTTTATATGAAAGAGGTTTTTAAAGACTATATTATGTTTTTGTGAAAAGTTTTAATTCCGCACTACTTTTCACTATGTATATGCAATGAATGATATGAATGAGGCTTGTCTTAGAACTCTGAGAGTTCGACGACGCCGGTCACAATCCGAGATTGCACCCTATCTTTTAGGGTATGATTTCGGGTTGTGACAAAGTGGGTATCAGAGCATAAGTTGGTGAAAGTAGTATTAGGTATCACAAAGTCTCATCAAGTCACGTCTAGTAGAGTCTTGAACATCGGTGTGAGTCGCGACACATCTATGGGCGAGAGGCTATAGGACGATAGAGTTTCCCTTCTTTTATACTCCTATATCGTGCGGTAGAGTAAATGTTATGATTATTCTTCTTATGAGTTTCCTTGTGTTTGCTAGGAAATGAATACTAGAAGGATGGCCGCTAGAAGATTGGAAGAGGAGAGGGTGAATGAGGAGATTCCTCAAGTTGAGCAAGTTGAGCAAGGTTCTCAAGGTGGGCAAGGTGCTCAAGGTGCTCAAGGTGATCAAGTGCCTCCCCAAGGTGATCATGTTCCTAATGTAGGAGGAGGTGATGAGGTACCGGAGTTGTCTAATAGGGTGATTGGAGAGGCTTTGTTGGCTTTAGCTCAAGCCGTAACTGCTCAAATCAATTTGAGTATGGTGCCTAGGGTTATGGAGAGCACTATGACTTCTAGGTTGAGAGACTTTGTGAGGATGAATCCTCCTATCTTTCTTGGCTATAAGGTGAATGAGGATACCCAAGAATATTTTGATGGTGTGTACAAAGTTTTGAGTGCTATGGGGGTTACATCTAGGGAGAAGGCGGAGTTGACTTCATACCAATTGAGAGATGTTTCTGAAATTTGGTACACTCAATGGAAGGACAATAGGCCATAAGATTCGGGTCCTATTGAGTGGGAAGAGTTTAAGGGAGCTTTTCTTGGCAAGTACTTTTCCCGAGAGAGAAGAGAAGTCAAGGTGGAGGAGTTTATTAATCCCAAGCAAGGCAATATGAGTGTTGAGGAGTACTCTTTGAAATTCTCAACATTGTCTAGGTATGCTCCTTCTCTTGTGTCCCATCCAAGAGATGAAATGAGTCGCTTTTGTACCGGAGTATCCGATTTAGTGAAGGAAGAATGTCGTACCGCAATGCTTTATGATAATATGACCCTATCTAGACTCATGGTGTATGCACAATCTATTGAGGAGTCTAAACTTAGAAGGATGGTTAGAAGTTTGAAAAGGGGTGTTGCTAGTGATCAAGAGCAACCTAGGTTCAAGAAAAGAGTTCAATCTCAAGATGGACCTAGAGTTCCTAAGAAGAAGTTTGAGAAAGGAGGTGGTTCTAAGGATGGCAAGCCCTCTTGTGCAAATTGTGGCAAGAGTCACTATGGTGAGTGCTTATTGGGTACCAGTAGTTGCTTTGGTTGTGGAATGGATGGGCACAAAGTGAGAGATTGTCCAAACATTGCTTCTAGGAAGGAGGGCAAGAGGGTTGAGCCTAGTGTTCCAAAGGAAGATGCTCCAACTAAGAGGCGTTTCTATGCACTCCGGACTAGAATTGAGAAGTCGGGTGATGGTGATGATGATGTTGGTAAGTTCTTGTTTCTCTTTTGATAGTATGAGTTCCTTCTAAGTGGGGGAGTATGGTTTGTAGATGGGATAGAAGTTCTTGAATTGTTGCATGTGCATGATGTTTAGGAGTTTGGTTGAAATTGAATTTCATTTCCTTCTTGCATTGTGTGATTTATGAAGCTTTGAGCATGTTGTATGATGTGTTTACATGATGTTATCTTGCATAATGGCATGTCTATATACAGAATTGCCTAAAAATTGCATCTTTGGAAAAGTTGCTAAAATACTGTTGCCTTATGAACTGTTCACTGTAAAATTTTTGTAAAAATGACTATTTGATCCTTTGGTCTAAAATTCATGTTATGTGGTTAGAACTGATGTATATGAGTATGATGTTGAATATAAAATGAGTTATTACAATTTGGATTGAAGCATGTGAGTTTTGTAGCATAACGAGTTATAGAATTATTTTCTAGTTTCTTGTTGTGTTGTGAATCACTTGATAATATGAAGTTGATGATTTCTTCTTGATAATGTGTTGTATGGTTTGGTTATGTGCTGCTAGTTTAATCTCTTATCTTGGAAGTGTTCGGAGAGTGGCAAGTGTCATTCGAGGATGAATGTTGTCCAAGTGAGGGAGATTGTAAGACCTTGAAGTGATCTAGAGCCTAACATGCTGGTCTTGGTGTTCTAAGGTCCTAAATATGTTTAATATGTGGTATAGAGGAAGTAGCTAAAATATTAGAGGTGTTGGAAGTCAAACATCAAGGGACGACTATGATGTTTGACGACTAAGTCACCTAATTGTCTCTTATGTGGTTTTATGTGTTTATGTGTGTTTCATGGTGTTTTAAGGTTCTTAATAGAGTTATTATAGCATGTATAGGCAGTGGTTAAAGTTTCGTGAAGTTTGGAGGTCAAACGATCAAGAACGTCCAAGGCATTCGAAATATATTCCTTGAGTCGACCTTGTACGTCTAGGCTAGTTTCGTTGAGTTTTACGAGTTCGTTTTAAATGAAATTCATGTGAGAGGTGTTAAACTCATATATGGTCGTATTTGGCTTGGAAAAGTCCTGGAAAATATCCCCAAGGACCATCAAAGGGTCCTTGAGGAAAGGACCCAAAAACCTGATGGCAGGCTGTCCCAGGCAGCCTTGGCGAAGAAGCAGTCAACGGCCAGTCATGGCTGTGACGCCCCATCACATGGGATTCATCGTGGGGGACTTATCCAAGGGTGTAGGGGGAACCCTTGGCAAGCCACTGGAGCTTGCAACGCAGGGTCATGACGGGCCGTTGCACCCGTGACGCCCCGTCACAAGCAGGTCGTCGCAGCCAATGTCTCCTGCGCAGATTTTCTGCCAAGTCAGGGGTGAATAGGTAAATTCACCCCACATCCAAATAATAGTTTAGTCGGTTTATTAAGGGTCTTATGGGTATTTTAGATGAGTATATAAGTGTTTAACACTTTCATTCTTCTAAAAATCAAAACCCAAAGTCTCTTAGAAATCCCAAAACCTCCATTGAAGACTCCATTGAAGAGGCAGTTTGGTGAGGGGTTCTTGAGTGTAAATTCTTCATCAAAGTGAAGAATTATCATCCTTGAGGTATGGCTTTTGATCCTTGAAACTTATTTCATCAAGGATCCCAATCCTCAAAGTGTTTTACAAAGTTTTCTAAAGTGAATTGTCCAATTTCGAGATTCTACCATGGTTCTTGCATAAATGATTTCTAAACATTGAATTATGATATAATTGATATTGTATTGATGATTTCAACATAAATTACCATTGAACCCATGTGACATGATGAACCCTAGTTTTGACTACTTATTGGGTTACTTGATATTAAGCTAATATTGATGAATTGTTGTGTAGTTTCTTATGGGCTTTCTAATGATATAAGAATTGTATTCAATTGATATATAATTGATCTTAGATTGTTAAACCTATATTGAATTGATGTAGATTCATTGAGTTTTATGGTTATTGCTTTGAATTATTGTTCATGGCCATGGGTAAGGGCCTTGTGATGTTGAATTGGTTGAATTGGCATTGAATTGAAGTGTGGATATGGGTATGAAGGTATGTTCCCCGTTTTCCTTAATTTGATATTAATTATACTTCGATATTATTGTGATTGGTATGGTCCACTTATGGTGGTGGTGTTATGTGTTTAATTTGCAATTGACGTGGCCTTGTCGGCGTTACTTTATGCAATATTATGAGCATGGCCTTATTGGCAACTACTTGAAGTAATGTGGCTATTTGTGTAGTTGATGATGTGAAGTGTGGCATTACCTATATACATGTGAGGTTATATAATCAAGTATGTGTTCTTCTAGTTATGTTGCCTTAAGTGATCATGTTAGACTTTGTCTTGACATTATGAGTGTAGTGTTAGGGTTAAGTCTTGGTTATTACTACTTGACTTTATGAGTCTATGTGGAGTATATTAATGATGTTATGGTGATATATAGGATAACTTGAAGATGTTAGGTTGTTTTAGAGGTGTTTCTAGAATGACTTGTATTATGTGTTAAAAGTGAAGTATGTGATGTCTTATCTTGGTTGACTTGTATCTCTTGCTTGATGAATATATGATTATGGATATGTGATGTCTAGATTTAGGGTGTTATAACTCTTAGTCTTGAATGTATGAATGACATGTGACTTTAAATGATGTTATGAGAGTCTCTTATGTGCAAACCTTGACTTAAAGGGAAGGTTAAGATTGATTGAAGTGTAAGCCGTAATGGTATCCTTCAAACTAAAGGAATGATGGATTTAAGGTTGGTTGGCTGGAACGGCATCATATTAACACTTAGGAAAGTCATCATGAGCTTCTTATCGCCATTTTGAGGTAGACCTAGTGGACCTTCCTTGGTAGGGTAAATGTAATTGGGTTATGAACTACATATGGAACCCTTTTATGTAAACCTAATGTATGAAATATTCTATGAGAAAGAAGGCTAGCACCGAGTGAGTATGGCAAGGGAAGTAGTTCTAGTTAAGTGTGAGACTAGAATACAAAGAATCCCTTCATATTCTTTAACCATGTGCCTACATGGGATGTGTTCAAGTTCTACCACTGGCAAGTAGAACAACCTCATCGAAGTAGGATAGAACTTCGGATTCCATGTCTTGCTATCATGGTCTATGTCGGTTATTGCCTATTCTCATCATGTGGAATACCTATTAGCATTAGATAAGTTTGTGAGGTTTAGGTGGTGCTATGGGACGCTATCTAGACATTGCACAATAGACTTTGAAGGTGATATGTGGAGTTCCTAAGTCTTGTCCAAGACCATTATGTGAGTGTCTTATGTGATGCTTTATGTGAGTGTCTTAGGTGATGTATGAGTCTTAATGAACTAATGAACTAATGATCTATGTAGTAACTATGTAAATGGTTGAGTACGTAATCTAAAGTGACTTAAGCATTCCTTAGCTAAAGTGTGAGGAGGACATGAAAGGATGGTCTCTTCATGTCTTATCTTTGGAAGTCTTGAGGATGACTCTAGTTAGGGAAGTTGGTTAATCTTGTTGACATGATCTAAACCTTAGGAAGTCTTAAGGACTATTTAGGTAATCTTGGAGAGGTCATTGCACTATGGACATATATTCTTGATTTACTTAAGTAGGTCTTTTGATAGGTTTTGGAAAGAGAATGTCTTCTAATTTTAAGTGTTGGTATGTTTAGTGAGAATGATTCTATTTGAGGTAGTCTATAGGATCTCTTGTGTGTGTGTGATAGAGATTGTATGGGCGGTCGCTCCACACTCACTCAAGTGAACCTTGGAAATCACCTTTGGTAGATGAATCTTACCTTGATGTTTATGATTGTTTTCTAAGTATGTATGTGACTCATTGTAGGTAATCTTAAGGGTCGTTTAGGCACATCTAGAGAGGGTGTATGGACGGTCTCTCTTTGTGTGACTTAAGTGAATCTTAGGATGACTTTAAGTGAGGGAATTAATTGCTAGGAGATGTTAAAAGGAAGTTTTGGACTTCACTGTACAGTGAAGGGACTTCACTGTACAGTGAAGGGACAGTGAAGTGAACTCACTGTAAAGTGAGCCTTTGAATGCTATATTTGATTAAATGTTATCTTATGTGTTTCTTAATTGCTAAATGATGTTCTTATGTTTAAACTATGATTTCCAAATGAAAAGATGCATATTTCCAATAAAGTCCGTTTTCATGATTTTATGCATATAGCCATACTTAGTACATGTGGTTGTACTAATTCCATGCTTTATTTTTTTATATATAGTTCTTGGTAGGTGAAGAGCTTGTGAAGAGAAGACTTGGACTTAGAAGATCGTTCTAGAAGAAGTTGAAGTATGTCCTCATTTGACTCGTGGGCATATATATGTCTTTTACTGTTTTTCTTTGGAGTATTGTAATAGACTATGTCTTTCTATTTTCGTATTGAAGTATGGGCCGTGTCCCAAAGTACTCTTTTGTCTTAAGATGATGAGATTGAGACTTAGCATTTCTATTACTTTTATATGAAAGAGGTTTTTAAAGACTATATTATGTTTTTGTGAAAAGTTTTAATTCCGCACTACTTTTCACTATGTATATGCAATGAATGATATGAATGAGGCTTGTCTTAGAACTCTGAGAGTTCGACGACGCCGGTCGCAATCCGAGATTGCACCCTATATTTTAGGGTATGATTTCGGGTTGTGACAAAGTGGGTATCAGAGCATAAGTTGGTGAAAGTAGTATTAGGTATCACAAAGTCTCATCAAGACACGTCTAGTAGAGTCTTGAACATCGGTATGAGTCGCGACACATCTATGGGCGAGAGGCTATAGGACGATAGAGTTTCCCTTCTTTTCTACTCCTATATCGTGCGGTAGAGTAAATGTTATGATTATCCTTCTTATGGGTTTCCTTGTGTTTGCTAGGAGATGAATACTAGAAGGATGGCCGCTAGAAGATTGGAAGAGGAGAGGGTGAATGAGGAGATTCCTCAAGTTGAGCAAGGTGTTCAAGGTGGGCAAGGTGCTCAAGGTGATCAAGTGCCTCCGCAAGGTGATCATGTTCCTAATGTAGGAGGAGGTGATGAGGTACCGGAGTTGTCTAATAGGGTGATTGGAGAGGCTTTGATGGCTTTAGCTCAAGCCGTAACTACTCAAATCAATTTGAGTATGGTGCCTAGGGTTATGGAGAGCACTATGACTTCTAGGTTGAGAGACTTTGTGAGGATGAATCCTCCTATCTTTCTTGGCTCTAAGGTGAATAAGGATCCCCAAGAATTTCTTGATGGTGTGTACAAAGTTTTGAGTGCTATGGGGGTTACATCTAGGGAGAAGGCAGAGTTGGCTTCATACCAATTGAGAGATGTTTCTCAAATTTGGTACACTCAATGGACGGACAATAGGCCGGAAGATTCGGGTCCTATTGAGTGGGAAGAGTTTAAGGGAGCTTTTCTTGGCAAGTACTTTCCCCGAGAGAGAAGAGAAGTCAAGGTGGAGGAGTTTATTAATCTCAAGCTAGGCAATATGAGTGTTGAGGAGTACTCTTTGAAATTCTCGACATTGTCTAGGTATGCTCCTTCTCTTGTGTCCAATCCAAGAGACGAAATGAGTCCCTTTTGTACCGGAGTAGCCGATTTGGTAAAGGAAAAATGTCATACCGCAATGCTTCATGATAATATGACCCTATCTAGACTCATGGTGTATGCACAATCTATTGAGGAGTCTAAACTTAGAAGGATGGCTTGAAGTTTGAAAAGGGGTGTTGCTAGTGATCAAGAGCAACCTAGGTTCAAGAAAAGAGTTCAATCTCAAGATGGACCTAGAGTTCCTAAGAAGAAGTTTGAGAAAGGAGGTGGTTCTAAGGATGGCAAGCCTACTTGTGCAAATTGTGGCAAGAGTCACTATGGTGAGTGCTTATTGGGTACCGGTAGTTGCTTTGGTTGTGGAAAGTATGGGCACAGTGAGAGATTGTCCAAACATTGCTTCTAGGAAGGAGGGCAAGAGGGTTGAGCCTAGTGTTCCAAAGGAAGATGCTCCAACTAAGAGGCGTTTCTATGCACTCCGGACTAGAATTGAGAAGTCGGGTGATGGTGATGATGATGTTGGTAAGTTCTTGTTTCTCTTTTGATAGTATGAGTTCCTTCTAAGTGGGGGAGTATGGTTTGTAGATGGGATAGAAGTTCTTGAATTGTTGCATGTGCATGATGTCTAGGAGTTTGGTTGAAATTGAATTTCATTTCCTTCTTGCATTGTGTGATTTATGAAGCTTTGAGCATGTTGTATGATGTGTTTACATGATGTTATCTTGCATAATAGCATGTCTATATAAAGAATTGCCTAAAAATTGCATCTTTGGAAAAGTTGCTAAAATACTGTTGCCATATGAACTGTTCACTGTAAAATTTTTGTAAAAATGACTATTTGATCCTTTGGTCTAAAATTCTTGTTATGTGGTTAGAACTGATGTATATGAGTATGATGTTGAATATAAAATGAGTTATTACCATTTGGATTGAAGCATGTGAGTTTTGTAGCATAACGAGTTATAGAATTGTTTTCTAGTTTCTTGTTGTGTTGTGAATCTCTTGATTATATGAAGTTGATGATTTCTTCTTGATAATGTGTTGTATGGTTTGGTTATGTGCTGCTAGTTTAATCTCTTATCTTGGAAGTGTTCGGAGAGTGGCAAGTGTCATTCGAGGATGAATGTTGTCCAAGTGGGGGAGATTGTAAGACCTTGAAGTGATCTAGAGCCTAACATGATGGTCTTGGTGTTCTAAGGTCCTAAATATATTTAATATGTGGTATAGAGGAAGTAGCTAAAATATTAGAGGTGTTGGAAGTCAAACGTCAAGGGACGACTAAGACGTTTGACGACTAAGTCACCTAATTGTCTCTTATGTGGTTTTATGTGTTTATGTGTGTTTCATGGTGTTTTAAGGTTCTTAATAGAGTTATTATAGCATGTATAGGCAGTGGTTAAAGTTTTGTGAAGTTTGGAGGTCAAACGATCAAGAACATCCAAGGCATTCGAAAGATATGCCTTGAGTCGACCTTGTACGTCTAGGCGAGTTTCGTTGAGTTTTACGCGTTCGTTTTGGATGAAATTCATGTGAGAGGTGTTAAACTCATAGATGGTCGTATTTGGGTTGAAAAAGTCCGGGAAATTATCCCCAAGGACCATCAAAGGGTCCTTGAGGAAAGGACCCAAAACCTGATGGCAGGCTGTCCCAATCAGCCTTGGCGATGGAGCAGTCAACGGCCAGTCATGGCTGTGACGCCCCGTAACAAGGGATTCATCGTGGTGGACTTCTCCAAGGGTGTAGGGGGAACCCTTGGCAAGCCACTGGAGCTTGCAACGGAGGGTCATGACGGGCCGTTGCACCCGTGATGCCCCGTCACAAGCAGGTCGTCGCAGCCAATGTCTCCTGCGCAGATTTTCTGCCAAGTCAGAGGTGAATAGGTAAATTCACCCCACGTCCAAATAATAGTTTAGGCGGTTTATTAAGGGTCTTATGGGTATTTTAGATGAGTATATAAGTGTTTAATACTTTCATTCTTCTAAAAATCAAAACTCAAAGTCTCTTAGAAATCCCAAAACCTCCATTGAAGACTCCTTTGAAGAGGCAGCTTGGTGAGGGGTTCTTGAGTGGAAATTGTTCATCAAAGTGAAGAATTATCATCCTTGAGGTATGGCTTTTGATCCTTGAAACTTATTTCATCAAGGAGCCCAATCCTCAAAGTGTTTTACAAAGTTTTCTAAAGTGAATTGTCCAATTTCGGGATTCTACCATAGGTTCTTGCATAAATGATTTCTAAACATTGAATTATGATCTAATTGATATTGTATTGATGATTTCAACATAAATTACCTATGAACCCATGTGAATAGATGAACCCTAGTTTTGACTACTTATTGGGTTACTTGATATTAAGCTAATATTGATGAATTGTTGTGTAGTTTCTTATGGGCTTTCTAATGATATAATAATTGTATTCAATTGATATATAATTGATCTTAGATTGTTAAACCTATATTGAATTGATGTAGATTCATTGAGTTTTATGGTTATTGCTTTGAATTATTCTTCATGGCCATGGTTAAGGGCCTTGTGATGTTTAATTGGTTGAATTGGCATTGAATTGAAGTGTGGATATGGGTATGAAGGTATGTTCCCCGATTTTCCTTAATTTATTATTAATTATACTTCGATATTATTGTGATTGGTATGGTCCACTTATGGTGGCGGTGTTATGTGTTTAATTTGCAATGGACGTGGCCTTGTCGGCGTTACTTTATGCAATATTATGAGCATGGCCTTATTGGCAACTACTTGAAGTAATGTGGCTATTTGTGTAGTTGATGATGTGAAGTGTGGCTTTACCTATCTACATGTGAGGTTATATAGTCAAGTATGTGTTCTTCTAGTTATGTTGCCTTAAGTGATCATGTTAGACTTTGTCTTGACATTATGAGTGTAGTGTTAGGGTTAAGATTATGAGTCTATGTGGAATATATTAATGATGTTATGATGATATATAGGATAACTTGAAGATGTTAGTTTGTTTTAGAGGTGTTTCTAGAATGACTTGTATTATGTGTTAAAAGTGAAGTATGTGATGTCTTGTCTTGGTTGACTTGTATCTCTTGCTTGATGTATATATGATTATGGATATGTGATGTCTAGATTTAGGGTGCTATAACTCTTAGTCTTGAATGTATGAATGACATGTGACTTTAAATGATGTTATGAGAGTCTCTTATGTGCAAACCTTGACTTAAAAGGAAACTTAAGATTGATTGAAGTGTAAGCCGTAATGGTATCCTTCAAAGTAAAGGAATGATGGACTTAAGGTTAGTTGGATGGAACGGCATCATATTAACACTTAGGAAAGTCATCATGAGCTTCTTATCACCATTGTGAGGTAGCCCTAGTGGACCTTCCTTGGTAGGGTAAATGTAATTGGGTTATGAACTAGATATGGAACCCTTTTATGTAAACCTAATGTATGAAATATTCTATGAGAAAGAAGGCTAGCACTGAGTGAGTATGGCAAGGGAAGTAGTTCTTGTTAAGTGTGAGAATAGAATACAAAGAAGCCCTTCATATTCCTTAACCATGTGCCTACATGGGATGTGTCCAAGTTCTACCATTGGCAAGTAGAACAACCTCATCGAAGTAGGATAGAACTTCGGATTCCATGTCTTGCTATCATGGTCTATGTCGGTTATTGCCTATTCTCATCATGTGGAATACCTATTAGCATTAGATAAGTTTATGAGGTTTAGGTGGTGGTATGGGACGCTATCTTGACATTGCACAATAGACTTTGAAGGTGTTATGTGGAGTTCCTAGGTCTTGTCCAAGACCATTATGTGAGTGTCTTATGTGATGCTTTATGTGAGTGTCTTAGGTGATGTATGAGTCTTAATGAACTAATGAACTAATGACCTATGTAGTAACTATGTAAATGGTTGAGTACCTAATCTAAAGTGACTTAAGCATTCCTTAGCTAAAGTGTGAGGAGGACATGAAAGAATGGTCTCTTCATGTCTTATCTTTGGAAGTCTTGAGGATGACTCTAGTTAGAGAAGTTGGTTAATCTTGTTGACATGATATAAACCTTAGGAAGTCTTAAGGACTATTTAGGTAATCTTGGAGAGGTCATTGCACTATGGACATATCTTCTTGATTTACTTAAGTAGGTCTTTTGATAGGCTTTGGAAAGAGAATGTCTTCTAATTTTAAGTGTTGGTGTGTTTAGTGAGAATGATTCTATTTGAGGTAGTCTATAGGATCTCTTGTGTGTGTGTGATAGAGATTGTATGGGCGGTCGCTCCACACTCACTCAAGTGAACCTTGGTAATCACCTTTGGTAGATGAATCTTACCTTGATGTTTATGATTGTTTTCTAAGTATGTATGTGACTCATTGTAGGTAATCTTAAGGGTCGTTTAGGCACATCTAGAGAGGGTGTATGGGCGGTCTCTCTTTGTGTCACTTAAGTGAATCTTAGGATGACTTTAAGTGAGGGAATTAATTGATAGGAGATGTTAAAAGGAAGGTTTGGACTTCACTGTAACAGTGAACGGACTTCACTGTACAGTGAAGGGAACTCACTATAAAGTGAGCCTTTAAATGCTATCTTTGATTAAATGTTATCTTATGTGTTTCTTAATTGCTAAATGATGTTCTTATGTTTAAACTATGATTTCCAAATGAAAAGATGCATATTTTCAATAAAGTCCATTTTCATGATTTTATGCATATAGCCATACTTAGTACATATGGTTGTACCAATTCCATGCTTTATTTTTTTATATATAGTTCTTGGTAGGTGAAGAGCTTGTGAAGAGAAGACTTGGACTTAGAAGATCGTTCAAGAAGAAGTTGAAGTATGTCCTCATTTGACTCGAGGGCATATATATGTCTTTTATTATTTTTCTTTGGAGTATTGTAATAGACTATGTCTTTCTATTTTCGTATTGAAGTATGGGCCGTGTCCCAAAGTACTCTTGTGTCTTAAGATGATGAGATTGAGACTTAGCATTTCTATTACTTTTATATGAAAGAGGTTTTTAAAGACTATATTATATTTTTGTGAAAAGTTTTAATTTCGCACTACTTTTCACTATATATATGCAATGAATGATATGAATGAGGCTTGTCTTAGAACTCTGAGAGTTCGACGACGACGGTAGCAATCCGAGATTGCACCCTATCTTCTAGGGTATAATTTCGGGTTGTGACAGACGATAGGCATAAAGGCACAAGATCCCCTATGAAATAGAAAAGATCATTCATACATAGCATAGTCCAAGCGAACCCACCTCAATAAATAGCCTTAAAGTGGTTCCGAAGACTGGGGTGAAGTCGTAACAAGGTAGCCGTAGGGGAACCTGTGGCTGGATTGAATCTTTCGCGATGGAAATGCACTCTTCCCCCAACTTTCCAACATATGGGGCTAGCTTGCTTCCACTGGTGGCGGGCGGGTGAAGGGTCCAAAGGACACGTAGCCGGGGGCGAGTCCAAAATCCAATTGTTCCATTTTCCTTCTTGTTCATCAATCGGAAATTAAGACAAACTGGCACTACGGTAAGATGTGAAAACACCCGATCCCATTCCGACCACGATATGTGGAATCGTCTTGCGCCAAATGTACTGAGATTGTTCGGGAGACATGGTCCAAGCCCGGTGAAATAATGAAATACAAAAAGATTATGATGTCAAAATCTTGCGCCCTTGTTTTTCAATTTCTCGGCTACTGCGTGTTGATTATGTAACAACCCTAAAAATGAATAGGATCAAGACTTAGGAGTTTCAAGAATGCTTGCGATTAGACCAAGGTCCACACGTATTGATATGCGTAGAACCAGACATCAGAACCCTTACTACGACCAAGCCAACTAACTTGGGGAGTTAATTGAGCTTGGAAAGGTTGGAACCAACCATGTGAGGCTCACGAAAATAAAGATTTAATCGAAAGAGTTTTTACCGGACTCAAAAGAAAAATTTTAAGTTTTGAGGGTTCAAGGGTAAAATGGTCTTTTCCAGGCCAAGGGTAATATTGTAATTACCCTGAGTAATTAATTATTTAATTAATTAAGTTAAAAAAATAAAGAAATTCGGGTGGGGCAACCCGAAGTGACCCATTTTCGCAAAATGGGGTCACCCCGGTTCGAACCCCACTAGAAGCAAGATTAAACTTGCTTTTATTTTAATGTGTTAACTTAGTTTTTAATAAATAATTAATATTAGCTGATTTAGGAAAAAGAAATCAGATTTTTATTAATTTTGATTAATTATTGAGTTGACTAATTCAAACCCAAAAAGTCCTACTTCTACTAGACTTCTATCTTCCTTTTTCCCCACTCTCTTTGCACGATTTCTCTCTCTCTCTTTCACTCTCTTTTTCTTGGCTGAAAACGTGAGAAAAACAATCAGCAAAAGAAAAATAAAGTAAAGGCAAAAGTTCATCAAGAACTTGAAAGATAGAAACTCAAAGAGAAAACAATCCGGTAACGTTAAGCAGAACTACTACGCTAGTCGGGTGAGGTGTGACTTTGGGTGTGTGGACTGATTTGTGGAGGAGTTCTTGGGCAGCATTTTGAACATTTAACAAGAAAACAAAGGTATGGGTTTTCTTACTCTTGGTCCCTTTCCCAAGAGACCCCTAGGACTCAGTATATTTGGCTCAAAAACTAAGGTTGATTCCCCTGTGGCATGTCCCTGTCATTAGCTCCCAACGAATGTAGGTTGGTATGAATGCTGGTAGACTTAGGATTATGTGATGTTTGTGCTGAATGTTAATGTATTGGATGTACGTTAATTCATGAAAATACAACCATGTGTGTGTTCGAATTAAGAAAAAACAAAATGTGTATGGCATGTTGAGTCTCGGCCTAAGGGCTTGATTTTGTTAATATTTTGTTTGTTGTTTTATGTACACTAATTGAGGTAAAATGTGATGTTCATGTGACATGAAGTGTGGCTGAATTGAGGAGTAAACATTTTGGTTAAGAATTCGTGAAAAATTATATTAAAGAACGTACCAAACGAACTATGTATTGTCCCATGAATCTACTAACAAATAGAGATAAAAAATGAGTAAAGAAGTTAATTTGAATTTCCAGCATTTTGTTGATATATCTCTGCCAAATTAAGATTTTTAAAATGCCAAGAAAAATAAGGAAGATTAGGTGAGGTCTTTGAGGGTCGAACCCGAGACCTCACCCCTTTAAAAAAATAAATAAATAAATAAATAAAGAAGAAGAAAATTCGTGTGGTGAGGCGGATTCGAACCTGCCTTGGCTGGGAAATAAAGTGTGAAGAAAAAGAAAATAAGAAATGAGAGGGGTGGGATTCGAACCCACACCCTCTCGGTTAGAAACCAAGGAAAAGGAAAAAAAGAAAAAGAAAAATTTTGAGAGGCGTGGGATTCGACCCCACAACCTCATAGTCAACTCAATCAGTCAACTCTTAAAAAGGGAGAATAAAATAAAGAGGTTGTGGGGGTTCGAACCCACAACCTCTCAGCCTTAAGCGAATGGAAGGGAAAGGAAAATAAAGGAGAATTGTAGTGTGGCTGAGGGGACTCGACCTCGGGTCCCAAAGTCTCCTATAGGCCGAAACTAATAAAAGAAAAACGAAAATGGGGTTGTGGGGGCTTGAACCCACAACCTATCGGCCAATGCAAGAAAAATTTTAAATAGACAAGTAACCCTTCAATGTAAATATTATGATTTGACTTAGAGTTAAAATGTTATGAATATTAGAATGAAATCAATTAATAATGTAAATGACATTCAATTGATTCAAGACTTGGGTTCCTTGCCCAAACTTCTGTTTGATACATAAGTCATACGTGAACAAATCATCCAAGAATAATGCCACCTACTTAGATCAAATTCAAGATCTTGGCATAACTACAAGATACATAAGTCTTGTACTACATAATCTTAGGAATGTAAGAATTACTTAACGAACTATGAATGAAGCCTCATGGCTTGTGTGTATAGACTCATAAGTCTAACATACGTTCAAAAGTAAGTGAACCTAAGATGTATGAAATGAAATGATGAACCCTAGAAGGGTTAAGTATGAGTGTAAATACACTAAATGGCCAAGTGCATTGGCATATGATGAGATGAACAATGAAATAATGAAATCCTAGAAGGATTAAGTAAGGGTGTGAAACACACCAAATGGCCAAGTGCATTGGCATATGATGAACTGAACATTCACGTAATAAGAGGTGAATAACTATGAAAAGCAAAGATGTTAATGATGATGAATGTGGTGACAACATGATATGACGCTAATGTAAATGATGAGAGCAATCTCAAATGAGCCTAAGTAAATGTTACCAATACGTACTCACCTATGAGAGTGTAAGATAATAAAGAGACCAGTCTCTATGAACACTCTAATGAGAGTATTGAGATTAACACACTCAATACGAATGATGAGATGAGAAATCATCTAATGAGCTATGATGTCCTCATACTAGAAGCCAGCTTCCATGACGTATGAGTTGAATGTAATGGAACTTTATACTGAGCACCGATAGACTAGCTATGAGCGGTGATGCCTTCTTTCGGGAAGGGCGGAGGTTCACGTAACTCTCATGAGGTGAGACTGTCCGGCTTGCCGGGTATGGGTCTCCTTATATCTCCTAGTTTTTGAACCTATACTGCCAATATAAGGATCTGGCGGGGTTAAATTCCCATGTACGCTAGCATGTTATTGAATCACTTTGGCCGGTGATTCCACCTCTTTTTGGTGTGGGGGAGACACTGGATTTCATGATTCTCACATGATCTATGTCGGTTAAAGTTAAAGTTCCCAATGAATGAATGAGGCCAGCCTCAAATAATGCACATAATGAAATGAATGATACCAAAGGTGTTAGGAAAGGATAATCAAGAGGTGAGTTAGATTCAAGTAATCACATTAGGTCATTCTTGGTCATTGCACAACGAACCTAATGAAAGTCTTAAACTACATCCTAGGTATAACGGGTGGTTACACTGGACTATGAATGAAATGAAATGAAGTACGTATGAATGAATGAAGCAGACTCTGTGTTTGCTAATGAAGACTCCCTAGTTGAGGTCCCATATGTTGAGCCCTCATTTCTGGGATGTCTTAATGTCAAGTCCATGATTCCAAGGTCTCATGGCATATGAATAAATGATATGAAAGAAGTTATGTGCTACATGTAAAATGTACTGTATGCTATATGATATGTGCTATGTGTAAATATTATGTGCTGTGTGCAAATGTGAAAAGTATGATGATGTATGTTATTCTCATGGTATCACTTTCCTAATCCAAATTTGGAAAGCTCACTTACTTTCCTAATCCAAATTTGGAAACTTTCCTAATCTCAATTTGGCAAGTCCACTGACTTGACTTCCAAAAATGATGTTGTTAGGAAAGAGCTATTCTTTCTCATGCATGTCCTTGGTGTGTGCTTGCATATACCCATACTTAGTACAAGTGTGTACTAACCCTATACAAACTCTACTATTTTAGGTGCAGGCACAGGTGGACGGTAGAGCTACAGGATCATCGCTGCAGTTATCCGGACGTCCAACATTCATCCGGTTTTTGGTAGGTCCTCATGCTTTCGAGGATGCTACTGTTTATGTTCTAGCTTAGTTTAGGAGTTGAGCTAATGGATCATGTTCCACTAGCGTTTCTTTCTTATTTTATTCAGACTATGTATGGGTGCCATTTTGGCAATTATTCGATTATGTTATTGAACTATTTCTTTCATTTGATTATCTCTTAATGTTTAGATGGTTGATGTTGAACGAATTACGAATGTATTAGAAATGTTTAGTAGGTAATGTTTAGAAACAAAAAGTTTCAAATTTTCTGCTAAAATTAACCTATGTAAAGTAATAATGACGTAAGTAGGCTTGTCTGCGACCTCTGAGAGGTCAACGACGCCGGTCTCGTCTGGGGTGTAGATTCCAGTCGTGACAGATTATACTTATTTAAGTATGACGTATTTGTATAATCTATTTTTTTTTCTTTTTTTATGGCATCATCCGGGTTTTCAAGACCCGATCAAGGAATTGCCGACCTCTCCGCCACTAGCACAAGTGAATAAGAAAGGATCACGTCGCCAAACCATAGGACTACTAAGGTGAAAAGACAGGATGTATTTCGACGAAATGCTCTGGATTCTAGGAGGACTATAATGAGGAGGACGACAGACCCGCTCATGACAATAAGGAGAAGCAGTGGTTCGAATCCACATCGTGAGCTTTAGTCCACAAGTCGTCGAAGCCCCTTCTCTAGTCTTGGGAAATTGAGCGACGCATCCACATAAGCACAAGAATTTTGTTCTTTTGAACAAGCCTTCTAAATCCAAATTTTTTGTCCTTTTATTTGCTGTACCGGGTCGTTTAAATCAGACCTTTATTTCGGTATAACGAGAAGGAGTTTACTACGGTCAGTGCAGTGAGATTTGTGGAACTAATCATGCCTTTATGCCTATCGTCGTAGAAGTTGTTCCTAGGAAAGATTATGGCTCTTGAGTATCCAATCAATTAATCCCACAAAGCCCCGACCCACGAACTATCGTCATTTTTTCATGGTTTTTCCGCTTCTCACAGCTTCTCTTTCCACACCTCCGGATATCTGGCCTGTCTACCAGGATAGGAGAAAGAGAAGATCTCGACTAGGAGTCAGAGGGAATCTCTAGCGGATCTTTTCTAAGCCAGGAAGATGCCTCTGCTTAAGTTGCAAGTATTGGGTTTTCAAACTGAGATTTTACTTTCTGGGTTTACCAGATCAAAGAATCCCAGCAATCAAGGAAGGGGAAAGAGAGCAATATACTCCCCTGCTTCACCCTCCACCCCCTTTTTCATTACTAATGGAATATCCTTCACTATTTGAATAAAAATGGAATGAAATGATCTTGTTTTGTTCCTCGGTTTAAAAGAGATGTCTTGAGCAATCTGTCACTGAATACGAACAAAGAAATGATTGACCAAAATGGAGGGAGGCAATTCAAGGAGTATTTACTTTACTTGAAAAATGTGAAGTTTTTGGAGTAATAGTGCGAACACCTTAAGGTGTCAAGCAAGTGGGGTACAAATGAGTTTTTGTGTGAAAATGAAATGAAAAAGGTGACACGTAAGATTTAACACGACTTGTGGCACAAGGTTTTTCGCAAAGGCCTGACATTGATTATGTGGAGAAATATTCTCATGTAGTGGATGCAATTACCTTCAGGTATCTAATAAATCTGGCAGTTCATGAAAATCTTGAAATGCGTCTAATGAATGTTGTCACAACCTATTTATGTGGCTCATAGGCGCACAATATTTTCTTGAAAGTTCCTGAAGCATTGAATGTGCCAAAATCGTATAAAAATTCGCAAGAAAGTTCTTCAATAAGGCTTCAGAAATCCTTATATGGATTAAAACAATCAGGACAGATGTGGTATAATCATCTAGGTTAATTTTTTATTAAAGGAAGGGTACAAAAATTACCCTATTTGTCCTTATATTTTTATAAAAAGGTCTGGATCTAATTTCGTTATAGTAGTTATGTATGTTGATGATTTAAATATCATTGGAACTCCTAATGAGCTTTCAAAAATTGTTGAGTCTTTAACAATAGAATTTGAAATGAAAGATCTTGGTAAGACAAAACATGTTTTGGCCTACAGATTGAGCATTTTAAAAATGGAATATTTGTCCATTAATAAACATACAAAGAAAAGGTTTTAAAGCGATTTCACATGGGTAAATCACATCCATTACAACAACAATACCGTGAAAGGGGATTCAAAAAAGTATTTTGAGTTGATATCATTCCTTCTTGTGGCTGAGCAACATAATACTCTTTTATTGAAAAACCATAAGGCCCGTCCTACATGAACTGCTCCTCTACCGGAAGCAATTGATGTTGAAGCACATGACCAGTCTGAAAGAAGACAAAATAAAAATCAAGGTCAAAATAATGTGCGTGGACGTGGCAATGGTAGAGGACGATATAATAATCGTCGTGGTGGTGGTCGCCACAATAGGGAGAACAATATGGCTTCTCAAAGAAATCCATCAACAGATAATTGTCATCGTTGTGGCATCAAATAGTATTAGAAGAATGAATGTCGTGTAGCAGCGCATTTTCTTAGGCTTTATCAAGATTCCTTGAAAAGAAAAGGAAATAAAAATAGTGCATCTTCTTCTAATGCTCGGGTGGAGTAACACTTGACTTGTAAAAATGATGCCGAGGCAGGGCCTTTACAAAAGTATGATGACGATATTGAAGCAAATTTGGCTTTAAAAGATGATGATTTTGATGACCTTGATGATATTACTCATTTGTAAGTTGAAGACTTCTTTGGAGATCAAAACTAATGTTTGATCATTTGATTGGGGAAAAATAATTATGTTGTTTTATTTATGTGATTTTAATTGTTATGTTTTTCATTTTGTTATTTTTATATTCAGAAAACTAAGTAATTTTATTTTCTTGCAAAGTTGTTGATTTTTCATTTTCTTATGATGTACTTTTATTTTATGAAGATAAATAAAATTCTCAAATCTTCAATTGGTTCAACATGAGTAATGAAGAAATGTGCCTTCTTGATAGTGCTACAACTCACATTATTTTAAAGGAAAGGAAATAATTCTCTAATTTGATTATGAAAAAAGCTTATGTTAATAAAATATCCGGTAGTACAAAATTAATTGAGGACTCTGAAAGAGCGGGCTTACTACTACCTGGGGAAACGATATAAAATATTAAAAATGCATTATATTGTAGTAAGTCTCAAATAAACTTATTAAGTTTCAAGGTTATTCGCCGAAATGGCTATCATGTTGAGACTGCCAATGAATGAAAGGTTGAATACCTTTATATTACTACAGTAAAATTGGGGCAAAAATATGCACATGAAAAATTACCCGTATTTTCTTCTGGATTGTACCATACAAGTATTAGTATGGTTGAATCACATGTCATAGTGTCATAGTAAACAAAGGTTTTACTAATCCTAATGATTTTATCATTTTCCATAACCGGTTGGACAATCCCGATTATAATATGATATGTAAAATTATTAAGAATTCAACGGGCATACTTTGAAGAATCACAAAATTCTTCAATCAAAGAAATTCTTTTGTGCTACTTGTTCTCAAGGAAAGTTGGTTATTAAACCATCAGCAGCTAATGCTGGGCTTGAATCCCTTGCATTTCTGGAACGTATACCAAGTGATTTATGTGGGCCAATTCACCCTCCATGTGGGACATTTAAATATTATTTGGTCTTGATAGATGCATCAACAAGATGGTCACATGCGTGCTTTTTATCAACTCGCAATATGACTTTTCTGAGGTTTTTAGCTCAAATAATAAGATTAAGAGCACATTTCCAGATTATGCAATAAAGACAATTCATCTTGATAATGCTGGTGAGTTTACATCGCATGCCTTTAATGATTATTGTTTGTCCACGGGGATAACAATTGAACATCCAGTTGCTCATGTTTATACTCAAAATGGTCTAGCATAATCTTTGATTAAGTGTCTCCAATTGATAGCTAGACCATTGTTAATGAGGACAAAGTTGTGAAATGTGGGGGCATGCTATTTTGCATGCAGCAGCATTGGTGCGCATAAGGCCAACTAGTTATAAAGAATTTTCTCCATTACAGTTGGTTTTAGGTCATGAGCCAAATATTTCCCATCGTAGAATTTTTCGGTGCGCGGTATACATTTCAATTGCCCCACCACTACGTACAAAGATGGGTTCCCAAAGAAGGTTGGGAGTGTATGTTGGGTATGAATCTCCTTCTAATATTAAATATTTGGAACCTTTGATTGGACGTATATTTACGGCAAGGTTTTTTTATTATCATTTTGATGAATCACTATACCCAACATTAGGGGGAGAACATAAACAGCTGAAAAAAGAGTTGGCTTGGAATTCAATATCTCTATCTCATTTCGATTCTCGAACAAATCAATATGAGCAAGAGGTTAAATAGATGATTTATTTGCAAAATATTGCAAATCAACTGCCAGGTGCATTTACTAACCTTCCAAGGGTTACAAAATCTTATATTCCAGCTGCAAATGCTCCAGTTCAAAGTTACGTCCCAATAGGAGAAATTGTTAAAGCAAATGAGTCTAAACCACGTTTAAAACGCGGTAGGCCGATTGCTTCAAAAGATAAAAGTCCTCAAAAAATAAAAGGAACAAATGATCATGAAGATCATGTCATGGAGGAAATTTCTCAAGAAGTCTGGTACATAACAAATGAAAAGACCACAAAGAAGGTCCAAATAACTAAAAATAATGAGAACGAAGAAATCTCAATAGGTTATATCTCGACGAGAAAAAGGTGAAATCAAATAATATTGTGGTGGACAATATTTTTGCCTATAATTTTGCTGTTGAAATAATGCAACAAGGTGAGAATTTTGAAGCAAAATTTGTCAATGAATGCTGACAGAGAAATGATTGGCCAAAATGGAGTGAGGCAATTCAAGCAGAATTTACTTTACTTGAAAAACGTGAAATTTTTGGAGTAATAGTCCGAACACCTTAAGGTGTCAAGCAAGTGTGGTACAAATGAGTTTTTGTGCGAAAACAAAATGAAAAAGGTGAAGACGTAAGATATAAAACACGACTTGTGTCACAAGGTTTTACGTAAAGGCATGACATTGATTATGTGGAGACATATTCTCCTGTAGTGGATGCAATTACCTTCATGTATCTAATAAATCTTGCAGTTCATGAAAAGCTTGAAATGCATCTAATGAATGTTGTCACAACCTATTTATATGGCTCATTGGACCACAATATGTTCATGAAAGTTCCTGAAGCATTGAATGTGCCTAAAGCATATAAAAATTCTCAAGAAAGTTGTTCGATAAAGCTTCAAAAATCCGTATATGGATTAAAACAATCAGGACGGAAGTGGTACAATCGTTTAAGCCAATTTTTGTTGAAGGAAGGGTACAAAAATTACCCTATTTATTCTTATGTTTTAATACAAATGTGTGGATCTAATTTTGTTATAATAGTTGTGTATGTTGATGATTTAAATACCATTGGCACTCGTAATGAGCATTCAAAAGTTGTTGAGTGTTTAACGAAAGAATTTGAAATGAAAGATCTTGGTAAGATAAAATATGTCTTGGCCTACAGATTGAACATTTTAAAAATGGAATATTTGTCCATCAATAAACATACACAGAAAAAGTTTTAAAGCGATTTCACATGGATAAATCACATCCATTGAGTACCCCGATGGTTGTGAGATCATTTTACATACATAAAGATCCATTTCGACCTCAAGAAAATGATGAAGAGCTTCTTGGTGATGAAACTCCATATCTTAGTGTTATTGGGACACTAATGTATATTGCCAATGATACTCGACCAAATATCTGTTTTGCAGTAAGTTTATCGGCAAGATTTAGCTCGGCAAACATATGCTCAGATATCTTAAAGGAACCATTGATATGAGATTATTTTATTTTAATAAATCTAAGTCAGAAATGATTGGTTATGCAGATGCAGGATATTTGTGTGATCCACATAAAGCTCGATCTCAAACAGAATATTTGTTTTCATATGGAGGCACAACTATATCTTGGCGTTCAATAAAGAAAACATTAGTTGCTACTTCTTCAAATCATGTAAAAAAATAATAGCCATCCATGAAACAAGTCGGGAGTGCGTTTATTTGAGATCAATAACCTAACATATTCAAGAAATGTGTGGTTTTCCTATTAAAAAGGATATTCCAACTACATTGTACGAAGATAATATTGCATGTATAACTCAGCTAAAGGAAGGATACATTAAAGGAGATAGAACAAAACACATTTCACCAAAATTCTTTATCACTCATAATCTTAAGAAAATAGGTGAAATAAATGTTCAACAAATCCGCTCAATTGATAATTTTGGGGATCTGTTCACTAAAGCATTACCAACCTCAACATTAGAAAAGTTGGTATCCAAGATTGGAATGCGTTGCCTCCAAGAAATTAAATGATGTTTGGAACAGGGGGAGTAAACTACGTGCTGCACTCTTTTTCCCTTGGCCTAGGTTTTATCCCAATGTGTTTTCTTGGCAAGGTTTTTAACGATGCAGCAAATAAAGCGTATAACAAGATATGTGTACTATATTGTCCTTCTCTAATATTTTTTCCAACGGGATTTTTTCTTAGTAAGGTTTTAACGAGGCATATTATGTATCAATGGTCATCCAAGGGGGAGTGTTGTAAATAGTTTTGGTGGTTAAATGGATGACCATAACTCCTAGGTTAATTTCATCCTTTATTGGTAGTAATGTTATTGATAATGTGGTCAAATGGATGAGCATAACTCCTAGCTTTATTTCCTCCATAACGGGTAGTAATTCTAAAGGTATAATGTAATGTTTATGACACCCTTTGGTATTCCTCAATGTAATCCTATAAATAGTGGTGTTCAGAATAATGTTAATACACTTGAAAGAAAGAAAGTTAGCTTATGTTGTTCTTCTATTGTCTTATATTCTTCTTCTCTTCATCTTGCCATTGTTTCTTTGTTCTTAAGTTTTATAACACTACAATTTATTAGCGTATTTGTTGTTTAATTTTATATAATAATATTAGAGTGTATATAAACACCTTTTATATATACTATTATACATATATATACAATTGTATTCATTTGTACAGTTAGTGTATAATGTTGTATACGATCAAAAGATAATACGATTGTAGTTTAAAAATATGGTCTATGTAGATGTAATTATTTTATTAGATTGCATATTTTTTAAAATATCTCTAAGCATATTCAGTACGATTCTGTGATTTTTTTGTAAACTGATTTAGTAGAATTATAAATTATTATAAAAGTAAACTTTCGACTTAATTAAAAAAATCTAATAACCCATTCGTTTCGATCAGTAAATTGATTTTAAAAACATTGATAGTCATCACTATAGTACTTTATCATAATATATTTGAAATCTTAGTTGGTTAAATACTTTAATTTGTGCTTTTATTTTGAAGTTTATTTCACACAGATTTTGAAGTTTAATAGAAATACATGAAATATTTCACATATTTGCAAAGTCTAAGTTTTTAAGTCGATGGTATCTCTGTATAGTTGCTATACGTATGTCGAATCACTACTAAAAATGTATGATTTTTAGATAGAAGCAAATAGACCGACTTAGTCTGTACAATTTACGAATCACAAAATCGAAATCAATACAAAGACTTGAGAAATTATTTTTCTGTTTTCTTTGTCGATAAAAGTATATAAAATAAAAAATGAAAGGTTTTAAACCAACAAATATCTATGATGTAGTGGTAGAATAGTGCCCACTCACGGTACTTATACTCTGTATGTATTATTTAAATGATGTATTTCCTGAATGCGTAATTTAAGAAAATTGATGAGTTTAATTTTTTTTCTTTTATAAAATTTATCGAATTCGTTGGTTTTGATTTTTTCCCTCTCCAATTAAAGAATGAACTTTGTCTATTTCTTGTGAAGCACTTGGATTATTCTTTGGCTGAACCCATCGGTAGCCTCTTAAAGTTGGCATCAATTTTCACTTAGGCACCTCAACTAGGCTTTGTTCATTTTAGACACCTCATGTTGAGTTTCGTTGCGTCATTCTGACACTTTTTGCTACTTGACATATGCGTGTAATGCACCTATTTTGAGCGCGTGAGGGGTTCTTTTTTGGATTTTTTTGAGTTTTTTTCCTTCTTCTTCACTTTTAAGACCTATCACTTATTTGACCGTACCCCATGAAAATTCATGATAAAAAACTTAGAAAATATGAAAAATAAAATCAAAAACTATCACACTAATTTTAAAAACGTTTATAAGAACAAATTCTTTTTAAAATCATCACATTAATTTTGAAAAGATTTTTTAGAACAAGACACACATTTTTTCTCAAAAAGTTAGAAGAATGTCATATATAATTTTCAAAATCAATTTAAAAAAAGCCTAAAATCTAATTATTTAAAAAAAAATGGAAGAAGAACCAAGAAAATGGTTGTAGAGTTGGGGAGGAAAAAGTGACTTAAGGTAGATGGGGTAGTGGTGGGATGATATAAGGTGCGGTGGGATTGTAGAAAATAGGAAATTTATTTATTTATTTTTGCTAAAAAATTAGTTGTTTTTATAATTTATTTTAAAATAATTATTTTTACATTCAAATGTCACATGTCAGCTTTTAATTAGTCATCATCCCATGTCATCCGCAAGTGTGTTACACACACTTTGTAATTTTAGCTGATTGTCAAAAATATTTCAAAATGGCATAGAGGACCCCTACTTGAGGTGCTTAAAATGAACAAAACCTACTTGAGGTGTCTAATTGAAAATTTGTGTCAGTTTTAAGGGGCTACTGATGGGTTCAGCCTTATTCTTTTTGTCAGTTGTCACTTGTAATTATGAAGAGAAAATGTCATAGATGGTCCTTTAACTATTGTAGTAGGTCTAAAATAGTTTTATAACTACACATTTACCAAATGTAGTCCTTAACTATCCTAATATTTTATCAAGGTTGATCTCTTTACTATACAATTATCACTTTGAGTCTTTTTTTAAGTATTATAAAATTTGTGAGGCTTGGTCTCTGCCTATTTTTTGTAAAAGTAACTAATGTTTATATTCACGAAATTCATGCATTTGTGAAATTAAATGTTCAACCCATTCAATGTCACGAATAAGATACCTCATTAGTGACGGAATAATGTGTCACTACTAACTTTAGATTTGTTACTAACAGTATTCAATAAATGGCTGTTTTATTCATTTTCGGAAAAATAATATTTTTGTAAAGTTTTCGACCTTTTGAGAATCGCCACTTAATTTTTAAAGGAAAATCAAGAAAACTATGTTTTCAAAAGACTTAAACAGAAAAATCATTTTTAAAACTTTAAAGGGATTCGGGGATTCCTATTAACGTCTTAGGAAGGTTTTGAAAGCACCTAAGGCGTCCGCTTACTTGCGGTTATCCGACAACAAACTTTATTTGGCTAAAAATTGTTTCACTTATTTTTTTTTCTTGAATAGAAAATTTACTTAGTATTTGTTAAAAATGAAATACTAGCCTATCTTTATAGTGAACTATTTAGCTCGCGAAGTTTACTTAAGTCATTTTTAAGTCTTTTAAAGTCGATTGATTTAATTTAAACCGTTAGAACGTAGTGAGCCCTTGCGAGGATTTGCAAATTTCTAACCTTAAAACTAGCGGCAATCAATCAACAAAATAATTATATGGAAAAGTAAAAAGAGAGAGAGAGAGTTGGGTCCAAATTCGGTTTCTGTTCGCCTAGACCGGTATTTGGTCCCATCTTCCATTTTGGGCCTTAGGCCTCATTTGGGGGGTACCTGTCCTAAACTAAGCAAATAATAGTACAAAGCGAGAAGGGTTTAGGCCCAATAATAAGAAAATACAATATTTCGAACAAAATAAAGGCCCTTTTTTGCCCAACTTCTTCAACTCTCCGATTTGCTTTGATTCCTTCACATTCGGGAACCTGTTCGTCAATTTCAAGGTTGGACGACTCGCAGAAAGAATAGGATTGGGCTTTTAAGGCCTAAATCGATGAAATGCACAGGAGGGAGCACTCACAGACTCCAGAAATTGCAGTACATGCAAGTAAAAGAAGAACAAGAATAGAGATCAGTATGAGACTAAAGAAAAAGAAACTTATGTGATGCAACCAAGATATTTCAGAAATAAATATGTACATGAACAACTCTTATTGCCTACATTACACAAATATAGACGAGTAAGACAGTGAGACACTCGAAAAATCTTCACTTAACAATTGCATTAACCTCACATGTCAAGAATAAACATTTAGATAATGATTTCTAGGCAAACAAGCATACTTACAGTGATCAGGTAAAGAATGGACAGTGA
This sequence comes from Solanum sitiens, assembly GCA_016801875.1. Taxonomy (NCBI): domain Eukaryota; kingdom Viridiplantae; phylum Streptophyta; class Magnoliopsida; order Solanales; family Solanaceae; genus Solanum; species Solanum sitiens. Next base: position 1,660,409 of record JABWTJ010000376.1, on the reverse strand, counting down.
TAAAACAGGAAATGGAGTTGTATGATCATGCGGATGCAACTAAATGTCAAAGATACAAAAACAAATAGATGAGTTATAGGAGTGTATGTCATTTGTTGACCTGCAACATGAAACTAAACGAAGATAACAATAAATCCACATTAATGGGGAAGACTTGAGCATTTAGAGTATGAACGACTCACTAAAACAACATTACAGAGTATGCTATTACTTTGCCTAATTTTAGACGTGAATATAGGAGAGATTTTAGGCATATTTTCATGACCTTAAATTAAAGGGGGGGGGGAAGACATGCGTAGGCCACAGACATTACCATAAACTTAGCACAACTTTTATCCTACCTAGACACGCATTTAAAATTAACTATCTTGAACCTTAAGATCTCATTCTCTCCGACCTTGGTAAAGGAGCACAGGGAGCAACATCCAACATTACATGACACTACAAATTTCCAACAGACAAGAGAAACTTAAGGCAAGCAGAACATTCCGATAGCTAGACCAAAGGGAAACCAGGAACATGGGGAGCTCTAGCAGCAAAGACAAGGGAAGGAATGATCTGCTATCAACAATATGCTTTGAAATCGAAAGAAAGTAAAACCATGAATGACTAAGGACGATACTTAGATTTGTAAAAAAAAAATTTTAAAAAAAAAGAGAAGGAAACAGAGTTTAACATTTTAACAACGGCATGGTGTTAAACTACTATTACTAGAAAAAATATATATGAACCTGGCAGAGAAATGATTGATAACTAGAAAAATAAATAAATAAAACTACACATAAGACGAGACTGAGGGATTCAAGCTGCAATGGAATGTAAATAACAATGGAGTCAACATGCTTATCAGAAAGCTTCAAACAGTGACCCAAACCGAAAATATTGCTATGAGCAGATTTTCAGCGAACACGACACGTTAATGGGCAAACAAGACGGATAGAAACAAAACAATGACAATACACAACTCCTAAATGAACTAGCTCTCTGTAAAAAAAAAAAAGGATACTACATTTCAAACACCACAAAAAATATATAGTGATCAAAGAACGGGGACACAATATTGAATATGCATATCAATGCTTCAGCGTACGGTCAACAACAACACTTCGACCAAAGAAAGGAAGAAGTCAAGCATAGTAACAGAAAAATGTAAACAATTTGAAGTCCAAACAGGAAGAATGAAGAATGATGGATTTTACCTTTTCTCGATGCGACGAACTGGAAACTCGAGCGAGAGGATGACTCCACCGACTACGAATATTTTGACGAACCTCAGCGGATCCCAATAAACCACAAACCACGAATAGAGAAGAGAGAAAAGGTATCTCAGGCGTGTTTCCGAAGTGAAACAATTTTTATAGATTTGAATTCCTTTCTCTGTAAACCTTTACGAACCCTTTTTTTTTTAAAAATCTCCTATGTTTTCTGCCCTCAAATCCCAACCCTAACAATGAAGAAGAAGAAGCTTATAAAGAGATATTTTTGGGTTTTCGGAATGGGGGGAAAAGCCTCAAATTCTAACAGGGAGGGGGACCATTTTTTTTTTGAAATTCAAATTTCCAAAAGACCTTTCCCTATTTGGGAGAGCCATTTTCTTAGGCTTTTGACCTTATTCCAGAAAGGAAAAGGGAGGTAGACGGCTGGGATTAAACGATCGTCCTTGAATGCTATGTGCCTTGATCTTATGCCAAAAGGACGGAAATACGACTGGCAAAACTGAAAAGCCAGCATGCTCTGCTGCGCGAGCGTACTATCTAGGGGGAGGATGAGGCGCGCTTGGCGATACACGTCGACATTTTGAGCTCCGGTGCTAGTTCACGCGTGAAGTCGTTGGATTGTTGCTTGGTTTCTCACGCGCTTAGAAGAGGAAACGAGTTAGGGGCTGGTTTTGGGATGGAATCTTCTGCAAAGCGCGTTGGACATTTCTTTTTTTGGGGGGAAGAAGATGGGGTTGGGTCGGGTTATATAAAAAAAAGAAATGGGGATGGAAATCGGGATTTGGGCCTGGCCTAGGTTGTCAGAGTTTACAAAAATGGGCTGAGATGATGGAATTTAGGGTGGAAAAGGCTGCTGGAAAATTAAGAAGAAAGGACCAAATCTTTGTGTAAGAATTAGAAAAATAGCCAAATCGAATTTCTTGTTGAATTTGGCCTAAATAAATAAATAAAATGACTTAATATAAGTCAATTAATAAGTTTCTCAATTTTAACGAAATAAAATAATCGACATAACTATTGAAAAACTAAACCAAAATTCAAACTATTTTATAATTAAACTAGATAGTAAAGTATCTTGACAAAATAGAATCTTTTCAAGACGGTTTTTGAATAATTATAAACTATATTAATCATATACAAAATCATATAAAACATATGTATTATTTAAAAATATAAAAGAACGACAAAACTATTTAATATAATTTAAAAGTATTTTATAATTTTATAAAGTCAATTATTTCAAATTGTTCCGAATTAAGAAACTCGTTAATTAATTATTATTGGGGAGGGTTAAAATTGGGTGTCAACAAATGTCCCTCATTTTACTTGGATCGATGCAAGATTTTGAGGAAAATGAAATTGACCACCCAATTTGGGCCGACCACACATTCATCTTTTGGAAAAAAGGATTTGGTAAGGACTTTAGGAATTATGGCCGAACCTCCGAAAATGGGTTTCCTATATATGTCAGGCTATATGAGAATTCAGGCCACTTGTAGTTCGATACGCTTGATTTAACGCACGACTTTGAAAGAAATCAAAAGTCACCCCGATCCCGAATTAAGAAGGGACCGAGATGCTCGAGAATAAGATTTAAGAGCGAATGTTGGAATACAGCCGAGTTTTCAACATTAAGCTCGCCTACGTACACTTCAACATAGGGAATCAGTCTGCTTGTAGTTTGACTCAATCGGTTGAAAAGAAAATATATTATGCTAGATAACCTTTGGTTAGATAAGCGACAAGTTAGGTCGAGTATGAAAAGGAGGCTTGCTACCTCTCAGCCAAGAATGTGGCATGCTTCAACCCATAATTAAGAACTTACACAAACATAATTTCCAAAAATCTTGGTGCATTGTCACTCAGATTGGGAACTTGCTTCCGGCAGATACAAAATTTCTGGATGCGAGACCGAAACTGAGATATCTAAGAAAAACCCACATGCCTTCTGATAGGGGTATGGTTTGATTGTGGTGGAAGTCGCTCCTCTGCTCGCGTCCTAAGAGTTTGACACTCCTCTTTGTACTATGTCCCAGTCCGCTGCTCAGAAAAAGTTCCACGTTGTGCTGCATCCTTGTTGATATTGTTCGCACCTGTGGTTTCATTTGAGAATTCATCCTCTTGGATGCTCGCGACAAAGACTGAAACAGATTGTTAGTAGAAAATATAACTGGAAAAGTGATAGTATCTCTTACGATGATTTTCAGTTACTCTTGATGTGAAAGATGTCACATAAGTATGTTCAGTATATATCGCTTTTGCACACAGTATGTCTATTACAACTCTTGATTTGCTGAGAATTCGGAGATGTCATTGCCTGTTTTCTGCATGGCAAACTCTGGTGATCTTTGCAACGAGCTAGCTAGCTCAATAATTATCCAACTGTAACGAGGTGGATATCTCGATGATTATCCAACTGTAACAAAGTGGATGGCTCGATAATGTTCCAACTATAATGAGGTGGATGACTCGATAATTATCCAACTGTAACAAGGTGGATAGCTCGATAATAGTCCAACTATAACGAGGTGGATGACACGATAATTATCGAACTGTAACGAGGTGGATGGCTCGATAATAGTCCAACTGTAACGAGGTGGATGGCTCAATAATTATCCAACTGTAACGAGGTGGATGACTCGATAATTTTTGCTTCTAAAAAATTTCACGTCGTGCTGCATCTTTTCTTTGATGTCGTCTGCACCGGTGGTTTGGTTTGAGAATTCATCCACTTGGATGATCTTGACAAAGAATGAAATAAACTTGTTAGCAGAAACTGTAATTTAAATAGAGAAGTAATATGCTTTACCGTACTCGGCAGATGTTCTAACGTCAACCTTGTCGGTTTTGACGCAGTATATGATGACTTGATATGATGTGAAAAATGATGCTTCATTGATAGAAAGATGATGATCCATTGGTAGGATGATTTCGATTCATTTGTAGGATAATGCTGCTACATGCTAGGATGATGATGCTTCGTTGATAGGATGATGATTCTTTATTGATGATCCATTGATAGGATAATCATGATGATGTTTTGTTGATGATCCATTGGCAGGATGATGTTGATGCTCCATTGATAGGCTGATGATTCTTCATTGATGATTCATTGATAGGATGATGATGATGTTGCTTCGTTGATGATCCATTGGTAGGATGATGTTGATCCATTGGCAGGATGATGTTGATGTTCCGTTGATAGGATGATGATTCTGCATTGATGATCCATTGGTAGGATTGATGATGCTCCATTGATAGGATGATGATGCTCCATTGATGATCCATTGATAGGATGATGTTGATCCATTGGCAGGATAATGATAGTCCATCGATAAAATGATGGTGAGTCCTTCTGGATGGTGGTATTATCTCATTTGATAATACTGTAGAAATGTTCCTCTGGGAGGGTCTCACATTGCCCCGCCTCATATCGACGAAATTTGAAAATCTTCTTCAAATTCTCATGATGCTAAAAAAATTGTGCTTGAATGTCATTGTAGATGCTTCTACATGGTGAGAGTCACGCTTTCACTTGTTCATATTTGAACATTTGCACTCAGTTGCAGCTCATGCTTGCTAGAAATCTGAACGAGGTGTTATCTCTTGTATTCTGAACTATTTTTTTTCTTCTGAAGAACTTCAATGACTTTCCTGCATCCACACAAAAATTATTAGTTTTTTAAAACAAAGTGATCTGTGTTGACTTCTTCAAACGCATGCTCCTTGACTTGCTATCTTCTGTTGATCACCCCCATCTCTTGCTTCTCGATGAACAAGCAAAACATTTATGCAAAATATTTGAAATAAATAAATAAAATCTTTAAGAAAAGAGTTTCAAAAAGTTGTAATTGAAAAAGGTAACTGCCAAGCATCATGCCACGTCAAACTTGATGAACGCACTTGGGGTTGACATGTCGAGATATATCAGATTATTTGAAGGGAAGTATTCAAAGTTGCTCTGAACTGTCGATAAACCCTGTTGAAATTTTTGAGGTCATCCTCAAAAAATTTCTGTCCCAGTTAATCGTCTTGGCTTATCTTGAACTTTTGCTATACCAATCATGGAATTTTTTAGATACTTTCAAAAAATCTCAATTTTAATTCTCAATGTGACTCTAGTTTCGACCAGTTGTAGAGATCTTTTCTTGAGAATTTTTTAGCCCTTCTCAAAAATTTTGTCCTAGTTACGAGTCTCAATGTAACTTTAGTCTTGACTTGTCGGAGAGATCTTCTTCTTGAGAACTTTTGAGCCATTCTAAAAAATTCTGTCCCGGTTTCTATTGCGAAGAAAAAATAGAAATCTTACGGGATATATGACCAAACCGTTGTGGCGCCTACGTATCCCATTAAGGCAAGAATCAGGTCAAACGTAGTTCCCCCTCAAGGGTTACCAAAATAAGAAATTTACAAAGAAACCGACCGACGCCGAAATAGGCCGCCTACGTATCTCGTTCCTGAGAATTCAGGTCGAATGTAGTTCAAGTACAAAGGGAAAATGCTGAAAAGTGTAATTGGGTGATCGAAACCGACATAGGCCGCCTACGTATCTCATTCTTGAGAATTCAGTTCAGACGTAGTTCATTATAAGAAATAAATTTCTAACTATAAAACATAAGATGATTATAAACAAATCGTGCGATTACATGGAAAGAAATAAAAGCAACACTGAATCTTCAAATAGAATAGCTCTTGAATCATCTGAGTTGCCTAAAAACTCTAGATGAATGTCTATGCTCCATCATATCATGCTAAAGCAAATGCGTCGATATATTTTCTAAGCAACAACTGAGTTCTCTTTTCCGATCTTCTCTCATATGGGCCCTGATTCTGACTTCTTTGAAACAGTCATCCTTTTCTAAATATACAGTTTTTGCCTCATCCATATTCAACTTACCTTGAGTCTCGAGTCATTTTAAATCACTGACTATGTGTTTGAATATTATGATCTCCTCGTCATACTCTTTAAACTCATCTTCATTTACCTCATCATGTTCATTCAGCTTGTGACATGACGTGAAATTGACCTTTTTTTTAAAAAAAAATTTTTTATATATTTTTGTTTTACTGAAACAAAAACAAAGACAGTTAGATAGCAGAATTAAAACAAGTAAATTAAATTTCTCAATAGGAGAGGTTTTCATTGAAAGTGAGGAAATACGGACTTTGGCCATGACCATGAGACATTTTGCTTTTTTTCAAAACATTACGAGGGAAATTAAAAGTCAATTAGGTAACGACACAAAAGATGGGTTTCGAGCCTCATTCGAACTACCACAAATTTTGAAAACAACATAAAATTCAACTTTTGTCTATCAAGTGGAGCGAGAGATAAAGAGCGGAGTGGAAGTCCAATTAAGAATTTGCTCCATCGGCTCGGCGTCTCGTATGCCTGGTGTCTCAGTCATCTTCTTGGGTGCAACATCACCTTCTTCCAAAAGATTCCCCATCCCTTCTCCAAGACCGTCATCATTGGCATATTCTTCTACCACAAAGGACTGACATAAATGAGACAAAGACTTTGGTGGAACATGATTGATCCCCTTCTTGTTCTGGACCTCTCTTGACACAAAAGCAAAAGCTTTACGGGGTGTCATGTTCATAAAATTGTGTTTCTCAATTATGCTCGGAGAACCTGCAATTTTCTCAAGATTGTCAGGACCAGTTGGAACTATCGTCTTTACCATGCATAACTCATCCTCCGTCTCTATCATATTGATAGTGGTGCCTCCATATTTTGTTAGAGAATTACTGTTGACGTTAGATACAACAGTCTTGACCACATTTTGGTCAATCAAGTCCTGGATCTTGTGTTTTAAGTTGATGCAATCTTCAGTATCATGTCAAACACCGTTGGAATGGTATGCACACATTCTATCAGCTCGGTAAAATTGGGAGCTAGTATCAACAGGCTTGGGCCCAACTGGATGAATAATACCTGCCGCACTCAATTTCTCAAACAACATTGTCCGACTTTCAATAAGCAGCGTGAAGCAGGTTTCTTCTCGAACCTCGGACGAGGAGGATTATAATGACTTTGTTGAGGCGGAGTCATTTGACGATAACTTGAGGAATTTTGACAAAGAGGTGTTTGAGACTTTGGGTCAATCATGTTAATAATGAATCCTCCACGATTCGACAGTGAATTACCATTGTCATTGGAAATTCCAGTTTGAAGAGTGACAATTCTTTAATCAATCAAGTCTTGAATTTTATGCTTCAAATCGATGCAATCCTCAGTGGTATGTCCAGCACCTCCTTAGTGGTAAGCACAATGAAGATTGGGCCTGTAAAGCCTGGAATTGACATTGATATTTTTTGGGTCAATTGTTTGTATAAGACCATCTGCTTTCAACCTCTCAAAAAGTTGGGTTCGACTTTCAACCAAAGGAGTAAAGACTCGAGGAGGTTTCTTCAAAAATTTCTGACAGAAAAGATTATGATCATTTCGTGCAGATTGAGATACTTGACGGTAACTGGGGAGATTTTGGCGAGTAGAAGCTGTTGTTTGGAAATGTGGAGATTGTGGGGCTTGGTAGCTCTGAGGGGAATTTGGGTAATTTGGCAATGTAGCTTGGTAACTTGATTAAGCATTTGGGTGATTTGGAAATGGAGCTTGGTAATTTGGATGATTTGATGGTGGAGATTGGTAACTTGGTTGGATCGGGTAAGGATTTTGTGGAGCTAAAGAGTAGTTTTTGGATGGTAAAGGCTTTCGGACATTAAGTCCAGCATGTCTCTTTGATATTTGGTTAGATTCAAATGATATAGAAGAAACATCTTCCCTTTTCCTCCTTAATGGTCCCGGGGATTCATCTTGGGGAGTCATTCGGATGATTTTTCCGGTCCTAAGTCCATCTTCAATAGCTTCACCAATTTTGACTATCTCACTGAACTTTCCTCCTAGAATGAGCAACATCCTATTGTAATACTCCGGCTCTTGAATGCGCACGAAGACTTCAATAATTCTTTCTCAGTAATGGGAGGCCTAACCCTTGCAGCCTGTCTTCTCCAACGGTAGGCATACTCTCGATAACCTTCAGTAGAATTCTGTTTGATTCTCTCCAAAGAGTATCAATCAGGAACAAATTCTACATTGTAACCGAACCTTTCAACAAAATCTTTAGCCAAAGGTTCCAACTTGGCCAGTGCTTGATTTCATTTGAAATAAACCATTCCAAAGCTTCTCCGTTCAAACTTCGACTAATGAGTCGCATCAGCAAAGCCTCATCTTTCCCAACTCCAATGAGTTGATCACAATAAGCTCTCAAATGAGACAAAGGATTCTCAACTCCACTAAATGTATCAAACTTTGGTACTTTAAAACCTTCTGGAAGCTCCAAATGTGGATGACGATACAAATCTTCATAATTGAACCCTACAATGTCTGGAGTGTATTGGAAGTCTTTCATTGCATTCATGACTTCCTCTCTGATGCTTTACTCAGCCTTTCCTTTTATGACCTTCCACTCACTTTCCTTCTTCTAAGAATGTTCGGGTTCAAAATGTGGTAAGAGGAGGGTACGATTCAGGCGATATTGGAAGATAAAATGTGGTTTTTAGAGGTATGAGTTGAGTGGTAGGTGGTTTTTAGGCAATTTGAGTAGGAATTTGATGAATGACAGGAAAATTTCGGAGAATGTTGGTATCTGGATTTTGAGAAGTAGGTGACTTTTGGTGTGAGGAGCTAACATGATTTGGACGCCGGATCCGAAGTAGGAAAATGGAGTGGAGGCCTCTCGTTGTCTATAGTAGGAGTGTTAGCAATGATATCCAGATTCGTCAAATCTCGGGTCTTATCCATCTCTGCCCTCATTTCCGCAATTTGTCAGAACAATTGTGCAATCAACTTGTTATGTTCAGCAGACTCATTCACAGTAATTTCATTCAAATCAGTATCCTTAACACTTTCAACCAGTTTCTCTTCTTCTTTTGACAAATATTGGTCGGAGAAGGAATCTTTGGGGTCTTTGGACCTGGTGAAGTATGGATGTTCACCCATTTTCTCAACACAGATCAGTTTTTGAGTACCTAACAAATAAAAACAACTCAAAGACAAATGTGTTAGTCTTTGTCAATGACAGTTAATATAAAATATCATACACATTATTGTAAACACATAAGAGTTGCTTCATTTCAAGATAAATTAGCCCACGTAGAAAGATGACTAAATAGACAGAAATTTGTCTATATTATTTTAGGACTAATGAGTCAGAAATGTCGACTTGAGTCGAGACAAAGTAAATTATCGTACTTCTGATTTTGATTGAGATATAACTCTAATTTATTTGTAAGAGTTGGGAAAAATATAGTTTATCAAAAAATGGGGACCGAACCTTAAAAGGTTGCCTACGTATCTCAGAAAAGAGAATTCAGGTCCTACGTAGTTTGACCCACTTGATTTTATTTATTATTAATTTTTGACTTGAAACGGTGAATCTTTTTTCTGATATGAGAAAGTGATTTTTTTGAAAAATAAAGTTCGAACTTTATTGGGAAACTAAAGACTCGAAGAGTATTTGGACGTACTTTCGATAATGACTTGATATTTATGCTTAAGGAGTTCTAGAAAATATTTTTTTGAGAATGAGAAGGCTAGAACATCTCCAAATGAAGCAACATAATCACTCAAACAGTTATAACACATAAACAGTTATTGCGTGTTCTAAACATATATGTGACCCTTTTGTGCCAAGGGTAGGCTTAGCGATCTAAGGGATGTATACGTCATTTGAAACATTCCATTGCCCCCTAAAACTCAAATTTATACACATTTTATGAATAAAACTAAATGGGATACATAATTAGGGGAAACGGGATACAAAATTATCAGTCTCACGCAGGGGTACGATTCTAAACTATGCTTCCATTGAAGGTCCTTCCTTCTTCATTTCTTCTCATCTCCGGGTGCCCACGTCTTAGAATGGACTAATAACTTGTGAGCTCTTTCTTTGACTATAATAATGTATAATCTACTCCCAACCCTGAGGATAATGACTTTTTAGATGACATATACATCCTTCAAATTTAACACATAAATATGATCGCCCGTTCAGGCCGTGGGCCCTTTGGACTCAAGGTGGTCTCTCTAATGGGCCCAACACACCTTGGGTGTTGGGTCATCTTACGCAAATGCGCTACTTTCGAGATTTGGTTTTGCTCTATCTTAGTTTGACTAGGAGTGGGTTTTATTTATAGTGGAAAGGGTGACCCAAGCGGACTACTTAGGCTGGGACAGTTAACGATCGTTGACTATCAAGTAGCCAACTATATTCATCAGGGTGCCCCGAGAAAGAATTTGGTTAATGAACGATTGTGAGCCTGCATAATCGTCCTTTAAGTGTTAAAATAAAAAATGATCGTCGTTTGACGGAAAATGATATGTCATAAATGCAAAAGTGTAAAGTGCGATAATAAAACAAGTATACAATTAATTTGCACATAACCAAACAATGTTAATTTTAAGGTTAGAATCCTCAAGTCCCTAGCAGATTCGCCATTCTGTTTTCTTGATTTTCGAAAAAAATAATATTTTTGTAAAGTTTTCAACCTTTTGAGTGTCACCACTTAATTTTTAAAGGAAAATAAAAAAAAATATGTTTTCAAAAGACTTAAACAGAAAAATCATTTTGAAAAATTTAAAGGGATTCGGGGATTCCTATTATCATCTTAGGAAGGTTTTGAAAGCACCTAAGGCATCCGCTTACTTGCGGTTATCCGACAACTAACTTTAGTTGGCTAAAAATTGTTTCACTTATTTTTTTTTCTTGAATTGAAAATTTACTTAGTATTTGTTAAAGATGAAATACTAGCCTATCTTTAAAGTGAACTATTTAGCTCGCGAAGTTTACTTCAGTCATTTTTTAAGTCTTTTAAAGTCGATCAATTTAATTTAAACCATTAGAACATAGTAGCGCCTTGCGAGAATTTGCAATTTCTAACCTTAAAACTAGCGGCAATCAATCAACAAAATAAATATACGGGAAAGTAAAAAGTGAGAGAGAGAGTTGGGTCCAAATCCGATTTCTGTCCGCCTGGACCGGTATTTGGACCCATCTTCCATTTTGGGCCTTTGGCCTTATTTGGGGGGGTACCTGTCCTAAACTAAGCAAATAATAGTACAAAGCGATAAGGGCTTAGGCCAAATAATAATAAAATACAATATTTCAAATTAAATAAAGGCCCTTTTTGGCCCAACTTCTTCAACTCTCCGATTTGCTTTGATTCCTTCACATTCGGGAACCTGTTCGTCAATTTCAAGGTTGGCCGACTCGCAGAAAGAATAGGATTGGGCTTTTATGGCCCAAATGGACGAAATGCACAGGAGGGAGACCTCACAGACTCCAGAAATCGCAGTTCATACAAGTAAAAGAAGAACAAGAATAGAGATCAGTATGAGACTAAAGAAAAAGAAACTTATGTGATGCAACCAAGATATGTCAGAAATAAATATGTACATGAACAACTCTCATTGCCTACATTACACAAATATAGACGAGTAAGACAGTGAGACACTCAAAAAAATCTTCACTTAACAATTGCATTAACCTCACATGTCAAGAATAAACATTTAGAGAATGATTTCTAGGCAAACAAGCATACTAACAGTGATCAGGTAAAGAATGGACAGTGATAAAACAGGGAATGGAGTTGTATGATTATGCGGATGCAACTAAATGTCAAAGATACAAAAACAAATAGATGAATTATAGGAGTGTATGTCATTTGTTGACCTGCAACATGAAACTAAACGAAGATAACAATAAATCCACATTAATGGGGAAGACTTGAGCATTTAGAGTATGAACGACTCACTAAAACAACATTAAAGAGTATGCTATTACTTTGCCTAATTTTAGACGTGAATATAGGAGAGATTTTAGGCATATTTTCATGACCTTAAATTAAAGGGGGCAAGACATGCGTAGGCCACAGAACATTACCATAAACTTAGCACAACTTTTATCCTACCTAGACACGCATTTAAAATTAACTATCTTGAACCTTAAGATCTCATTCTCTCCGACCTTGGTAAAGGAGAGCAGGGAGCAACATCCAACATTACATGATACTACGAATGTCCAACAGTCAAGAGAAACTTAAGGCAAGCAGAACATTCCGATAGCTAGACCAAAGGGAAACCAGGAACATGGGGAGCTCTAGCAGCAAAGACAAGGGAATGAATGAGCTGCTATCAACAATATGCTTTTAAATCGAAAGAAAGTAAAACCATGAATGACTAAGGACGATGCTTAGATTTGTAAAAAAAATTTACATAAAAAAGAAGGAAACAGAGTTTAACATTTTAATAATGGCATGGTGTTAAACTACTGTTAGTAGAAAAATATATCTATGAACCAGGCAGAGAAATGATTGATAACCAGAAAAATAAATGAATAAAACTACACATAAGACGAGACTGAGGGATTCAAGCTTCAATGGAATGTAAATAACAATGGAGTCAACATGCTTATCAGAAAGCTTCAAACAGCGACCCAAACCGAAAATATTGCTATGCGCAGATTTTCAGCGAACACGACACATTAATGGGCAAACAAGACGGATAGAAACAAAACAATGACAATACACAACTCCTAAATGAACTAGCTCTCTGTAAAAAAAAAAGGATACTACATTTCAAACACCACAAAAGATATATAGTGATCAAAGAACGGGGACACAATATTGAATATGCATATCAATGCTTCAGCGGACGGTCAACAACAACACTTCGACCAAAGAAAGGAAGAAGTCAAGCATATTAACAGAAAAATATAAACAATTTGAAGTCCAAACAGGAAGAATGGAGAATGATAGATTTTTACCTTTTCTCGATGCGACGAACTGGAAACACAAACGAGAGGATGACTCCACCGACTACGAATATTTCGACGAACCTCAGCGGATCCCAATAAACCACAAACCACGAATAGAGAAGAGAGAAAAGGTATCGCAGGCGTGTTTCCGAAGTGAAACAATTTTTTATAGCTTTGAATTCCTTTCTCTGTAAACCTTTAAGAACCCTTTTTTTATAAAGAAAGCTCTATTTTCTGCCCTCAAATCCCAACCCTAACAATGAATAAGAAGAAGCTTATAAAGAGGGATTTTTGGGTTTTCGGAATGGGGGGAAAAGCCTCAAATTCTAACAGGGAGGGGGACCATTTTTTTTTTTTAAATTCAAATTTCCAACAGACCTTTCCCTATTTCCGAGAAACATTTTCTTAGGCTTTTGACCTTATTCAAGAAAGGTTAAGGGAGGTAGACGGCTGGGATTAAACGATCGTCCTTGAATTCTACGTGCCTTGATCTTATGCCAAAAGGATGGAAATACGGCTGGCAAAACTGAAAAGCCAGCATGCTCTGCTGCGCGAGCGTACTATAGAGGGGAGGATGAGGCGCGCTTGGCGTTACGCGTCGACATTCTGAGCTCCGGTGCTAGTTCACGCGTGAAGTCGCTGGATTGTTGCTTGGTTTTTCACGCGCTGAGAAGAGGAAACAAGTTAGGGGCTGGTTTTGGGATGGAATCTTCTGCAAAGCGTGTTTGACATTTCTGTTTTTTGGGGGAAGAAGATGGGGTTGGGTCGGGTTATATAAAAAAAAGAAATGGGGATGGGAATCGGTATTTGGGCCTGGCCTGGGTTGTCCGAGATTACAAAAATGGGCTGAGATGATGGAATTTAGGGTGGAAAAGGCTGCTGGAAAATTAGGAAGAATGGCCCAAATCTTTGTCTAAGAATTAGAAAAATAGCCAAATCGAATTTCTTGTTGAATTTGGCCGAAATAAATAAATAAAATGACTTAATATAAGTCAATTAATAAGTTTCTCAATTTAACGAAATAAAATAATCGACTTAACTATTGAAAAAATAAACCAAAATGCAAACTATTTTATAATTAAACTAGATAGTAAAGTATCTTGACAAAATAGAATCTTTTCAAGACGGTTTTCGAATAATTATAAACTATATTAATCATATACAAAATCATATAAAATATATGTATTATTTAAAAATATAAAAGAACGACAAAACTATTTAAAATAATTGAAAAGTATTTTATAATTTTATAAAGTCAATTATTTCAAATTATTCCGAATTAAAAAACTCGTTAATTAATTATTATTTGGGAGGGTTAAAATTGTGTGTCGACAGTGGCGCCAATTTGTTTTTTGGTGGGAAATTTTAGACAAAATTTTGCTACGAATTTTTATGTTTCGTCACTAAAACTATATATCTCATATATTTAAGCACAAAAAGTACTTTTTGTCACTAAAAGTAAATAATTAGTGACGAATTTCATGTCGTAGCTATAATTTCGTAGCTATATATATTATATTTGTTGTAGTGATATTTGTCATTCTTGTTCTTTCAAACACCAAAAGAAAACAATCTAATACAACTTTTTAACGTTATTTTTTGGAATTTCATGATTGGAGATTTTTTTTAAAAAAGGGGTGGGTGTGGGAGGGGGTCTATTTCAATAAAGAAGAGAGTAAAAAAGCAATCTTTTTATAAATTTAGTACTTCAACAAAAAATATTTCAAGCATTATTTTTCAAGTGAAAATGACAAAATAAAATAAAGGTGGTAATCTTGTAGACTAGGGGTTCCCAATTATATTTGTAATGTGATAACAAAAATATCTTAGAATAACAGAAATTTTAATCATCAAGATAAAAAGACAATAAATATATATAATTATGGAGAAACAAAATTTCATTTCACTATCACCATAAAAAAAAATCATTCATCTATAAATAAATCATTGATTTAACATTTATTGTAACATAAAAACATATAATATATCGAATATATAATCACAAAGACTTAAAGCCCCTGAAAGTTTCTAGAATTAAGGCTTGTACCCCAATAGTACTAAAATTACTATTTTGGACTTTATTCCCTCTCTTTTTTCACTATAAAATTATTTATCGATGCTAAGATCATTCGTAGCACTAAATTCACCAACCAAATATGCATAGTTATCAACAACTAGAACCCCTAATTTTTCTGAAATGTTCACATTGTTGCCCTTTAAAATTTTCACTCAGGTCCCCTTAAGTAGTTCTTCATTCGTTTCAATCTCGATATCTTCTTTGATTTTTTCTTTAACTCCTTTTGATGGATTCTAGTTTCCAGTAACAACCATTGATGACTTCTGCTTAGATCCATCACCCGTAAAAAAAACTGTCAAATTTTTAGAAATTTTATCCTTTTTTTCTTTTATAGCTATGATCAGTTCTTCAAACTCAATTTTCTTAGACTTGTATATTGCAGAAGCTTCACCAATACTGGAAAAAGAACCCAACCAAATTTTCTTCTTTTCGATTAGGTGTCTGATTTTAGCAACAAATTTATGACTTCTTCGCTTTCGATCAACAACATGATACAATCTAGCACAATTTTTGTATGATGTTATTTTTTGGAATTTCATTATTGGAAAAAGTTTTATTAAAGGGGGGAGGGAGGTGGTATATATATATATATATATATATATATATATATATATATATATATATATATATATATATATATATATATATATATACACTCTTGATTTGCTTTTCTACGCACTTCTTTATTGAAATAGTCCTACCCCCTCCTTCCCCCTTTTACCCCCTCCCCCTCCCTCCCTTTGAATAACTTTCTCCAATAACGAAATTACAAAAAATAACATCAGACAAAAATTGTGCTAGATTGTATCATGTTGGTGATCGAAAGCGAAGAAGTGGTAAATTTTTTGCTGAAATCAGACACCCAATCGAAAAGAAGAAAATTTGGCTGGGTACTTTTGTCACTATTGATGAAGCTTCTGCAATATACAAGTCTAAGAAAATTAGGTTTGAAGAACTGATCATAACTATAAAGCAAAAAAAGATCAAATTTCTGAAAAATTTGACAATTTTTACGGGTGATGGATTTAAACAGAAGTCATCAATGGGTGTTACTGGAAAGTCAAATCCATCAAAGGGATTTTAGGAAAAAATCAAAGAAGAAAATGAGAATGAAACAAATGAAGAACTATTTAAGGGACCTGGGTGAAAATTTCAAAGGGTAGCATGTGAAAATTTCACATAAGTTAGGTGGTTCTAGTTGTTGATAACTATGCATATTTGGTTGGTGAATTTTAGTGCTACAGATGATTTTAGCATCGATAAATAATAAATGGTCCAAAAAAATAGGGAAAAAGAGTCCAAAATAGCAATTTTTGAACTATTGGGGTTACAAACCTTAATTTTAGAAGCTTTCAGGGGCTTTTGGTCTTTGTGATTAGATATTTGATAAAATATATGTTGTTAGGTTACGATAATTGTTAAATCAATGATTGACATTTTAATGAATCAAATTAAATTTATTAATTTTTTTTTAAAAAAAAATTGTATGTTGATAGTGAAATGAATTTTTTTCTCTCCGCAATTATTTATATTTATTGTATTTTTTGATGATTAGAATTTCTTTGATTCTAAGATCTTTTGTTATCATATTATAAATATAATTTGGGAACCCTAGTCTACAAGATTACCTCCTTTATTTTTATTTTGTCATTTTCAATTGCAAAATATTGCTTGAAATATTTTTATGTTGAAGTAATAAATTTATAAAAAGATTGCTTTTTTACTGTTCGTGCTTAAATATATCAAATAGATAGTTTTAGTAATGAAACATAAAAATTTGTTGAATAAATTTGCCTGAAATTTCCCACCAAAAAATGAATTGGCGCCATTTATTGAATATTGTTAGTAACAAATCCAATATTTACGCCAGATTGTGGCAATCTGATCCCCTTTTTATCCCTAAATGTGGCAACTGATCCCAATAAGTTATGCCTGAACGTGGAAACTGATCCATAAACACACCAAAATCACATTCACATGTATATTCTGAATAAGCATATAGTCAAGAAGTGATTCATGCCATATAGTTGTTCATCTATCTCACTTACAATAAGTGTAATCAACAATGCAACATTCACATACATACATGTATCATAATAAAGAAATAACAAGAATACATCATACAATCATAAAGTCACAACCTTCAGCTACTTCGAAAACATGCTTGAAACCCTAAGAATCATGATTCTTCCCTTTATGGATTCGTTCAGCTTGTTGTTGATCGACAAACAATCAATACAATATGGGAATCAATAAACATTCGCTAATTACCCAGATTTCTAACAATTCTATGAACCCTCAATCATACTCATGATCGCAATTCTCTAAAATAGGGTTGTTTCCACCATAGAACGTAGATCAAAACCCTCCCCCATCATTAATTTCCCATTCTATTATGTTCTACGGATCGAAAAATAGATTCGGGGAATGAAAAACTTACCTTTAGCCTCAAGAATAGTGAAAAACAAGTAGGATTCGCCCTGGGGTTCGTTCCTTAGCTCAGATGGTTGAAAAGTGCATAATAAGGTCGTTTAGGGGTTTATTAGCGACCTTAAAATCGCATCGAGCCTGCAACAACGACCCTCATCCCGCTGTAGCGGCTCCACTAGAGCGACAAAAATCCCCACCGAGGTGGGTTACAAGAGACACTGGGCTAACTTAATAATCCCGAGACCCCCATTTCACAACCCACCTCCAACCAACGACACTCAAAAAATACCATCCACACCAATATCAATTTTGAGACTTCTACTCACCCGAATTCAATTTCGTAAAGTCATATGAAATCCTTAACGAGTTATATATCCCCTTATGAAATCAAAATTATAAATAAATCACCCGATTGTTGCTAGATTTCGCTACACATTAATGACTCCAATTTCGTCCAAAACAATCTGGATTTAGTTAGGAAATTTCAAGTTACTACAAAAAAGTTTTCCGACTCAAAATTATTCCCCGTTGGCTTTTCGATAATGAGGAAACCCAATTGTTACAAGTTAATCTCTAACTTAAAGGAAAAGCAATATTGTAAAAGGATCAATCAATATTTCCTAGAATAATGAAGTTCTATTATATAGTCAAAAAATTTGCCTACTGCCTAGAATTGCTAAAACATAATTGTCATTTCGTGCCAAATGCTGGAAAAATCATCCGTTCTATATGAGAATTTTATAATCATGTATATTGTAATGTGAGTCTTTTATCATTAGTAAACCAAAAACAAAATAGTTAAGTACTGAAATTCGATATGAAATGTCTTAGTTCTTTTGTTATCTCATTGACATATTTACAAACTGGAAATTGATAAATCAAACCAATGACACATAAAATCGGAACGGCTTGACCGATGCGCACCCGTACAACTAATTAAGGTTACAAGAATCGATTAACATACTAAAATTTATCCTAATAATGAAGTATTAATATATTCTAATTCAATTAAAGAAGAAAGATCAATCATGGTAGAAGTTACAAAAATAACACATAGTCTTTTACCTAAAATAGTCAAATGACAAAGCTGTCCAATTAAGGGTATGAATCAATTAAGGAAGGTAAATAGAATCCACAAGTGAATCAAAGCAACTAAGTCCCAACATTATAAGAGATTTACAGTAATAATAAAGATTTCTACTACTAAAAGAGTTACCACAATCATAACAAAACAAACTTAAAAGGAAAAGAGTTTATCAAATCAATTAAGCTCAAGAGGTATAAGAAACTTACCAACCATAGCCAAATCAAGGTTGTCCCCATCAAAATCTATGAAAGATATGAGCGTTTCGATTTTTCTGTTGGTAACCATGGTTGTTGTCGTTATTGACCAGAGTTAGCTTAAGGTTCTTGTCGGGTTGCAGGCATTTCTCTTCATCGAAGCCCGTTGGCCACAGATCGCTGGTCGGGAGGTGAAACAACAGCAGCGACAAGTTGTTGTCATCGAATTTGCTAGAGGAGAGAAAATAGTAAAGCGGAGGAGAAGAAAGGGCTTCACCGGCATGGGGGAGGGAAACAGTGGGCTCGCATGGTGATGATCCTATTCTTTGGCGGAGATGGCAAAAAGAGAGAGGGACATTAGTCCCCTTTGGTTAAGGGTGGATCGGCTGTGAAGGGAGAAGAGGAAGGAGACAGTGGTGCTGGAGTTGTTCACTAGTGGTGGATGTCTCGACGTTTTTGCCTATTGAAGAAGAAGCGGCGTCGGAGAGACGGAGAGTACAATGTGGGTTGCCGCTTTTTTGAGAAGAGAAAGAGTTAAAATTATTGAGGGTTTGGTTGTAGTCATTTTAAGAAAATAAAGAAGAGACCTTGATCTGGTCCACTCGATCAAAAATAGATGGATGAGATTGAACTGTTGTATTGGATGAATTTATATAGACATTTATTAAAACGTGAGTTACGATATGAATTTTTCAAATTGGACCTAATGTAACTAAAATTGACATAAAATAGAATAATAAATTGGCTATATTTGAAATATAAATTGAATAGAAGAGGCTATTATTCAAATAATTTGGGGAAAGGTTAAATAGATTGCTATTTAATAATAAACATATTAATAAATAAAAATGAATAACAATTTTTCATAAATAAAATAAATATACTTAAATATGTTGTACACATTAAAGAAATACATAAAGTTTGAAAACTATAAAAAAAATTCAAATTTAATAAATGATAAAATAATAATAATAATAATAATAAAAATGATAATAATAATAATAATAATAATAATAATAATAATAATAATAATAATAATGATGATGATAATAATAATAATATAATAATAATAAGAACAAGAAGAAGAAGAAGAATATATTTATAATTATTATTATTATAATTATTATTATTATTATTATTATTATTATTATTATTATTATTATTATTATTATTTCATAAATTATGAATACTAAGATATGTTATGAATTACATAAAAAATTAAATATAATTTTAAGCATATAATTGAAGAAACAAGTTTTAAAAATACATATTTAATCAAATATGAATACGAAAAGGGTTATAGGTCGGTCATAATAGAGTGTCAACGACATAGAATTGACACAACACTTTGAAAGAAAACTAGCTTTTAATTTTTTTAAATCTCTTTTGATATTGTTTTACGTGTATCTTCTAATGTAAATATTTATTCTTTAAGGGATAAAAATGATATGTTCTTTCGAGGGTCCTAAGCCTATTTCCAAATCAGTGCAGAGATGTTATTTATAAGAGATTGGGACATTGTAGGGGGTACTCGAGTAGAAAATTTGAAAATTTGAAAAAAGAATATGAGAGGACAAATAGTAGGCAAGGGCACGGATAAAGTAATTTTGAAAAGATGGAAGAAAAGAGGGATATGGTTACCTTTTCATATTGATGTGTGGGATTGAGATTTTTCTGGAGGCGATTGATCGCGAAATCATTCGGACAAAGCTTAAATCAAATGATATTTCGAGTTCCTCTTATCTTTTAAAAGCAAGATGTGGAGAACTAACTTGTTGTAGCTCGTAAAAAGGGGGAAAGAGACGTGGAGGTGAGTAAGGCCGAAAAAAGACGTTTATCTGGTGGTCTTTACGAAAGATCCGACGATTCTTAGGAGTTAAGGCCATAGTTAAATATGAAGAAAAAGATAGACAGTGTAATGGGACGCAAGTGAGGGTATATGTGTATCATCTCGTAACTGCTAGTAGCCTTGAATAAGCAAAGAAACTAAGAATAATCATTTTTGTAAAGAAAGGGGAAAAATCTGGAAGTTTTTATAAGTTAAGAAAGTGACTTTTGGTCATTTTTGAAAGGTCATAACTTTTAGATCACGATGAGTTAGAGTCAGTGTTTTATATGGTTGGAAATACCTTGGAAAGATCTTTCCAACGACGTCGAGTTTGCTCAAATTTGATATCGTATGAGGTAGATATGCCTTTTGGAAGTTGGATGTTGAGGTAAGGAAAGTCCAATCCGGATTTAAGTAAGGGTAAACTAGTCTTTTAACCTAATTATTTCCTAATTCGTTTTAAGGGTTTAATTGGGGTAAAAATAAGCCTTTAGTCAGTTTTGGAAAAACAATTCACGCTTAGGGCTTGGGAGAAAAGAAAAGAGAAGAAGGAGAAGGGAGAAAGATCAAGTTTTCGCCAAGAACGCCAAGGATTTGCGAGCGAAATTCGTCGGGGGTGATCTTTATTAACGTATGTGAGATCTTTTGTGTTGGGTTAGTTGACCCACACACCAATTTGTTTCAATTCATCAAATCTATGAGTTGATGCAATGTTAAAGGTTGAATTTCTTAAAGAAAATTATCGAATATTGTTGATTGATTATTGGCTGCAAGGTTATAGCTTATGCCTCTAGACAGTTGAAGGTCCATGAGAAGAATTATCCAACTCATGACTTAGAATTGGCTGCTGTAGTTTTCGCCTAAAAGATATGGTGTCACTACCTGTATGGTGGTCGTGTTGATATATTCAATGATCACAAGAGCCTACAATATGTGTTCACGTAGAAAGAGCTAAATCTCAGACAGAGGAGGTGGTTAGAATTACTCAAGGATTATTACATGAGTATTCTTTACCACCCAGGTAAGGCTAAAGTGGTTGTTGAAGCTTTAAGAAGGTTATACATGGGAGTATCGCCTATGTTGAGGAAAAAAACCAAAAACTAGCCAAACATGTGCACAAACTCGCTCGTCTGGGAGTCAGAATTATGGATTCTACAGAAGGAGGGATGGTGATGACAAATGGGGCTTAATATTCACTAGTGTCTGTGGTGAAAGAAAAGCAAGTCCAAAACCCCATTTTGCTTGATTTGAAGGAGAATGTTCATAAGCAAAGAGTATTGACTTTTGAAAAAAGAAAGGGGTGGGGGTAGGGGTGGGGGGGATGGTGTGATGAAATGTCAAAGTAGATTGTGTGTAACTATGGTGGATGGGATACAAGAAAGGATCATTGAGGAGGCTCATAGTTCTAGATAGTATTAGACATTTAATCAAATAAAATTAAATATAGCTAAGTCTAACCAGTTAGCTAAATTCAATAAAAATTGAAACAAGACAAAAATTTATCGAATAAATATTTGAGGTTCTTAAGTTAAATAAGACAAAATAATTATGAAGACATAATTAATTAATATTTATACATAAAAATAACGTTAACTAATTTAAAGGAATAAATACATATTTGTGCAAAACACAACTTTTAGGTTATATATATATATATATATATATATATATATATATATATATATATATATATATATATATATATATATATATATATAACACAATTATATAATTATTTCGGAAAAACTAAAAAACCTATTTAGAGTAAAGATTTAACATACTTTCAGATTTTTCAAAATAAATTATTTCATTTGAAATTAATGAAGATTGATAATTAATAAGAATTTCATAGGGTTAAAATTGGGTGTCAACACTTGTGATGACTTAAAAAGTACAGTCACCTTATTTAAAAATTATCTACATGTTGTAAATCATTTTGGTGGTTAAATGAATGACCATAACTCCTAGGTTAATTTCATCCTTTATTGGTAGTAATGTTGTTGATAATGTGGTCAAATAGATGAGCATAACTCCTATCTTTATTTCCTCTATAATGGGTAGTAATTCTCAAGGTTTAATGTAATGTTTATGACACTCTTTGGTATTCCTCAATGTAATCCTATAAATAGTGGTGTTGAGAATAATTTTAATCCACTTGAAAGAAAGCAAGTTAGCTTATATTGTTCTTCCATTGTCTTATATTCTTCTTCTCTTCATCTTGCCATTGTTCCTTTGTTCTTAAGTTTTATAAGACGTTATCAGCACGAAGTCTCAAGGTTGAACAACATTTCTCGTGAGATATCCATTTATAATCTAATGTTAAAATTATTAAATTGTGGCTATACTTTTTCTACTTTACATTTTATTTATAAATGAATGAAAAAAGGGCTAACCATTTATCGATTTTGTGAAGAGAAGATGAAGGTCATTGTTTTGTGAAAAAAATTAATGGACTACAATTTTTTGTGTTTTTTTGTTCTAAATGGAAATAGTGAATTATCTATATTATTGATTATTTTTTAATGAAAAGACTTAATCTAACAATTTTACTAAAAGTGATTTGCTACTTGTGAGACATAATATTAATTTAGATTGTATGCTAATTTTACTTTAATGAATATTTTTTTTGCTATTTACTTATTTACTCATTGTCTATTCAACTCTAATTTAATTCTTTTCTATGATAGTTTTATCATGTCGAATTTATCAAGGTTTGAGTTCGTGGCACTTGACATTTCTGGAAATAATTACTTGTCATGGGTACTTGACGCTGAAATTCACCTTGACGCTTAAGGTCTTGGTGCCACTATTACAAATGGTAATATATCGTCGAGTCAGGACAAAACAAAGGCATTGATTTTCCTTCGTCATCATCTGGATGAAAGATTGAAGGTTGAATACCTTACGGTCAAAAATCCATTTGAATTGTGGACTGGTTTGAAGGAAAGGTATGACCACTTTAAGTCAACGGTATTGCCAAGGACTCGTTATGAATGAATTCACTTACGGTTACAGTATTTTAAAACTATATGTGAATATAATTCTGCTGTATACAAAATTATTTCACAATTGAAACTAAATGGGGAAGATATAAAAGACAAGGACATGTTGGAAAAAACTCTCATAACATTTCATGCCTCAAATTTTGTATTACAACAACAATACCGTTAAAGGGGATTTAAAAAGTATTTTGAGTTGATATCATGTCTTCTTGTGGTTGAGAAACATAATACTCTTTTATTGATAAACCATGAGGACCGTCCTACAGGAACTGCTCCATTATCGGAAGCAAATGAGGTTGAAGCACATGACCAGTCTGAAAGAAGACAAACTAAAAATCAACGTCAAAATAATGTGTGTGGACGTGGCAATGGCAGAGTACGATATAATGATCGTCGTGGTGGTGGTCGCTACAATAGGGAGAACAATATGGATTCTCAAAGCAATCCTTCAAGAGACAATTGTCATCATTGTGGCATGAAATGGCATTGGAAGAATGAATGTTGAGTAGCTGAGAATTTTGTTAGGCTTTATCAAGGTTCGTTGAAAAAAAAAAGGAAATAAAAATGGTGTATCTTCTTTTAATGATCGGATGGAGTCACACTTGAATTGTAAAAATAATGCCGAGGCAGGGCCTTCACAAAACTATGATGACAATATTGAAGCAAATTTGGCTTTAAAAGATGATGATTTTGATGACCTTGATGATATTACTCATGTGCAAGTTAAAGACTTCTTTGGAGATCAAAACTAATGTTTGATCATTTGATTGGGGAAAAATAAATATGTTATTTTATTTATGTGATTTTAATTGTTATGTTTTTTTTTGTTTTGTTTTTATATTCAGAAAAATAAGTAATTTTATTTTCTTGCAAAGTTGTTGATTTTTCATATTTGTTATGATATACTTTTATTTTGTGAAGATAAATAAAATTTCCCAATCTTCAATTTGTTCAAGATGAGTAATGGAGAAATGTGTCTTCTTGATAATGCTACAACTCACACTATTT
This sequence comes from Solanum sitiens, assembly GCA_016801875.1. Lineage (NCBI taxonomy): Eukaryota > Viridiplantae > Streptophyta > Magnoliopsida > Solanales > Solanaceae > Solanum > Solanum sitiens. The sequence goes on along the minus strand of JABWTJ010000376.1, from coordinate 1,635,750 downwards.
TAAGAGAAAGGAAATATTTCTCTAATTTGATTATGAAAAAGGCTTATGTTAATACAATATCTGGTAGTACAAAAGTAATTGAGGAATCTGGAAGAGTGGCCTTACTACTACCTGAGGGAACGATATTAAATATTAAAAATTTATTATATTGTAGTAAGTCACAAAGAAACTTATTAAGTTTTAAGGTTATTCGCCAAAATGACTATCATGTTAAGACTGCAAATGAAGGAAATGTTGAATACCTTTATATTACTACAATAAATTGGGGCAAAAATATGTACATGAAAAATTACCAGCATTTTCTTCTGGATTGTATCATACAAGTATTAGTATGGTTGAATCACATGTCATAGTGTCATAGCAAACAAAGAGTTTACTAATCCTAATGATTTTATCATTTGGCATGACCAGTTGGGCCATCCCGGTTGTAATATGATATGCAAAATTATTGAGAATTCACATGGGCATACTTTGAAGAATCAGAAAATTCTTCAATCAACGAAATTCTCTTATGTAGCTTGCTCTCAAGGAAAGTTGGTTATTAAACCATCAAACGCTAAGGTTAAGATTGAATCCCCTGCATTTCTTAAACATATACCAGGTGATATATGTGGGCCAATTCACCCTCTATGTGATCCATTTAAATATTATTTTGTCTTGATAGATGCATCAACAAGATGTGACATGTGTGTTTTTTATCAACTCGCAAAATGACTTTTGTGAGTTTGTTAGCTCAAATAATAAGATTAAGAGCACAATTTTTAGATTATGCAATAAAGACAATTCGTCTTGATAATGCTGGTGAGTTTGCATCTCAGACCTTTAAATATTATTGTTTGTCCACGGGAAAAAATTGAACATTCAGTTTCTCATGTTCAGACTCAAAATGGTCTAGCGGAATTTTTGATTAAGTGTCTCCAATTGATAGTTAGACCATTGTTAATGAGAACACATTTGTCTGTTTTATTATGTGGGAATGCTATTTTGAATGCAACAGCATTGATGCGCATATGGCCAACTAGGTATCATGAATTTTCTCCATTACAGTTGGTTTTAGGTCATGATCCAAATAATTCCCATCTTAAAATTTTTGGGTGCGCGGTATACGTTCCAATTGCTCCACCACTACGCACAAAGATGGTTTCCGAAAGAAGGTTGGGAGTGTATATTGGGTATGAATCTCCTTCTATTATTAAATATTTGGAACCTTTGATTGGAAATATATTTACGGTAAGGTTCGCTGATTAACATTTTGATGAATCAGTATACCCAACATTAGGGGGAGAACATAAACAGCTTGAAAAAAAGATGGCTTGGAATTCAATATCTCTATCTCATTTGGATTCTCGAACAAATGAATGTGAGCAAGAGGTTAAAAAGATGATTTATTTGCAAACTATTGTAAATCAACTGCCAGGTGCATTTACTAAGATTCCAAGGGTTACAAAATGTTATATTCCTGCTGTAAATGCTCCAGTTCAAGGTTATGTTCCAATAGGAGAATTTGTTAAAGCAAATGAGTCTAAACCACGTTTAAAACGTGGTAGGCCGATTAATTCAAAGGATAAAAGTCCTAAAAAAGAAGAGGAGCAAATGATCATGAAGATCATGTCATGGAGGAAATTTCTCAAGAACAGCTCCGTTACATAACAAATGACAAGACCACAGAGAAGGTCCAATTAACTTAAAATAATAAGAACGAATAAATCTCAATAAGATATATCTCGACGAGAAAAAGATGGAATCGAAATAATAGTGCGGTGGACAATTTTTTTGCCTATAATGTTGCCTTTTGAAATAATGCAACAAGGTGAGAATTTTAAGGAAAATCTATCAATGAATGCGGACAGAGAAATGATTGGCCAAAATGGAGGGAGGCAATTTAAGCAGAATTTACTTACTTGAAAAACGTGAAGTTTTTGGAGTAAAAGTCCGAACACCTTAAGGTGTCAATCAAGTGGGTTACAAATGGATTTTTGTGCGAAAACAAAATGAAAAAGGGTAAGACGTAAGATATAAAATACGACTTGTGGCACAAGGTTTTTCGTAAAGGTCTGGCATTGATTATGTGTAGACATATTCTCCTATAATGGATGCAATTACTTTCAGGTATCTAATAAGTATGACAATTCATTAAAATCTTGAAATACGTCTAATGAATGTTGTTACAATCTATTTATATGGCTCATTGGACCAGAATATTTTAATGAAAGTTCCTGAAGCATTAAATGAGCCTAAAGCATATAAAAAGCATTGAATGTGCCTAAAGCATATAAAAATTCGCAAGAAAGTTGTTTGATAAGGCTTCAAAAATACTTATATGGATTAAAACAATCAGGACGGATGAGGTACAATCGTCTGACCCAATTTTTATTAAAGGAAGGGTACAAAAATTACCCTATTTGTCCTTATGTTTTTATAAAAAGGTCTGGATGTAATTTTGTTATAATAGTTGTGTATGTTGATGATTTAAATATCATTGTCACTCCTAATGAGCTTTCAAAAGTTGTTGAGTATTTAATGAAAGAATTTGAAATGAAAGATCTTAGTAAGACAAAATATTTCTTTGTCCTACAGATTGAGCATTTTAAAAATGGAATATTTGTCCATCAATAAACATACATAGAAAAGGTTTTAAAGTGATGTCACATGGATAAATCACATCCATTGAGTACCCCGATGGTTGTGAGATCGCTTGACATACATAAAGATCAATTTCGACCTCAAGAAAATGATGAAGAGCTTCTTGGTGATGAAACTTCATATCTTAGTGTTATTGGGGCACTAATGTATATTGCCAATAATACTCGACCAAATATCTGTTTTGCAGTAAGCTTATTGGCAAGATTTATCTCGGCCCCTACAAAGAGACATTGGAATGGAGTCAAACATACACTCAAATATCTTCAAAGAACCATTGATATGAGATTATTTTATTCTAATAAATCCAAGTTAGAAATTATTGGTTATACAGATGCAGGATATTTGTCTAATCCACATAAAGCTCGATCTCAGATAGACTATTTGTTTTCATATGGAGGTACAACTATATCTTGACGTTCAATGAAGAAAACATTAGCTGTTACTTCTTCAAATCATGCAGAAATAATAGTCATCCATGAAGCAACTCGGGAGTTTGTTTGGTTGAGATCAATAACCTAACATATTCAAGAAATGTGTGATTTTCAAAAAGGATATTCCAACTATATTGTACGAAGACAATGCTGCATGTATAGCTCATCTAAAGGGAGGATATATTAAAGGAGATAGAACAAAACACATTTCACCAAAATTCTTTCTCACTCATGATCTTGAGAATAAAGGTGAAATAAATGTTCAATAAATCCGGTCAGTTGGTAATTTGAGGGATCTGTTCACTAAAGCAATACCAACCTCAACATTTGAAAAGTTAGTATCCAAGATTGAAATGCGTCGTCTCCAAGAAATTAAATGATGTTTGCAACAGGTTGAGTAAACTACGTGCTGCACTCTTTTTCCCTTGGCGTAGGTTTTATCCCAATGTATTTTCCTGGTAAGTTGTTTAACGAGCAATAAATAAAGGGTATAACAAGATATGTGTACTCTATTGTCCTTCACTAATATTTTTTCCGACGGGGTTTTTTCTTCGTAAGGTTTTAATGAGGCATATTATCTATCAATGGTCATCCAAAGGGGATTGTTGTAAATCATTTATGTGGTTAAATGGATGACCATAACTCCTAGGTTAATTTCATCGTTTATTGGTAGTAATGTTATTGATAATGTGGTCAAATGGATGAGCATAACTCCTAACTTTATTTCCTCCATAATGGGTAGTAATTCTCAAGGTTTAATGTAATTTTTATGACACCCTTTGGTATTCCTCAATATAATCCTATAAATAGTGGTGTTGAGAATAATGTTAATACACTTGAAAGAAAGAAAGTTAGCTTATATTGTTCTTCTATTATCTTATATTCTTCTTCTCTTCATCTTGCCATTGTTCCTTTGTTCTTAAGTTTTATAACACTACAATTTATTAGCTTATTTGTTTTTAAATATATATAACAATATTGGAGTGTATATAAACACGTTTTATATAATATTATACATATATATACAATTGTATTCATTTGTACAGTTAATGTATAATGTTGTATACGATCAAAAGACAATACAACTGTAGTTTAAAAATATGGTCTATGTAGATGTAGTTATTTTATTAGATTGTATATTTTTGAAAATATCTCTAAGCATATTCAGTACGATTCTGTCATTTTCCTATAAAATAATTTAGTAGAATTATAAATTATTATAAAAGTAAACTTTTGACTTAATTAAAAAAAAATCTAATAATCCGTTCGTTTCGTTCAGTAAATTGATTGAAAAAACATTGATTGTCATAACTATAGTACTTTATCATAATATATTTGAAATCTTAGTTGGTTAAATACTTTCATTTGTGCTTTTATTTTGAAGTTTATTTCACACAGATTTTGAAGTTTAATAGAAATGCATGAAATATTTTACATATTTGCAAAGTCTAAGTGTTTAAGTCGATGGTATCTCTGTATAGTAACTATACGTACGTGGAATTACTACTAAAAATGTACGGTTTTTAGATTGAAGCAAATAGACCGACTTAGTCTATACAGTTTATGAATCATAAAATTGAAATCAACACCAAGACTTGACAAATAATTTTTCTATTTTCTTTATTGATAAAATTGTATAATGAAAGGTTTTAAACCAACAAATATCTATGATGTAGTGGTAGAATAGTGCCCACTCACGGTACTTATACTCTGTATTGTATTATTTAAATGATGCATTTCGTGATTGCGCAATTTAACAAAATAGATGAGTTTAATTTTTCTTCTTTTATAAAATTTACCGAATTCGTTGGTTTTGATTTTTTCCCTTGCCAATTAAAGAATGTACTCTGTCTATTTCTTGTGAAGCACTTGTATTATTCTTTTTGTCAGTTTTCACTTGTAATTATGAAGAGAAAATGTCATAAATGGTCCTTTAGGTAGTAGGTCTAAAATAGTTTTACAACTACACATTTTTCGGATGTAGTCCTTAACTATCCTAATATTTTATCAAGGTTGATCTCTTTACTATATAATTATTACTCTCAGTCATTTTTTAAGTATTATAAAATTTATCAGGCTTGGTCTCTGCCTAATTTTTTATAAAAATAACTAATGTTTATATTAACGGAATTCATGCATTCGTGAAATTAAATGTTTAACCCATTAAATGTCACGAATTAGATACATCATTAGTGACGAAATAATGTGTCACTACTAACTTTAGATTTGTTACTAACAATATTCAATAAATGGCGCCAATTTATATTTTGGTGGGAAATTTTAGACAAAATTTTGCTACATATTTTTATGTTTCATCACTAAAACTATCTATCCCATATATTTAAGCACGAATAGTACTTTTTTTCACTAAAAGTGAACAATTAGTGACGAATTTCATGTCCTAGCTATCTATATATATTATATTTGTTGTAGTGATATTTGTCATTATTGTTCTTTCATACACCAGAAGAATACAATCTGATACAACTTTTTAATGTTATTTTTTGGAATTTCATGATTGGAGAATTTTTATTACAAAAGGGGTGGCTGTGGGTGGGGGGCTATTTTAATGATGAAGAGAGTAAAAAAGAAATCTTTTTATAAATTTATTACTTCAACAAAAAAATTTCAAGCATTATTTTTGAAGTGAAAATGACAAAATAAAAATAAAGGAGGTAATCTTGTAGACTAGGGTTCCCAAATTATTTTTGTAATGTGATAACAAAAATATCTTAGAATCAAAGAAATTCTAATTATAGAAATAAAAAAGACAATAAATATAAATAATTATGGAGAAACAAAATTTCATTTCACTATCACCAAAAAAAAAAATTAAAAAATAAATAAATTTCATTTCATTCATCAAAAAGTAAACCATTGATTTAAAAATTAATATAATATAACAACATATAATATATCGAATATATAATCACAAAGACTTAAAGCCTCTGAAAGTTTCTAAAATTAAGGCTTGTACCCCAATAGTTCTAAAATTACTATTTTGGACCCTTTTTCCTCTTTTTTGGACTATAAAGTTATTTATCGATGCTAAGATCATCCGTAGCACTAAATTCACCAACCAAATATGCATAGTTATCAACAACTAGAACCCTTAACTTTTGTGAAACTTTCACATTGATGCCCTTTGAAATTTTCACTCAGGTCCCCTTAAATAGTTCTTCATCCGTTTAAATCTCAATATCTTCTTTGATTTTTTCCTTAACTCCCTTTGATGGATTCGAGTTTCCAGTAACACCCATTGATGACTTCTGCTTAGATCCATCACCCGTAAAAAAAATTGTCAGACTTTCAGAAATTTTATCCTTTTTTTCTTTTATAGCTATGATCAGTTCTTCAAACTCAATTTTCTTAGACTTGTATATTGCAGAAGCTTCACCAATAGTGGAAAAAGAACCCAACCAAATTTTCTTCTTTTCGATTGGGTGTCTGATTTCAGCAATAAATTTACCACTTATTCGCTTTCAATCACCAACATGATACAATCTAGCACAATTTTTGTATGATGTTATTTTTTGGAATTTCATTATTGGAGAAAGTTTTATTAAAAGGGGGGGTGGGGAGCGCACTCACACACACACACACACACACACACACACACACATATATATATATATATATATATATATATATATATATATAAAAATTTAGCTCTCATTTTCAACTCTTGATTTCCTTTTCTACGCACTTCTTTATTGAAATAGCCCTACCCCCTCCTCCCCCGTTTTACCCCCTCCCTTTGAATAAAATTTCTCCAATAATGAAATTCCAAAAAAATAACATCAAATAAAAATTTTCTAGATTGTATCATGTTGGTGATCGAAAGCGAAGAAGTGGTAAATTTGTTGTTGAAATTAGACACCCAATCGAAAAGAAGAAAATTTGGGTGGGTACTTTTGTCACTATTGATGAAGCTTATGCAATATATAAGTCTAAGAAAATTGAGTTTGAAGAACTGATCATAGTTATAAAGGAAAAAAGATCAAAATTCTGAAAAGTCTGACAATTTATTTACGGGTGATGGATCTTAACAGAAGTCATCAATGAGAGTTACTGAAAACTCGAATCCATCAAAGGAATTTGAGGAAAAAATCAAAGAAGAAATTGAAAATAAAACATATGAAGAACTATTTAAGGGACCTGGGTGAAAATTTCAAAGGGTAGCGATGTGAAAATTTCACATCAGTTAGGGGTTGTAGTTGTTGATAACTATGCATATTTGGTTTGTGAATTTTAGTGCTACGGATGATCTTAGCATCGATAAATAATTTTATGATCCAAAAAGAGGGAAAAAGAGTCCAAAATAGCAATTTTAGAACTATTGGGTTACAAACCTTAATTTTAGAAACTTTCAAGGGCTTTAGGTCTTTGTGATTAGATATTCGATATAATATGTTGTTAGGTTACAAAATTTGTTAATCAATGATTTACTTTTTAATGAATGAAATTAAATTTATTATTTTTTTTTAAAAAAAATTGTATGTTGATAGTGAAATGAAATTTTTTTTCGCCATAATTATTTATATTTATTGTCTTTTTATTTTGATGATTACAATTTCTTTGATTCTAAGATCTTTTGTTATCTTATTATAAATATAATTTGGGAACCCTAGTCTACAAGATTACATCCTTTATTTTTATTTTGTCATTTTCACTTGCAAAATATTGCTCGAAATATTTTTATGTTGAAGTAATAAATTTATAAAAAGATTGTTTTTTTACTGGTCGTGCTTAAATATATGAGATAGATAGTTTTAGTGATGAAACATAAAAATTCGTTGCAAAATTTTATCTAAAATTTTCCACCAAAAAATGAATTGGCGCCATTTATTGAATATTGTTAGTAACAAATCCAATATTTACGCCAGATTGTGGCAATCTGATCCCCTTTTTATACAGAAAATGTGGTAACTGATCCCAATAGGTTATACCTGAACGTGGAAATTGATCCATAAACACACCACAATCACATTCACATGTATATTCTGAATAAGCATATAGTCAAGAAGTGATTCATGCCATATAGTTGTTCATCTATCTCACTTACAACAAGTGTATTCAACAATGCAACATTCGCATACATACATGTATCATAGTAAAGAAATAACAAGAATGCATCATACAATCATAAAATCACAACCTTCAGCTACTTCGAAACAAGATTGAAACCCTAACAATCATGATTCTTCCCTTTATGGATTCGTTCAGCTTGTTGTTGATCTACAAATAATCAATACAATATGGGAATCAATAAACATTCACTAATTACCCAGATTTCTAACAATTCTATGAACCCTCGATCATACCCATGATCCCAATTCTTTAAAATAGGGTTGTTTCCACCATAGAACGTAGATCAAATCCCTTCCCCAACATTAATTTCCCATTCTATTACGTTCTACGGATCGAAAAGAGATTCGGGGAATGAAAAACTTACCTTTAGCCTCAAGAATAGTGAAAAACGAGTAGGATTCGCCCTGGGGTTAGTTCCTTAGCTCAAAAAGTTGAAAAGTGCATAATAAGGTCATTTAGGGGTTTATTAGCGACCTTAAAATCGCATCGAGCCTGAAACAACGACCCTCATCCCGCTGTAGCGGCTCCGCCAGAGCGACAAAAATCCCCACCGGGGCGGGTTAGAAGAATCGATTAACATACTAAAATCTATCCTAATAATGAAGTATTAATATATTCTAATTCAATTAAAGAAGAAAGATCAATCATGGTAGAACTTACAAAAATAATACATAGTTTTTTACCTAAAAATAGTCAAATGACAAAGTTGTCCAATTAAGGGTATGAATCAATTAAGGAAGGTAAATAGAATCCACAAGTGAATCAAAGAAACTAAGTCCCAACATTATAAGAGATTTATAGTAATAATACAAATTTATACTACTAAAAGAGTTACCACAATCATAACAAAACAAACTTAAAAGGAAAAGAGTATATCAAATCAATTAAGCTCAAGAGGTATAAGAAGCTTACCAACCATAGCCAAATCAGGGTTGTCCCTATTAAAATCTATGAAGGATACGAGCTTTTCGATTTGATTGTTGGTAACCATGGTTGTTGTCGCTATTGACCAGAGTTGGCTTAAGGTTCTTGTCGGGGTGCAGGCGAATCTTTATTGAAGTCCATTGGCCACAGCTCGTTGGTCGGGAGGTGAAACAACAACAGTGACAAGTTGTTGTCGTCGCTTTGCTAGAGGAGAGAAAATACAAGAGCGGAGGAGAAGAAAGGGCTTCACCGGCATGGGGGAGGGAAACAGTGGGCTCGCATGGTGATGATCTTATTCTTTGGTGGAGTTGGCGAAAAGATAGAGGCACGTTAGTCCCCTTTGGTTAAGGGTGGATCGGCCGTGAAGGGAGAAGAGGAAGGAGACAGTGGCGCTGGAGGTGTTCACTAGTGGTGGATATCTCAATGTTTTTGCCTATTGAAGAAGAAGCAGCGTCGGAGAGAGGGAGAGTACAATGTGGGCTGCCGTTTTTTTGAGAAGAGAAAGAGTTAAAATCATTGAGGGTTTGGTTGTAGTCATTTTAAGAAAATAAAGAAGAGACCTTGATCTGGTCCACTCGATAAAAAATAGACGGATGAGATTGAACTGTTGTATTGAATGAATTTAGATAGACATTTATTAAAAGGTGAGTTACGATATGAATTTTGCCAATTGGACCAAATGTGACTAAAATTGACATAAAATAGAATAATTGGCTAAATTTGAAAATTGAAGAGGCTATTATTCAAATAATTTGGAAAAAGGTTTAATAGATTACTATTTAATAATAAACATATTAATAAATTAAAAATGAATAAAAAAACTTTTGTACATAAAATAAATATACTTAAATATGTTGTACACATTAAAGAAATACATAAAGTTTGAAAACTATAAAAAAAAAAATCAAATTTAGCAAAAGATAAAAATAATAATATAATAATAATAATAATAACGGAAAAGGGTCAAAATTGCCCCTGAACTATGTGAAATAGATCACTTATACCCTTCGTTACATTTTGGGATCAAAAATACCCCCGCTGTTATCCTAAGAGACCAAAAATACCCTCAAGAGTTAACACCCCAATTTTTTAGTGACGTGGCATGCCACATAGGACTAATCCCTCCACCTAAGCGTTGCCAACTAGGATTATTACAAAAGAACTAGACCTTTAGTGGCGACAATAGTTGCCGCAAAAGCCAAAAAAATTGCCACTAAAGGTTATGAGTGATTTTTAGTGACGACTAATAGTAAAACCTATTTTTTCAACAAAAAAAATATGATAATTAATTTTTGATTGCAACCTAATTTTCTAAAATAAATAACTTACAATATTAATATTAAAAGCACCCCATATTATCACGAAAAATCATGAAAATTACTTCTCGATTCACATCTCCTACTATATAATGCATCATTGTACATTTTATACATTTTCATATAACATAAAAATAAAACAGTGTCTTCAAACTCCTACTTAATCGATATCATTTGCGTTTTTTTAAAAAAATAATGAAGAAAAAAAAGAAAATTAGAATTTAATGTTAAAAACTTTTAGTGACGATTTTTTGGGTTTTTGCGGCAACTATTGTCGCCACTAAAGGTCTAGTTCTTTTGTAATAATCCTAGTTGGCAACGCTTAGGTGGAGGGATTAGTCCTATGTGGCATGCCACGTCAGTAAAAAATTGGGGTGTTAACTCTTGAGGGTATTTTTGGTCTCTTAGGATAACAGCGGGGGTATTTTTGATCCCAAAATGTAACGAAGGGTATAAGTGATCTATTTCACATAGTTCAGAGGCAATTTTGACCCTTTTCTGTAATAATAATAATAATAATAATAATAATAATAATAATAATAATAATAATAATAGTAACAATAATAATAATAATTATTATTATTATTATTACTATTATTATTATTATTATTATTAATATTATTATTATTATTATTTCATAAATTATGAATACTAAGATATATTATGAATTACATAAAAAAATTAAATATAATTTTAAGCATATAATAGAAGAAACAACTTTTAAAAATACATATTTAATCAAATATGAATACGAAAAGTGTTATAGGTCGGTCATAATAGAGTGTCAACGGCACAAACATAACACTTTGAAAGAAAACTAGCTTTTAATTTTTTTAAATCTATTTTTATACTGTTTTACATGTATCTTCTAATGTAAATCCTTATTCTTTAAGGGATAAAAAAGATAAGTTCTTTTGAGTGTCCAAATCCTATTTCGAAATCAATACAAAGATGTTATTAATAAGGGATTGGGGCATTTTGGGGGGTAATCCAGTAGAAAATTTGAAAAATTGAAAATAGAATATTAGAGGACAAATAGTAGGCAAGGGTAATGATAAAGTAATCTTGAAAAGATGGACGAAAAGAGGTATATGGTTACCTTTTCATATTGATGTTTGGGATTGAGATTTTTAGGAGGCGTTGATCGCGAAATCATTCGGACAAAGCTTAAATCAAATGTTATTTCGAGTTCCTCTTATCGTTTCAATGCAAGCTGTGGATAACTAACTTGGTGTAGCTCGTAAAAAGGGGGAAAGAGACGTGGAGGTGAGGGAGGCAAAAAAAAGACGTTTATGTGGTGGTCTTTACGAAAGATCGGACGATTTTTGGGGGTGAAGACCATATTTAAATGTGAAGAAAAAGATAGAAAGTGTAATGGAACGCAAGTGAGGTTATATGTGTAACATCTTGTAACTGCTAGTAGCCTTGAATAATCAAACAAACTAAGAATAATTACTTTTGGAAAGAAAGGGGGAAAATCTGGAAATTATTGTAAGTTAAGAAAGTGACTTTTGGTCATTTTCAAATGGTCATAACTTCTAGCTCACGATGAATTAGAGTCACTGTTTTATATGGTTGGATAGCCCTGGGAAAAATCTTTCCAACGGCGCCGAGTTTGCTCAATTTTGACATTGTATGAGGGAGATTAGACTTTTGTAAGTTGGGATGTTGAGGTTAGGAAAGTCCAATCCGGATTTAAGTAAGGGCAATCTAGTATTTTAACCTAATTATTTCCTAATTAGTTTTAAGGGTTTCATTGGGGTAAAAATAAGCCTTAAGTCAGTTTTGGAAAAACAATTCATGCTTAGGGCTTGGGAGAAAAGAAAAGAGAAGAAGGAGAAGGGAGAAAGATCAAGTTTTAGTCAAGAACGCCAAGGATTTGCGAGCGAAATTCATCGGGGGTGATCCTTATTAACGTATGTGAGATCTTTTGTGTTGGTTTAGTTCACCCACACACCAATTTGTTTCAATTCAGCAAATCTATGAGTTGAAGTCATGTTAAAGGTTGAAGTTCTTGAACAAAAATATCGACTATTGTTGATTGAATCATTGGCTGCAAGGTTATAGATTTTGCCTCTAGACAGTTGAAGGTCCATGAGAAGAATTATCCAACCCATGACTTAGAATTGGCTGGTATAGTTTTCGCCTTAAAGATATGGTGTCACTACCTGTATGGTGTTCATGTTGTTACATTCAGTAATCACAAGAGCCTTCTATATGTGTTCACTTAGAAAGAGCTAACTCTTAGACAGAGTAGGTGGTTAGAATACTCAAGGATTATGACATGAGTATTCTTTACAACCCAGGTAAGGCTAAAGTGGTTGTTGATGCTTTAATAAGGTTATACATGGGAGTACCACCCATGTTGAGGAAGAAAAGACAGATCTAGCCAAAGATGTGCACAAACGCGCTAGCCTGGGATTTAGACTTATGGATTCTACAGAAGGAGGGATGGTGGTGATAAATGGGGCTTAATCATCACTAGTGTCTATGGTGAAAGAAAAGTAAGTTCAAGACCCCATTTTGCTTGATTTGAAGGAGAATGTTCATAAGCAAAGAGTATTGACTTTAGAACAGAGGGGGAAGGGGGGATGGTCTGATGAAGTGTCAAAGTAGATTGTGTGTAACTATGGTGGATGGGCTACAAGAAAGGATCATTGATGAGGCTCATAGCTCTAGATAGTATTAGACATTTAGTCAAATAAAATTAAATATAGCTAAGTCTAACCAGTTAGCTAAATTCAATCAAAATTGAAACAACACAAAAATTTATCGAATAAATATTTGAAGTTTTTAAGTTAAATAAGACAAAATAATTATCAAGCCATAATTAATTAATATTTGTACATAAAAATAACGTTAACTAATTTAAAGGAAGTAAATACATATTTGTGCAAAACACAACTTTTAGGTTATTGATACGCTCAAACTTACTTCTCAAATAGGAAGTAAAGCGGTCGTATCAAGTAAAGAACCCAACTAATGAGGTTGGGATCGATCCCACGAGAAAAATAGTTCAGACTTAACTTTATTCTATTATTACTACTATTTAGCCAACTATTTTCCAAGAAAGACAAAAAGGGAGGGAGGGGGGGTTATTTCTAAATTAAAGAAAATGATTAACTAAATTAAAGTAAACAACTAACAGATTCAAACTTATGAGTTTAATCAATTAATAAAAGTAACTAGGGCTTAAGTGTTCCCCACAGGTTCCTAACTTGATAACTCTAACTATAACAATTTTATCTTAGTATCTTGCATGTAAAGTGATAAGTTATGTATCTCTAAATCCTTGGTCTGGCATCTAGAAAATTTCACTCCGAACCTTGGTCCGGCTACGTGTGTTGCTTTACTAACCCTTATCTTTACCTCATATTAAGCATTGTATTCGGTATTTGACTAAGTTATTACCTCGTACCAACCAATACTAGCCTATTAGATAGTCTACACTAAATTTATGTTGATAATTCTTTTCCTATTATCTACCTCCTTGGTCCGGCAAGTAGCATTAAGGTGAGTTCTAACGTTGGCCATCCGTTAAAAAGACTTCTACACGAAAGAATTATCAATACATGCAAGACACCATTCTGGAATTGTTATTTTAGTTAGATTTTACCTTATTATTCCCCCATGGTTCCCACAACCCTAGCTATGGAGTTTAGTTACCCATGGTCATAATTACACAATTCATATTTTTAATGGAAGAATTCATGTACTTACTTTAATGAGAAAGAATAAAATCCAGAATCTAACTTGATTAATCAACACAAAACACTAACAATCAATTCCAGAAAAAGTGTATCAATTACTGAAATTAATTCTTCAATACTTGAACAAGAGAACTAAAAATTATCAAAAAGTCTAACCCCCAAAACGAGGTTTTTTGAACTATTTATAATAAAAAACAAAACCTAATCAAAGAAGGATTCTATTTACTGAAAATCTGTTCAAACGCGTCTGGGTCGACGGACCTCGTGACGGACCGTCATGGCCTCTGTCGTCCCAGACTTCACACAATCTTCTGCTTCTTTCTTCATCCCCCCGATGGACAAGTATGACGGACCGTTTCAAGCACGACGGTCCGTCGAGGGTCTCCGTTCCAAAACACTTGAACTTCTTGGAATTTGGGTACTGGGACTACTTCTCTGATCTTCATAACGAACAAGCAGGACGGACCGTCGTGACTATGACGGTCCGTCATGGTCTTCCGTAATCCCACACTTGGTCAGACTTCCCCCTCTTCCATCAACAGCTTTTCTCCTCACTATAATGCCACCTAGGGACCGTCACAGCCTCGACGGACCGTCATGAGCTCCGTAGGTGGTCTCTTCTGCATTTCTTGCTCAAAAACTTCCGCGTTCATCCTTGGATAGATTTCCTGCAAACAAAGAGAAACTTATATAAAAATCAACACAAAAGGGCTTTCGGCACACAATAAACTTAAGGAAAAAGCATTAAAAATACCGTGAAACCACGGTACATCAACACCCTCAACTTAAATTCGTTGTTTGTCCTCAAGCGACGCACTATGACTCACTACAAAATCTTTGTAAACGAGTATCCATTTTTTAGCTTTCGCAATCATTTGGCTATCAATCCCGATCATTCTCATTATGTTCATGCATGTTATTACTATTAGGCATTGACTTATGTAGAATCAGACCATGAAACAAACTCACTACGCAATGACACCTATCCTCTTTAATTTCTCACCGAGGTGCTAATATTTCCGGTATTGCAACTACTGTTCTTACTTCAAATAACATCCTTATTTTTCACACAATGATTTCAGTTTGAGTATAAGGATTACTTTTCGACACTCACTCTCAGAACAAATTCACAACTCATTTATACATATTGCCATAGGCTTGCCCTTATTTTCACTACTTAAGTTCGCCATACAACTCTTAGGATCACAATAGGACTTTCTATCATTCTATTTCGCCCAATTTCTAAATTTTCTTTTTACCTTGCTGTTTTCCCTTTCTCATCCTTATATGTAAGTGACTTTTCTCTTTTCTTGTGTTTTATTATCATTATATATATATATATATATATATATATATATATATATATATATATATTTTTTAGTCACTTCTGTTTTGTTCTTTCTTCCTCTTCATACTTTCAACCCCAATTTTCCGGAGTATTCCTTATAACAGCCACCCTCAACTCATGACTTTGCCATGAGTTAAGGTTCACAATACCCATGGTTGGGTCAGGGCCACGACAAGGTTGCTTATTAGACACCCTCAACTAATGTTTTTGGCATAAACTAAGGTGCACATGTCCAAGGAGGGACCAGGTCCAACACGTTGTTCCCCGAGAGGGTCAGTTGGGATGAAAAAGAAAGATCTGTTTTTAGGCTCAAATCATTTGGATCAATAAAAGGGTTAACTTCATTTGGTTTTCTGTTATTTTTAGGCTCAAGATTGACTATTTTGAACAAAGGCCTATGATCCTTTCCTAATTGTTTGTTTTGGCTCACTTTTAGCAAGACTAACCAGGCAAGTTATAGGTCAGTATTAATGGTGGACATTCGAATTCACCTCACACTCACTTGATATTCCTTACATTCCCAGATTATTAGACACCTAGTTCGAGTCTTAGATTCAGGATCATGCAGTAGTGTATCTTTATTTCATATTTCAAACCACACAATTATCAATTACTAAGCCTAGTCATGCATCATTTTGATTATCGGGATATCATATTTGTTTTAGCCATCATGCTTCAGAATTTAGTATGTACATAAGATATGACATGCCGGTTCAACAATAAAAGTAATCAGTCATTTGGGGAAAAAGAACAAAGGCAAGAAAACCCCAAGAGAGGATCGTGAATTGGGCTACTCAGACTTCACCCTAACATTCACTTTCCATTTACCCCACCCCCAACAAAAAAATATGCAATTGTCCCCAATGCATAAAAAAACTAAAGTACGTGAATGGTAGGTGAAGCAAACCTGAGGCGCAAGGCGCCGGCGATCAACAAGCTGGTGGGTCCGGTTCCACGGAACCCACTCCCTCCGTAGTCTGGACACCCTCAGTAGTGTCCTCAGCAGCAACAACACTATCAGTAGTGCGTCTCACTGTATCCACAACTCTGGAGCTAGACGCCCCGACAGCTAACTCTACAGCCCTCAACGTACGAGCCTCCTCGTTAGCAATCGAGGCTCTCCTCGCAGCCTCCATCTCACGGAGCTCCTTCTTCCTCGCCCTATCCTCATCCTCCTCTCGACCCCTGCGCCTCTTGGCATGATCTCATGGGGGAGGTGGTGGAACATCAAAAGTGGCAAAAAGAGCAGCCATCACTGTGTCCTCAGCAGGCTCTGCAGAAGGGGACTCAGACTCAGGCACCTTAGCCTCTAAGATCATATCAAGATCAGCCCGCAAACTCGCAACCGCAGCCTGAAGGGTCGACATGTCCACCGGAGGTGCTGGTCGGGCTAGCACTCGCAACTCGAAAGCGTCTAAGCGCTGATGCACCTCTGCGATCTTCCTCTATGTGTGCTGTGTCATCTTGCGCTCCAAGCGCTCCTCTGCCTCAGCAATAGACCTCTGCATCCAAGGCTGGATGTGATGCATAAGTGTAGCCATCTGTGCCTCGAGTTTCTGGACCATAGCAAGTGAGACCAGAGTGGCGGAAGGAGCTGAGTGAGAGGAACTCGGGGCAGTGCTACTACCCTGGATAGACTCGACCGGGGTAGTATCAGTGGGTACAGAAGCAGCCTGGGAAGCCGCATGAGCCTGCTCTATAGTATCTGCCAGGGTCTCACTAAGTGGGACCACCTCCGGGCGGGGCCCTCTGCGTGGAGCCAACTCATTGGCCTCATCCCTGATGAGGCCGATGTCAACATTGCCCTGCGGGGTCTTGAGCTGATAAATGTGCCAGATGGGCACACCTGCGGACCTGCATAAAGAGAAAACCATGCAAGGAAAAGGGTAAGTCGTGGTGACCTTGAAGGCCCTTTCGTGCATGACCGCCTGTAGAAGCCAAGCGAAATCAACCTCAAACCCTGCCATCATTGCGGCCATCAGAACTGCACGATCCCATGTGACTATATTATCTGCAGCAGTGGGGGAAAGGCAGTGGCGGACTATCAACCATAGAAACTTGGCCGTAAAGGTCAAGTTGGCCTTCCTGATGGCTCCCTTTGGCTCCATTACCCAATCAATAGCTTCTCCATCAATAGACAAGTGCTGGGCCATCCACCTCTTGGCGGTCTCTCTCAGCGATGGCTCACGTAAGAACTGACCCTCTTTAACAATGTGCCACCGGTAGTCAAACTCGGCAGTGAGAGGTGTCCTGGTGGTATCAATATCCTCGCCGTACAGATATCGGTGGATGGCTGGCAGGGAGATGTCGACCTGTATGCCGCGTACTCTGACATGATCAAGTGGGGCCTGTTTGGCGGGGGCAGCCCGCCTGTCGATCTGTGATCGGAGAGTAGCCACATAGGAGGCGTAAAATTCTCCGACCAACTCCTTACTGTACCGGCCCAAAGCATGAGCCGTCCACTCTAATCGGTGTCTGCTGAAGAGGGTGTCGATATCCGGCACGGTGGGAACACTACCCAAAAGGACCCGCCTCTCCAGTGTAATGGTCCGTGTCATGACGCCTTTGTCATTTAGTAGCTTGGCATCTGAATACACTTGGTATTGCCCGTTGACATACCACCGGTTGGGCTGGTCAGCAACCGGGGCAGGAACTCCAGTCGGTGAGCCTGGGGTGGAATCAGTACTGTCAGCCTCATCTGTCGAGGTAGACTGTGTAGCTGTGGCATGTGCAGAGGCTTCTGCGGACCCGGAGGCTTCCTCCGACCAAGAAACTCTTAGTATTTAGACGCTCCTTCGTCTTGGGCAGCTGACCCAGAAGGTGTGCCGGTCAGTGTGCGCTCCTCATCAGACTGGAAGGCAGTGACTACGCCGGACGCCACCTTTTTGGGCATCGCTCTGGTTGCACGTGCAGCTCGTGCTGGAGTGGCAGTGCCTGGGGGCACGTACTCAGGATCATGCTCATCATATGACCCTATAGCCAGTCGGGCAGACGGGGCGACAAATTTGGAACGCCCACGTGCATAGACGCGAACTTGTTTCGGTGCCATGAGAGGTGGTACCTATAAATAATCATTATTAGTACTAGAAGGAGCAAACAAGACGATCAGAAATGAGACAAAATACACATGAAATCAAAGCAGTAATGACAGCTCTGTAGTTGCAGTGAGGCACGACGGACCAGGTGACGGCCCGTCGTGAGTTTGACGGACCGTCATGGGGTCCGTCATGTCATACTTAACAATATAGACTCTTAGAAGGAAAGTCTCTAACTGGTACGACGGTTGAGCAGGACGGACCGTCGTGGGCACGACGGTCCATTGTGGATGTCCGTCAGTGGACACTTAGAAAAAGTATTGAGACCCTTAGCCCAGGGGTCTCTGACAACCAAGACGGTTGTGCAGGACGGACCGTCGTGGGCATGACGGTCCGTCATATGTGTCCGTCAGTGGACACTTAGAAAAAGTATTGAGACCCTGAGAACAGGGGTCTCTGACAACCAAGACGGTTGTGCAGGACGGACCGTCGTGGGCATGACGGTCCGTCACATGTGTCCGTCAGTGGACACTTAGAAAAGTATTGAGACCCTTAGCCCAGGGGTCTCTGACAACCAAGACGGTTGCGCAGGACGGACTGTTGTGGTCATGACGGTCCGTCACATGTGTCCGTCAGTGGACACTTAGAAAAAGTATAGAGACCCTTAGAACAAGGGTCTCTGACAACCAAGACGGTTGTGCAGGACGGACCATCGTGGGCATGACGGTCCGTCATATGTGTCCGTCAGTGGACACTTCGAAAAAGTATTGAGACCTTGAGAACAGGAGTCTCTGACAACCAAGACGGTTGTGCAGGACGGACCGTCGTGGGCATGACGGTCCGTCACATGTGTCCTTTGGTGGACACTTAGAGAAAATACATAGTGGGGTGTTGGGACGGACCCTACGACGGTCCGTCGTGTTTACGACGGTCTGTCATCGGGGTCTCTTTCTATCATTCAGAGATAGAACTGGGGATGCCACAATCAATCCAAGTGATTCAAACCAACGACCCAACATTTCCCTACAGCTTTCTAACCCAAATACCTATCAAATTTACAAGGCTAAAGCACCCATTTCTCGAGTTTTATCAAGGCAATTCATGGGACTAATAACCTAGGTCAGATAAGTTTTGGTCAAAGATCAAAGACCCACAAAAAGAAATATGCAAAAAGTAAATTAAAAACCAAAATGAAGAATAAAAGGGGAGAGTTCAGAAGCACATACCTTGGAAGAGGAGAAAACAAAACGAAAGTGAGGCACCCAACTATGAAGATGAGAATCACAGCAGCAGACTCCGACCAAGAAAGGAGATTTGGGGATGGGGAAACTGAGAATGTGGGGATTTTGGGAAGGAAAGGAAGTTGAAAAGGGAGGAAATGGGAGAAAGAGGGAAAGAAACGGTTGAATGAAGGGGTGGGGAGTTTAAAAAGGTTTAAAACTTTTAAAATTCCCCAGCCGGGTCGGGTCGAGTTGCTGGATAATGAAACGACGAGACCCCGACGACGGTCCATCACATCTGTGACGGTCCGTCGCAGGTTCCGTTGCATGTGCCCTAATTTTTCAAAGCAATAAAGAACGTACCTGGCACGACGGAGTCATGCGACGGTACGTCACATGCGTGATGGTCCGTCGATGTATCCGTCAGTGAATGTGGCAGAGTAATTTTCTGTAGAACTTCCTGGAGATGTGCTACCTGAAAAGTTAAAAACCCATTTGTAGAAAATGCTACCATTACTAGAAAGAAAACTATAATTTGGTTAGATGATACATATTGGGTTGCCTCCCAACCAGCGCCTGATTTAACGTCGTGGCACGACTGAGGACACTCGATTACTCAGACTTCATCAAGATGGTATGCCTCAGTCACCTCATTCGTTGATTCCGCATGCCCTATATAGATTTTTAGACGTTGTCCATTCACCTTAAACCGCACACCTTCCTTGTTTTCCAACTCAACCGCTCCATGAGGGAATAGTTGGGTGATCAAGTAAGGGCCAGTCCATTTGGACTTGAGCTTGCCCGGAAACAAGCGCAACCTAGAGTTGAATAAAAGAACCGAATCCCCAACCATAAACTCTCGTTTCTCGATTTTTAGGTCATGGTACTTCTTCATCTTTTCTTTGTAGAGGGCTGAGCTTTCATAAGCTTTTAGGCGAAATTCATCGAGTTCATTCAACCCATTTAACCGTTGTTCTACAGCTTCGTTCCAGTCCATTTTTAACTTCTTCATAGCCCACATGGCTTTATGCTCTAATTCAACCAGAAGATGACAAGCTTTTCCATATACTAGTTGGTATGGGGACATACCTATGGGAGTCTTATACGCTGTCCGGTAGGCCCAGAGAGCATCATCAAGCCTCCTTGACCAATCTGTTCTACTAGCGTTCACTGTTTTTGACAAAATCTGTTTGATCTCCCTATTTGACACTTCAACTTGCCCACTAGTTTGAGGATGGTAAGGAGTTGCCACATTATGGCGAACCCCATATTTCTCCAATAATCCCTTGAACAATTTGTTGCAAAAGTGGGATCCCCCATCACTAATAATTGCCCGTGAGGTACCAAATCGAGAGAATATATTCTTTTTCAAGAACGCAGTGACACTCTTCCCCTCACTGTTTGCGAGGGCAATGGCTTCCACCCACTTAGATACATAATCAACTGCTACTAAATGTACTTCATTCCATGAGAACTCACAAATGGCCCATAAAGTCAATACCCCAAACATCAAATAACTCAATCACAAGAATGGGGTTTAGAGGGAGCTATTGATTTCTTGAAATGCCGCCATCTCTTTGGCATCTATCACACGCTTTGGTGAACTCATGAGCATCTTGATGAATAGTTGGCCAATAGTAACCACATTGTAAGATCTTATGAGCAGTCCGGATACCACTATGATGTCCACCAAAGGGTGAGGAATGGCATGCCTCTAAAACACTCAACATCTCAACTTCTGGCACACAACGCCAAATAAGCCCATCAGCACAGCTCCTATATAAGTATGGTTCATCCCAAAAGAACTTCTTCACATCGTACATGAACTTTTTCCTTTGATGAAAGGACAAGTCCGATGGAACAATATCACTAGCTAAATAGTTCGCAAAATCTGCGAACCATGGAATCAAGTCTTGTGAAGTAGCCAATACATGCTCATCGGGGAACGTGTCATCAATATCAGTCTTATCCCCCAACTCTCTCATAGCTTCATCTTCTAGACGGGACAAGTGATCAGCATCTTGATTTTCGGTCCCTTTTCTATCCCTTACCTCAAAGTCAAATTCTTGCAGTAGTAATACCCAACGAATCAACCTCGGTTTCGCATCCTTCTTTGCCATCAAATATCTCAAGGCTGAATGGTCAGTATGCACTATAACTCTTGTACCTAGCAAATAGGAGTGAAGTTTTTCAAAAGCAAATACTACTGCAAGGAACTCTTGCTCAGTTACTGTATAGTTCTTCTGAGATTCATTGAGGGCTTTACTAGTATAGTAAATGGGATGAAGGATTTTGTCCCTCCTTTGTCCCAATACCACACCAAGGGCAACCCCACTAGCATCGCACATCACCTCAGATGGACTGCTCCAATCCTGAGAAATAATGATAGGTGCAGATACCAATTTTTCTTTTAGCTCGCCGAATGCTTTAAGACAGGATTCATCAAAATAAAATTTACAATCTTTCTCCAGCAGTTTGCACAACGGATGTGCAAGTTTTGAGAAATCTTTGATGAATCTCCTGTAAAAACCTGCATGCCCAAGAAAGCTTCTCACACCTTTTACAGAGATAGGTGGAGGAAGTCTCTCTATTCCCTCGACTTTGGCTCGATCAACGTCTATGCCCTTTTCTGAAATGCGATGACCCAAAACAATACGTTCTTTTACCATGAAGTGGCATTTTTCCCAATTGAGTACTAAATTGCAGTCTTCACATCTCTTAAGAACCTCAGATAAATGGCTCAAGCACCGCTCGAATGATTCACCAACCACAGAAAAATTATCCATAAATACCTTAATAGTATCTTCCACCATGTCGGAGAATATTGACATCATACATCTCTGAAATGTGGCGGGTGCATTGCACAACCCAAACGGCATTCTCTTGAACGCAAAGGTCCCATATGGACAAGTAAAGGTAGTTTTCTCTTGATCTTCTGGTGCAATAGAAATCTGATTATACCTCGAATAACCATCAAGAAAACAGTACCACCCTTTTCCAGCAAGTCTATCCAACATCTGATCCATGAAGGGCATAGGAAAATGGTCTTTTCGGTCCATGCATTTAATTTCCGGTAATCCATACACATCCTCCATCCAGTCACCAGTCTCATTGGAACAAGTTCATTTTTTTCATTGGAAACCACAGTCATTCCCCCTTTCTTAGGTACACACTGAATAGGGCATACCCAACTACTATCGGCGATCGGATATATTACTCCGGCATCCAACCATTTAATGATTTCCTTCTTCACGACCTCTTGCATAGGTGGATTTAAGCGTCTATGGTGCTCAATACTTGGCTTATGATCGGGCATTAGTTGGATTTTATGAGAACAAATACCAGGAGGGATCCCAATAATGTCTGCAATAGTCCACCCAATAGCTCTTTTGAACCTTTTTAGCACTTTCACCAAACTCTCAACTTGTTGTTCATTCAGGTCTGATGCAATGATTACCGGCAATGTGTCACCGTTTCCTAAGAATTCATACCTGAGATGAGGTGGGAGAGCTTTTAGTTCTAACTTTGGAGCCTCCTCTATAGATCGGGTGGAGACTCGCGATTCTTCATGTCTAGCTCATATTTCTTTGGTTTAAACCAAACATTACCACGATCAAGAGCAGCGACTAATGACCCATATTCTTCAATGCAATCATTATCAAAATTCATTATCACTGCCGCCAGTACTTCTACACCTAGACGTTCTTCTATTTGTGTCTCGGGTGACTTACCAACTTTGTAGGATATAGCAGATACCGATTAGAGATCACCACTCTGTCTCATGGACCTACAAATGTTGAAGGTCACTTCTTCATCGTTCAACCGAAATTTCATTTGCCCCTTTTCCATATCAACTAAGGCTCTACCCGTAGCAAGGAATGGCCTCCCAAGAATAATAGGCACCTCAAAATCGACTTCACAATCAAGAATAACAAAATCTGGCGGAAATATGAACGACTCCACTTTTACTAGCACATCGTGGAGTATCCCTATAGGCCTTTATACTGTTCAATCGGCCATCAGTAGCCGCATCGCAGTGTGCTTTGTATCACCCAAATCCAACTTTTTGTAAATCAAGAGAGGCATGAAATTTATGCTTGCCCCCAGATCACATAGTGTTTTCGCAAAATATAATAACCCGATTGTACAAGGAATAGTGAACGCACCCGGATCTTCTTTCTTCTGTACTAAAGATATTGTAGCAATAGCACTACAATGCTGCATTCTATCATCATCCTCAAAAGTGACCGATCT
Organism: Solanum sitiens; assembly: GCA_016801875.1. Classification (NCBI taxonomy): domain Eukaryota; kingdom Viridiplantae; phylum Streptophyta; class Magnoliopsida; order Solanales; family Solanaceae; genus Solanum; species Solanum sitiens. Next base: position 1,611,778 of record JABWTJ010000376.1, on the reverse strand, counting down.
TTTCTTTGTAACCAGATCTTTCATAAACTTGGCATAACCGGGCATTTGTTCTAGAGCTTCTACCAAAGGGACATTGATAAACCTGCTTCAACATTGTTATAAAACGCCGATATTTACCATCCTCGGTCTTTTTCACTAATCTTTGAGGAAAGGGTGGTGGTGGTCTAGGCATGGGAGTTACCTTTTTAGGCACTTCAGCATCTTTATCAGTGTATCTTCTACTTCATCACTAACCTCTACCACTTTATCATTATCTCTCATCACCTTTTCCACAATAGACGGCATAGGTGGGTCAATGGTTTACTTACCACCCCGAGTAGTAATTGCCATACATTGTCCATCATTTTTCGGATTTTGGACAGTGTTGCTAGGGAGAGTGCCCGGTTGCCGTGTGTTCACAGTCGCAGATAATTGGGCCATTTGCAACTCAAGCTGCTTACTTGATATTGCATGTGTATCGACTTTCTGCCTAATACCCGCTACATCACTCCTTAACTCTTTCGTGTGCTCATCACTAGCATCGAACCTCCTCATCATTTTGTGCAACATATCCTCAACTCGCGCCATACTACCTCCACCATCCCTAGGAGCAACTTCACGATTTTGAGGAGGAATATAGGACCCACTCCTATCATTTCTGTTACCATAGTCACCCCTGTTGAAGTTGTTGTCGCGGTTGTAATTTCCATCACGGACATAATTACCCTCACGGTTATAGTTACCATAGTTTCGACCTTGGTTCCCTTGACCTTGGCGCCAATTCTCCTGATTGGAGCCTTGGGCATTTGGTCGGAAACCCCCCATCTGATCATTTACTGCATAGGAATCCTCCTCATAATAATATTCATCAGTTGGTGGTGGTGGTTTAGACAAGTAGTTCACCGCATTTATCTTTTCTGCACCCCAGTGACATGTTTTAACACCAACCCAAGCTCAGTTCTCATCTTAGCCATCTCTTCACGAATCTCGTCTGTGGCTGGGTTGTGTGTGGATTGCACTCCAAATGTATTTCCCCCAGTATCTGACTTCCTAGTACTCCATGCTTTATTATTCCGGGAGATTTTCTCTATCTTTTCGGCAATCTCAGCATAAGGACACTCCCCATAAGAACCACCTGCTATAGTATCCAATACCGCTTTATTATTATCATCCTGTCCCCGATAGAAGTATTCTTTTAGTGACTCATCATCTATGCGGTGATTGGGGACACAATGAAGTGAACCTATCCCAAGAACTGCTAACTGATTCTCCTGGTAGTGCCACAAAGTTGTTCACTCTGTCTTTGTGATTTAGTTTCTTGGAGACCGGGTAGTAACGTGCTAAGAAAACGTCCCTTAGTTTGTTCCAAGTGAAAATTGAGTTATAAGGGAGCTCAGTGAACGAAATAGCAGCCTCTCCCGTCAGTGAGAGAGGAAATACTCTTAACCCTATTACATCCAAATTCAAATCAGGCCTCCCTACACAGCTCTTACACACTGCCCTCACCTTAGCTATATGGGCATGTGGGTCCTCAGAAGGTAGCCCTGAAAAGAAACCTCTAGCAGTGAGCATTTGCATTAGACTACTAGTTACCACAAAGGTGTGACCTTCTTGTAAAGGGGGCAAGACAAGTGGCCCATCAGAGTCTGCAATGTTATCATAACCTCTGTAGTATTCTTGAGGACGTGGAGCGGGATTTTGTCCCCTTTGTGCATCTTGACCAGGATTATCAGATAATAATCGACCATGAGCATCAACTGGAGCTGGGATGTTCTGGTTTGGATCATCATCATTTATATCCAAGTTTCAATTCATATTGCGTAGTGTACGCTCTAACTCGTGATCGTAGGGAAACAAGGGTTCTCTACCTCTCTGTGTATTTGGCATACAAAGAAGTTAGTTCTGCAAGAATCAAAAACAACAGAAAAAGTAAAATCAAGAAAATATTGACTAAACTTTAGTAATAAGTTTAAGTTAATCAAAAAGCTACTTTCCCAGGCAGCGGCGCCAAAATTTGATACGCTCAAACTTACTTCTCAAATAAGAAGTAAAGCGGTCGTATCAAGTAAAGAACTCAACTAATGAGGTTGGGATCGATCCCACGAGGAAAATAGTTCAGACTTAACTTTATTCTATTATTACTACTATTTAGCCAACTATTTTCCAAGAAAGACAAAAAGGGGGGGGGGTTATTTCTAAATTAAAGAAAATGATTAACTAAATTAAAGTAAACAACTAACAGATTCAAAATTCGGAGTTTAATTAATTAATAAAAATAACTAGGGCTTAAGTGTTCTCCACAGGTTCCTAACTTGATAACTATAACTATAACAATTCTATCCTAGTATCTTGCATGTAAAGTGATAAGTTATGTATCTCTAAATCCTTGGTCCGGCATCTAGAAAATTTCACTCCGCACCTTGGTCCAGCTACGTGCGTTGCTTTACTAACCCTTATCTTTACCTCATATTAAGCATTGTATTCGGTATTTGACTAAGTTATTACCTCGTACCAACCAATACTAGCCTATTAGATAGTCTACACTAAATTTATGTTGATAATTCTTTTTCTATTATCTACCTCCTTGGTCCGGCAAGTATCATTAAGGCGAGTTCTAACGTTGGCCATCCGTTAAAAAGACTTCTACATGAAAGAATTATCAATACATGCAAGACACCATTCTAGAATTGTTATTTTAGTTAGATTTTACCTTATTATTCCCCCATGGTTCCCACAACCCTAGCTATGGAGTTTAGTTACCCATGGTCATAATTACACAATTCATATTTTTAATGGAAGAATTCATGTGCTTACTTTAATGAGAAAGAATAAAATCCAGAATCTAACTTGATTAATCAACACAAAACACCAACAATCAATTACTGAAATTAATTCTTCAATACTTGAACAAGAGAACTAAAAATTATCAAAAAGTCTAACCCCAAAAACGAGGTTTTTCGAACTATTTATAATTTTTTAAAAAAAACTAATCAAAGAAGGATTCTATTTACTGAAAATCTGTCCAAACGCGTTTGGGTCGACGGACCTCGTGACGGACCGTCATGGACATGACGGACCATCAGGGCCTCTGTCGTCCCAGACTTCACACAATCTTCTGCTGCTTTCTTCATCCCACCAACGGACAAGTATGACGGACCGTTTCAAGCACGACGGTCCGTCGAGGGTCTCCGTTCCAAAACATTTGAACTTCTTGGAATTTGGGTAGTGGGACTACTTCTCTGATCTTCACAACGAACAAGCAGGATGGACCGTCGTGACTATGACGGTCCATCATGGTCTTCCGTAATCCCACACTTGGTCAGACTTCCCCATCTTCCATCAGCAGCTTTTCTCCTCACTATAATGCCACCTACGGACCGTCACAGCCTCGACTAACCGTCATGAGCTCCGTAGGTGGTCTCTTCTGCATTTCTTTCTCAAAAACTTCCGCGTTCATCCTTGGACAGATTTCTTGCAAACAAAGAGAAACTTATATAAAAATCAACACAAAAAGGCTTTCGACACACAATAAACTTAAGTAAAAAGCATTAAAAATACCGTGAAACCACGGTTAATCAGTTATATATATATATATATACACAAAAAAAAAATTTATATAATTATATAATTATTTCTGAAAAACTAAAAAACCTATTCGGTGAAAAGATTTAATATACTTTCAGATTTTTCAAAATAAATTATTTCATTTGAAATTAATGAAGCTTGAGAATTAATACGAATTTCATAGGGTTAAAATTGGGTTTCAACACTTGCGATGACTTAAAAAATACAGTCACCTTATTTGAAAATTATCTACATGTTGTAAATCATTTCTTGTGGTTAAATGGATGACCATAACTCCTAGGTTAATTTCATCTTTTATTGGTAGTAATGTTGTTGATAATGTGGTCAAATGGATGAGCATAACTCCTATCTTTATTTCCTCTATAATGGGTACTAATTCTCAAGGTTTAATTTAATGTTTATGACACCCTTTGGTATTCCTCAATGTAATCCTATAAATAGTGGTATTGAGAATAATTTTAATCGACTTGAATGAAAGAAAGTTAGCTTATATTGTTCTTCCATTGTCTTATATTCTTCTTCTCTTCATCTTGCCATTGTTCCTTTGTTCTTAAGTTTTATAACACGTTATCAACACGAAGTCTCAAGGTTGAACAACATTTCTTGTGAGGTATCCATTTATAATCTAAGGTTAAAATTATTAAATTGTGTCTATATTTTTCCTACTTTACATTTTATTTATAAATGAATGAAAAAGAGTTAACCATTTATCAATTTTGCAAAGAGAAGATGAAGGTCATTGTTTTGTGAAAATAATTAATGGACTACAAATTCTAGTGTTTTTTTTGTTCTGAATGGAATAAGTGAATTATCTATATTATTGATTAATTTTTAATGAAAAGACTTAATCTAACAATTTACTAAAAGTTATTTTTTTTACTTGTGAGACATAATATTAATTTAGATTGTATGCTAATTTACTTATTTATTCATTGTCCATTCAACTCTAATTTAATTATTTTCTATGATAGTTTTATCATGTCGAATTTATCAAGGTTTGAGTTCGTGGCACTTGACATTTCTGGAATTAGTTATTTGTCATGGGTACTTGACGCTGAAATTTACCTTGGCGCTTAAGGTCTTGGTGCCACTATTACAAATGGTAATACATTGTCGAGTTAGGACAAAGCAAAGGCAATGATTTTCCTTCGTCATCATCTGGATGAAAGATTGAAGGTTGAATACCTTACGGTGAAAATCCACTTGAATTGTGGACTGGTTTGAAGGAAAGGTATGACCACCTTAAGTAAACGGTATTTCCAAGGGCTCATTATGAATGAACTCACTTACAGTTAGAGGATTTTAAAACTATATGTGAATATAATTCTGTTGTACACAAAATTATTTCACAATTGAAACTATATGGGGAAGATATAAAATACGAGGACTTGTTGGAAAAAACTCTCACAACATTTCATGCCTCAAATTTGGTATTACAACAACAATACCATGAAAAGGGATTTAAAAAGTATTTTGAGTTGATCTCATGTCTTCTTGTGGCTGAGCAACATAATATTCTTTTATTGAAAAACCACGAGACCTGTCCTACATGAACTGCTCCATTACAGGAAGCAAATGAGGTTGAAGCACATGACCAGTCTGAAAGAAAATAAAATAAAATCAAGGCTAAAATAATGTGTGTGGACGTGGCAATGGCAGAGGACGATATAATAATCGTCGTGGTGGTGGTTGCCACAATTGGGAGAACAATATGACTTCTCAAAGCAATCTTTCAAGAGACAATTGTCATCGTTGTGACATGAAATGACATTGGAAGAATGAATGTCGAGTAGCTGAGCATTTTGTTAGGCTTTATCAAGGTTCCTTGAAAAGAAAAGGAAATAAAAATGGTACATCTTCTTCTAATGCTCGGGTGGAGTCACACTTGAATTGTAAAAATAATGCCGAGGCAGGGCCTTCACAAGAATATGATGATAATATTGAAGCAAATTTGGCTTTAAAAGATGATGATTTTGATGACCTTGATGATATTACTCATTTGCAAGTTGAAGACTTATTTGGAGATTAAAACTAATGTTTGATCATTTGAGTGGGGAAAAATTATTATGTTGTTTTATTTCTGTGCTTTTAATTGTTATGTTTTTCTTTTTGTTGTTTTTTAAAAACAAGTAATTTTATTTTCTTGAAAAGTTGCTGATATTTCATATTTCTTTTGATAGTACTTTTTTTTATGAAGATAAATAAAATTCCCCAATCTTCAGTTGGTTCAAGATGAGTAATGGAGAAATGTGTCTTCTTGATAGTGCTACAACTCACACTATTTTAAGAGAAATGAAATATTTCTCTAATTTGATTATAAAAAAGGCTTATGTTAATACAATATCTGGTAGTACAAAAGTAATTGAGGACTCTGGAAGAGCGTCCTTACTACTACCTGGGGGAACGATATTAAATATTGCAAATGCATTATATTGTAGTAAGTCTCAAAGAAACTTATTAAATTTCAAGGTTATTTGCCAAAATGACTATCATGTTGAGACTGCCAATGAAGGAAAGGTTGAATACCTTTATATTACTATAGTAAAATTGGGGCAAAAATATGTACATGAAAAATTACCCGCATTTTCTTCTGGATTGTACCATACAAGTATTAGTATGGTTGAATCACATGTCATAGTGTCATAGCAAACAAAGGGTTTACTAATCCTAATGATTTTATCATTTGGCATGACCAGTTGGGCCATTCCGGTTATAATATGATATGCAAAATTATTGAGAATTCACATATACATACTTTGAAGAATCAGAAAATTCTTCAATCAACGAAATTCTCTTGTGTAGCTTGCTCTCAAGGAAAGTTGGTTATTAAATCATCAGCAGCTAAGGTTAAGATTGAATCCCCTGCATTTCTTGAACGTGTACCAGGTGATATATGTGGGCCAATTCACCCTCCATGTGGCCATTTAAATATTATATGATCTTGATAGATGCATCAACAAGATGGTCACACGTGTTCTTTTTATCAACTCACATGACTTTTGTGAGGTTGTTAGGTCAAATAATAGGATTAAGAGAACAATTTACAGATTAAAAAATAAAGACAATTCGTCTTGATAATGCTGGTGAGTTTACATCGCAGGCCTTTAATGATTATTGTTTGTCCATGGGGATAACAATTGAACATCCAGTTTCTCATGTTCATACTCAAAATGGTCTAGCGGAATCTTTAATTAAGCGTCTCTAATTGATAGTTAGACTATTGTTAATGAGAACAAAGTTATCTGTTTTAATATGTGGGAATTCTATTTTGCATGCAGCAGCATTGATCCGCATAAGGCCAACTAGGTATCATGAATTTTCTCCATTACAGTTGGTTTTAGGTCCTGAGCCAAATAATTTCCATCTTAGAATTTTTGGGTGCGTGGTATACGTTCCAATTGCCCACCACTACGCACAAAGATGGTTTCCCAAAGAAGGTTGGGAGTGTATGTTGGGTATGAATCTTCTTCTATTATTAAATATTTGGAACCTTTGATTGGAGATATATTTACGGCCACGTTCGCTGATTATCATTTTGATGTATTAGTATACCCAACATTAGGGGGAGAACATAAACAGCTGGAAAAAGAGATGGCTTGGAATTCAATATCTCTATCTCATTTGGATTCTCGAACAAATCAATGTGAGCAAGAGGTTAAAAAGATGATTTATTTTCAAAATATTGCAAATAAACTGCCAGGTGCATTTACTAAGCTTCCAATGGTTACAAAATTTTATATTCCAGCTGCAAATGCTCCAGTTCAAGGTTATATCCCAATAGGACAATTTGTTAAAGCAAATGAGTTTAAACCACGTTTAAAACGTGGTAGGCCGATTGGTTCAAAGGATAAAAGTCCTCAAAAAAGAAAAGGAACAAATGATCATGAAGATCATGTCATGGAGAAAATTTCTCAAGAAGAGCTCCGGTACATAACAAATAACAAGACCACAGAGAAGGTCCAAATAACTTAAAATAACAAGAATGAAGAAATCTCAATAAGTTGTATCTCAACGAGAAAAAGATGGAATCGAAATAATATTATGGTGGACAATATTTTTGCCTATAATGTTTTCATTGAAATCATGCAACAAGGTGTGAATTTTAAGCAAAATCTGTCACTGAATGCGAACAGAGAAATGATTGGCCAAAATGGAGGGAGGCAATTCAAGGAGTATTTACTTTACTTGAAAAATGTGAAGTTTTTGGAGTAATTGTCCGAACACCTTAAGGTGTCAAGCAAGTGGGGTACAAATGAGTTTTTGTGCGAAAATGAAATGAAAAAGGTGAGACGTAAGATATAAAACACGACTTGTGGCACAAAGTTTTTCGCAAAGGCCTGACATTGATTATGTGGAGAAATATTCTTATGTAGTGGATGCAATTACCTTCAGGTATCTAATAAATCTGGCAGTTCATGAAAATCTTGAAATGCGTCTAATAAATGTTGTCACAACCTATTTATGTTGCTCATTGGAGCACAATATTTTCATGAAAGTTCCTGAAGCATTGAATGTGCCTAAATCATATAAAAATTCGCAAGAAAGTTCTTAAATAAGGCTTCAGAAATCCTTATATGGATTAAAACAATCGGGACGGATGTGGTATAATCGTCTGGGTCAATTTTTTATTAAAGGAAGGGTACAAAAATTACCCTATTTGTCCTTGTGTTTTTATAAAAAGGTCTGGATCTAATTTCGTTATAATAGTTATGTATGTTGATGATTTAAATATCATTGGAACTCCTAATGAGCTTTCAAAAATTGTTGAGTGTTTAACAATAGAATTTGAAATGAAAGATCTTGGTAAGACAAAATATGTCTTGGCCTACATATTGAGCATTTTAAAAATGGAATATTTGTCCATCAATAAACATGCACAGAAAATGTTTTAAAGCGATTTCACATGGATAAATCACATCCATTGAGTACCCCGATAGTTGTGAGATTGCTTGACATACATAAAGATTTATTTCGACCTCAAGAAAATGATGAAGAGCTTCTTGGTGATGAAACTCCATATCTTAGTGTTATTGGAGCACTAATATATATTGTCAATAATACTCGACCAAATATTTGTTTTGCAGTAAGTTTATTGGCAAGATTCAGCTCGGCCCCTACAAAGAGACATTGGAATTGAGTCAAACATACACTCAGATATCTTCAAGGAACCATTGATATGAGATTATTTTATTCTAATAAATCCAAGTCAGAAATGATTGGTTATGCAGATGCAGGAAATCTGTCTGATCCACATAAAGCTCGATCTCAGATAGGCTATTTGTTTTCATAAGGAGGCGCAGCTATATCTTGGCGTTCAATGAAGAAAACATTAGCTGCTACTTCTTCAAATCATGCAGAAATAATAGTCATCCATGAAGCAAGTCGGAGTGTGTTTAGTTGAGATCAATAACCTAACATATTCAAGAAATGTGTGGTTTTCCTACTAAAAAGGATATTCCAACTACATTGCACGAAGACAATGCTGCATGTATAGCTCATCTAAAGGGAGAATACATTAAAGGAGATAGAACAAAACACATTTAACCAAAATTCTTTCTCTCTCATGATCTTGAGAAGAAAGGTGAAATAAATGTTCAACAAATCCGATCAGTTGATAATTTGGGGGATCTGTTCACTAAAGCATTACCAACCTCAACATTTGAAAAGTTGGTATCCAAGATTGGAATGCGTCGTCTCCAAGAAATTAAATGATGTTTTTGACAGGGGGAGTAAACTACATGTTGCACTCTTTTACCCTTGGCATAATTTTTATCCCTATGTATTTTCCTGGCAAGGTTTTTAACGAGGCACCAAATAAAGCGTATAACAAGATATGTGTACTCTATTGTCCTTCACTAATATTTTTTCCCACGGGTTTTTTCTTAGTAAGGTTTTAACAAGACATATTATCTATCAATGGTCATTCAAGGGGGAGTGTTGTAAATTATTTTGGTGGTTAAATGGATGACCATAACTCCTAGGTTAATTTCATCCTTTATTGTTAGGAATTTTATTGATAATGTGGTCAAATGGATGAGCATAACTCCTAGCTTTATTTCCTCCATAATGGGTAGTAATTCTCAAGGTTTAATGTAATGTTTATTACACCCTTTGGTATTTCTCAGTGTAATCCTATAAATAGTGGTGTTGAGAATAATGTTAATACACTTGAAAGAAAGAAAGTTAGCTTATATTGTTCTTCTATTGTCTTATATTCTTCTTCTCTTCATCTTGCTATTGTTCCTTTGTTCTTAAGTTTTATAACACTATAATTTATTAGCGTATTTGTTGTTTTATTATATATAACAATATTAGAGTGTATATAAATACCTTTTATATACTATTATATATATATATACAATTGTATTCATTTGTACAGTTATTGTATAATGTTGTATACGATTAAAAGACAACACGACTGTAGTTTTAAAATATGGTCTATGTAGATGTAGTTATTTTATTAGATTGTATATTTTTGAAAATATCTCTAAACATATTCAGTACGATTCTGTCATTTTTTTTTATAAATTGATTTAGTAGAATTATAAATTATTATAAAAGTAAACTTTTGACTTAATTAATAAAATCTAATAAACCATTCGTTTCGATCAGTAAATTGATTTAAAAAACATTGATTGTCATAACTATAGTACTTTATCATAATATATTTGAAGTCTTAGTTGGTTAAATACTTTCATTTGTGCTTTTATTTTGAAGTTTATTTCACACAGATTTTGAAGTATAATTGAAATGCATGAAATATTTCACAGATTTGCAAAGTCTAAGTTTTTAAGTCGATTGTATCTCTCTATAGTTGCTATATGTACGTGGAATCTCTACTATAAATGTACAATTTTTAGATAAAAGCAAATAGACCAACTTAGTCTACACAGTTTACGAATCACAAAATCGAAATCAACACAAGAATTGAGAAATTATTTTTCTATTTTCTTTATTGATAAAAGTGTATAAAATAAAAAATGAAAGGTTTTAAACCAACAAATATCTATGATGTAGTGGTAGAATAGTGCCCACTCACGGTACTTATCTGTATTGTATTATTTAAATGATGTGTTTCGTGATTGCGTAATTTAAGAAAATCGATGATTTTAATTTTTTTTCTTTTATAAAATTTACCGAATTCGTTGGTTTTTATTTTTTCCCTCGCCCATTAAAGAATGAACTATGTCTATTTCTTGTGAAGCACTTTTATTATTCTTTTTGTGAGTTGTCACTTGTAATTATGAAGAGAAAATAAATGGTCCTTTAACTATTGTAGTAGGTCTAAAATAGTTTTAAAACTAAACATTTACCGGGTGTAGTCCTTAACTATCCTAATATTTTATCAAGGTTGGTCTCTTTACTATACAATTATCACTTTGAGTCTTTTTTTAAGTATTATAAAATTTATCAGGCTTGGTCCTGCCTATTTTTTATAAAAATAACTAATGTTTATATTAACGAAATTCATGCATTCGTGAAATTAGAGGTTTTACCCCATTAAATGTCACGAATTAGATACATCATTAGTGACAGAATAATGTGTCACTACTAACTTTATATTTGTTACTAACTATATTCAATAAATGGCGCCAATTTATTTTGTGGGAAATTTTAGACAAAATTTTGCTACGAATTTTTATGTTTCATCACTAAAACTATCTATCTCATATATTTAAGCACGAATAGTACTTTTTGTCACTAAAAGTGAACAATTAGTGACAAATTTTATGTCGTAGCTATAATTTCGTAGCTCTATATATATTATATTTGTTGTAGTGATATTTGTCATTCTTGTTCTTTCAAACGCCAGAAGAATACAATCTGATACAACTTTTTAATGTTATTTTTTGGAATTTCATGATTGGAGATTTTTTTTTAAAAAGGGTGGCTGTGGACGGGGGGCTATTACAATAAATAAGAGAGTAAAAAAGCAATCTTTTTATAAATTTATTTCTTCAACAAAAATTATTTCAAGTATTATTTTTCAAGTGAAAATGACAAAATAAAAATAAAGGAGGTAATCTTGTAGACTAGGGTTCGCAAATTATATTTGTAATGTAATAACAAAATATCTTAGAATCAAAGAAATTCTAATCATAAAAATAAAGATACAATAAATATAAATAATTATGGAGAAACAAAAATTTCATTGACCAGAGTTGGCTTAAGGTTCTTGTTGGGTCGCAAGCATTTCTCTTCATCGAAGCCCATTGGCCACAGCTCGCTGGTCAGGAGGTGAAACAACAGCAGCGACAAGTTGTTGTCGTCGACTTTGCTAAAGGAGAGAAAATAGAAGAGCGGAGGAGAAGAAAGGGCTTCACCGGCATGGGGGAGGGAAAGAGTGGGCTCGCATGGTGATGATACTATTCTTTGGTGGAGATGGCGAAAAGAGAGAGGCACATTAGTCCCCATTGGTTAAGGGTGGATCGGCCGTGAAGGGAGAAGAGGAAGGAGACAATGGCACTGGTGGTGTTCACTAGTGGTGGATGTCTCGACGTTTTTGCCTTTTGAAGAAAAAGCGGCGTCGGAGAGACGGAGAGTACAATGTGGGTTGCCGCTTTTTTGAGAAGAGAAAGAGTTAAAATCATTGAGGATTTGGTTGTAGTCAATTTAAGAAAATAAATAAGAGACCTTGATCTGGGCCACTCGATAAAAAATAGACGGATGAGATTGAAATGTTGTATTGGATGAATTTAGATAGACATTTATTAAAAGGTGAGTTACGATATGAATTATGCCAATTGGACCAAATATTACGAAAATTGACATAAAATAGAATAATAAATTGGCTAAATTTGAAATAGAAGAGGCTATTATTCAAATAATTTGGGGAAAGGTTAAATAGATTGCTATTTAATAATAAAGATATAAATAAATAAAAAATGAATAACAATTTTTTGTACATAAAATAAATTAAATATGTCGTACACATTAAAGAAATACATAAAGTTTGAAAACTATAAAATTTAATAATTTCAAATTTATCAAATGTTAAAAATAAATATATTATTACAATTATTATTATTATTATTATTATTATTATTATTATTATTATTATTATTATTATTATTATTTCTATTATAATTTCATAAATTATGAATACTAAGATATATTTTGAATTACATAAAAAATTAAATATAATTTTAAGCATATATTAAAAGAAACAAGTTTTAAAAGTTCATATTTAATCAAATATGAATACGAAAAGGGTTATAGGTCGGTCATAATAGACTGTCGAAGGCACATAATTGACACAACACTTTGAAAGAAAACTAGCTTTTAATTTTTTATATCTCTTTTGATACTGTTTTACATGTATCTTCTAATGTAAATCCTTATTCTTTAAGGAATAAAAAAGATATGTTCTTTCAAGGGTCCAAAACCTATTTCCAAATAAGTGCAAAGATGTTATATATAAGGGATTGGGGCATTGTTGGGGGAACTCAAGTAGACAATTTGAAAATTTGAAAAAAGAATATGAGAGGACAAATAGTAGGCAAGGGTACGGATAATGTAATTTTTAAAAGATGGACGAAAAGAGGGATATGGTTACCTTTCCATATTGATGTTTGGGATTGAGATTTTTTGGAGGCCATTGATCGCGAATTCATTTGAACAAAGCTTAAATCAAATGATATTTCGAGTTCCTCTTATCTTTTTCAAAGGAAGCTGTGGAGAACTAACTTGGTGTAGCTCGTAAAATGGGGGAAAGAGACATGGAGGTGAGGGAGGCGGAATATAGACGTTTATCTGGTGGTCTTTATTTTTGGGGGGAAGGCCATAATTAAATGTGAAGAAAAAGATAGACATTGTAATGTGACGCAAGTGAGGGTATATGTTTAACATCTCGTAACTCCTAGCTAATAGCCTTGAATAAGAAAAGAAACTAAGAATAATCACTTTAGGAAAGAAAGGGGGAAATCTGGAAATTTTTCTTAGTTAAGAAAGTGACTTTTGGTCATTTTCAAAAGGCCATTACATCTAGCTCACGATGAGTAAGAGTCAGTTTTTATATGGTTGGAAAACCCTTGGAAAGATCTTTCCAAGGTCGCCAAGTTTGCTCAAATTATATATCCTATGAGAGAGATATGCCTTTTGGAAGTTGGGATGTTGAGGTAAGGAAAGTCCATTCCAGATTTAAGTAAGGGAAAACTAGTCTTTTAACCTAATTATTTCTTAATTCATTTTAAGGGTTTATTGGGGTAAAATATGCCTTAATTCAGTTTTGGAAAAATAATTCACGCTTAGGGCTTGAGATAAAAGAGAAGAGAAGAAGGAGAACGGAGAAAGATCAAGTTTTCGCCAAGAACGCAAAGGATTTGCGAGCGGAATTCATCAGGGGTGATCCTTATTAACGTATGTGAGATCTTTTGTGTTGGTTAGTTCACCCACACACCAATTTTTTTCAATTCAGCAAATCTATGAGTTGATATCATGTTAAAGGTTGAAGTTCTTGAAGAAAATTATCGAATCTTGTTGATTGAATTATTGGCTGCATGGTTATAGCTTATGCCTCTAGACAGTTGAAGGTCCATGAGAAGAATTATCCAATACATGACTTAGAATTGGCTGCTTTCGTTTTCGCCTTAAAGATATGGTGTCACTACATTTATGGTGTTCATGTTGATATATTCACTGATCACAAGAACCTACAATATGTGTTCACCTAGAAAGAGCTAATCTCAGACAGAGGAGGTGGTTAGAATTACTCAAGGATTATGACATGAATATTCTTTACAACCCAGGTAAGGCTAAAGTGGTTGTTGATGCTTTAAGAAGGTTATACATGGGAGTACCGCCCATATTGACGAAGAAAAGAGAGAGCTAGCCAAAGATGTGCACAAACTCGCTCGCCTGGGAGTCAGACTTATGTATTCTACAGAAGGAGGGATGATGGTGACAAACGGGGCTGAATCATCACTAGTGTCTGTGGTGAAAGAAAACACGGGGGGGGGGGGGGGGGGGGGGATGGTGTGATGAAGTGTCAAAGTAGATTTTGTGTAACTATGGTGGATGGGATACAGGAAAGGATCATTGAGGAGGCTCATAGCTCTAGATACTCCATTCATCCGAGTTCCACCAACATGTACCATGACTTGAGAGAGGTATACTGGTGGGAAGGTATTAAGAAAGACATTGCTGAAGTTGTTGCCAAGTGCCCTAATTGCCAACTAGTGAAACTAGAACACCAAAGACCTGGAGGTTTGGCGTAAAATATAGAACTTCCAGAATGGATGTAGGAGGTGATTAATATGGAATTCATCACACGGTTACCAAGGTATTGCAGGCAACATGATTCGATTTGGGTGATTATCGATAAAATAACAAAATTAGCCCACTTCTTATCGGTAAAGACTACTCATTTATCAGAGGATTATGAAAAGTTATACATTCAGGAGGTTTTGAGACTTCATGGAGTCCTAGTTTAAAAAATTTCAGATAGAGGTGCACAATTTACTGCCCAGTTTTGAAAGTCCTTCCTGAAAGGTTTGGGTTCAAAGGTGAACTTAAGTACTGTTTTCCATCCTCAGACGTATGGACAAGCAGAGCATACTATCCATACAATAGAAGACATGTTGATATCTTGTGTGATCGATTTCAAAGGGAATTGGTATGATCTCCTACCTCTCATTGAGTTTTCTTATAACAATAGCTACCAGTCGAGCATCCAAATGGGTCCATACAAAGCTTTGTATGGGTAAAGATGCAGATCTCTTATTGGATGATTCGAAGTTGGTGAAGCAGGGTTGATAGGATTGGATTTAGTTCACCAAGACATGGATAAGGTGAAGGTTATTCAAGAGAGATTGAAAACGACATAGAGTCATCAAAAGTCCTACACATATGTTAGGATGAGGCCGTTGGAGTTTGAAATGGGTAATTGTGTATTTCTGAAAGTTTCTCCCATGAAGGGTTTTATGAGGTTTGGTAAGAAGGGGAAACTTAGTTACTGGTATATTGGACCTTATAGGATATCAAAGAGAGTTGGCAATGTAGCGTACGAGTTTGAGCTACCACAAGAATTGGCAGCGGTTCATCCGATATTTCATGTTTCCATCTTGAAGAAGTGCATGGGTGATCCTTCATTGATTGTACCAACTAAAAATGTTGGGATTAATGATAGTTTATCCTATAAAGAGATTCCGGTCCAGATTTTAGATTGGCAAGTTCGCAAGTTGTCAACAAAGGAAGTTGTGTCGGTCAAGGTCCTTTAGAGGAACCAATTTTTTGAAGAAGCAATTTGGGAAGCTTAAGAGGATATGAAGAAGAGATATCCGCATCTGTTTGAATCCACAGAGAGTGCAGACCAAGGTACTAAATCTCTTCTTAAGTACTTTATAAACTATGAGTAAGAATGTTATACTTGCTTTTAATTTTGAATGTTGAACTTGATGTTACTGTTCTTAGCGTAGTGAAAGAAACCTTATTCGAGGAAGAATATTTCCAAGGGGGAGATATAGTAGCCTAGAATAAGCAAAGAAACTAACAATAATCACTTCTGAAAAGAAAGGGGAAAAATCTTGAAATTTTTTTAAGTTATAAAGTGACGTTTGTTCATATTCAAATAGACATAACTTCTAACTCTGGATGAGTTAGAGTCAGTTATTTATATGGATGGAAAGCCCATGGAACGATCTTTCCAATGGCACCGAGTTTGCTCAAATTCAATATTGTATAAAGGAGACACGCCTTAGGAAGTTGGGTTATTGAGGTAAGGAACGTCCAATCCGAATTTAATTATGGGCAAACTACTCTTTTCACCCAATTATTTCCTAATTCATTTTAAGGTTTTAATTGGCGTAAATATAAGCCTTAATTTAGTTTTGGAAAAAATATTCACGCTTAGGTCTTGGGAGAAAAGAGAAGTGAAGAAGGAGAAGGGAGAAAGACAAAAGGTTTCGCCAAGAACGTCAAGAATTTGCGAGCAGAATTCGTCGGGAGTGATCCCTATTGAGGTATGTGAGATATTTTGTGTTGGTTTAGTTCACTCAAACACTAATTTGTTTCCATTAAGCAAATCTATGAGTTTATTTCATGTCAAAGGTTGACGTTCTTGAAGAAAAATATCGAATCTTGTTGATTGAATTATTGGCTGCCTATTGTGGGTTGATTCTTTTTTATCCGGGTTATTTTTTAGTTGAATTCAGTTGGTATTTAGAGTATAGATAGTCTTATGTGTTGGTGGAAGAACAAGGGAGCTTTGGGCGGATTAGAGATTGAAAAACGAGTTAAAAAATTCATTAGACGCACTTGGGGAGGCCAGGCACGTCGCGCCTACAGTGCGCCAGAAACTGGCCTCTGACATTGAGGCCTGGCGTGTCTCGCCACCAGTATGCAAGGAATTGGCGTCAGGTAATTGAGACTGGCGTGGCGTGGCGCACCCCGAACGCGCCTGCATCGGTGTTTTCCGCCCAATTTTAGTGGCTTAGCATTTTAAGTCCTTTTAAGGCATGTCAATACCTCCCAATGATTCTAATTACTCAAAATGATTTCTAAACACCTACAAATCATCAATGAACACAAATCATAGCCTTGAATCCATAATCCAATTCAAGGGAGGTTAAGATCAACGTCTAAGAAGTTAAGAGTCAAGTGTAAAGTTAAGAAGAAAGTCGAAGAAAATTTCATAAAGGTTTTCAAGAGTCTTTATTAAACATTTTAACTTCGTTTTAAGGCTCCAGTTTCAAGCTAAAGTAAATAGTAAAGAGTTGAAGATCTTCCTTCAAAGTAATATAAGGGAAGTAAGTATTCCCTAAGAGTAAAGTTCATTTTTCAAAAGTTATAAGGGAACTAAGTATTCCTTAAAAGTTTATAAATTTTTTCACATTTAAGTTATGAGGAAAGTAAGATTTCCAAAAGAAGTTTTGAACTAGAAAAAAGGGGGAACATTGATTCCAAGAGAGCTTTTCAGAGCTAAATGTTGAGCAAATAATCTCAACCCAAAGAAAAGAAGTTACTTTAAAAGAATGAGCTAAAGTATAGTTTGGGAGTAGTATTGAGCACCGATTTGGGTATGAGAGTTCATATTAACTCAAGTCTCCATATAAACTATGTAGCCAACATGGGTATTAACGGGTCATACTTTTTAGATGATCACGTAAGTTAAGCTAGTGGATCCACTAAGTTAAGGAGTTCTATGCGACCACAAAGTATTGGAGAATTCTGGCAGCGTGGGCAAGACGCTGCATCACCACTTAGGCTCATAGTGGTCGTTGTCGGTTAGAGAATCTCCCGCAGAATTTATATTACTTTCATATGTACGTAAGGTTGAGTTTGTTATTGCATTTGCCTTAACAAACTGAGTTGTTTGCACTATTTTCACAAGCCTTATATATATTGCATGTGCCCTTATTGCTTTATATTAAGTTCAGTGTCATGAGTTGGGTAGAGCCAAGGTAAGTTTTTCTTCTTACTTTTTTCAAGCTTAAGTTATTGTTTTAGTATTCCAACTCGTATACTCATACATTAAATGTATTGATTCCAGTTGGCCTGCATCGTCTTATGATACAAACGTAGATAATGAGGATCAACATCCAGCTCCTCGTTGATCCACTTTGAGCACTCAGAGTCAGTGGTGAGACTCCTTGCATTCCGGAGGATCCTTTTATTTGTTTCTTGTCTTTTCATTATAAAATTTCCTGGGGTTTGTCCCAACATTCATCTAAGTATAATAGAAGTTGCATATACATATAGTTAGTCAGTAAGTTCGGTTGAGTTTCTCTTATTACATATACTTTATCATGAGACTAAAGTTCCATGTTGGCCAAACTATTTTATTTATGTAATTCCTTTCTGAATGTTTACTTTCTTTATGATTAAGTTAAGTCTTTCGCTAAGTTACGTACGCGATACCATGGGTTCGCTAAGGCCAACAATGTTCATTGGGAGACGACCATGTCCATGGTGTAGGCTCGGGGCGTGATGAACTTGGTATCAGAGCCAGGTTCAAGAGTCCTAGGGAGTCTATTAAGTTGTATCTGTAGACTCTTGTTCATCAGTGTGAAGCGCGCCACATCTATGATTAGGAGGCTGCGACATATAGGAATTTCTTCACATTTTTCATATCCCTTTTTGTGCGTTAGAGTTATATCTAAAAAAATTCATTCTAATTTGTGCTTGCGCATATTTTAGTGTGTGATCATCATGTCTCCACGAAGATCAGTAAGAGGTCGTCCAGCCTGCAGGAATGTATAGGAGACACAAATACCTAATGCACCAAATGTGCAACCTCAAGGGGAAGTCACCAATTCTTAGTTCTGTGCGGCTATCTAGATGTTAAACCAAGCGGTAAATAACCAAGTCGGGAAACAGAGAGGAGCTCAAAAAGAGGTGGCTGACACCTCGAGGATTCGCGAGTTTCTAAGAATAAATCCTCCCAGCTTCATCGGTTCGAGCACTACTGAGGATCCGGAGAATTTTGTTGAGGAACAAAAGATGGTTTTTGATGTGATACATGGCGTAGATGTTGAAAGGGTTGAGATATCTGCATATAAGCTGAAGAATGTGGCTAGGATGTGGTTCGATCAGTGGAAAGAGGGCAGAGATGAGGGTGCACGACGTCTGAGTTGGGCTAGCTTTTAAGAAGCTTTATTTTGGCATTTCATTCCCCGAGAACTAAAAGAGGCAAAGGTATGATAGTTCCTTACTCAGAAGCAGGACATCTTGAGTGTACATGAATATGGATTGAAATTCATCCAATTGTCCCGCTATGCTCCTAAAATGGTTAAGGACGTGAGGAACATGACGATCTTGTTTTTTTTCTCGCTTGGGTCGTGCTTCAAGCAAAGAGGGTAGAGTTTCAATGTTCATAGGCGACATGGACATATCTAGGTTGATGGTCTATGTGCAGCAGGTTGAAGAGGAGAAGCTCAGGGATAAAGAAAAGTATAGGAACAAGAAAGCTAAGACCGGGAATTAATTCGGGCAGCAGAAGAGCAAAGCCAACTGGTCATCGTTCTAGAAGAAACATAAGGGACCTGTTCTATCATCTGCTAGTGCTCCTGCACCCAGAAAAAAAGATTAACATCATGGCCAGAATTTGCAGAACTTCAAAGGTAGACCACTACAATTTCAAGGAAGTGTGGCAAAGGGAGGAAATTGGGCTACTGCATGTGCTAAGTGTGGTAGAGCGCACCCAGTTAAATGTCGTGACGGCCAGACAAGTTGTTTCAAGTGTGTTCAAAAGGGTCATTTCATGGCAGAGTGCCCTAAGAATAGGCAAGGTAGTGGAAATCCAGATAGCAGAGCCCAGTCTTCATCAGTTGCCCCACCAGACAGGGTTGCACCTAGAAGAGTCACTTCTTGTATTGGCGGAGGGGTAAACTGCCTCAATGCAATCACTAGCCGCCAAGAGCAAGAGAACTCTCCATATGTTGTCACCGGTATAATCAAAGTCTTTACTCTTGATGTTTATGCTTTGTTAGACCGAGGAACAAGTTTATCTTTTGTTACTCCTTATGTTGCAATAAATCTGAGGTTCTTTCTAAGAAACTTTGTGAACCTTTCTGTGTTTCTACCCATGTTGGAGAGTCTATTCTAGCGGAAAAAGTCTATCGTGATTGTCTTATTTCCATCAATTACAAGAACACCATCGCTGACCTAGTGGAGTTAGACATGGTAGATTTTGATGTCATTCTAGGTATGGCTTGGCTCTATGCCTGTTATGCGTCAATAGAATTTAGAACTCGAGTTGTCAGGTTTCAGATTCCTAATGAGACTGTCATAGAGTGTAGTAGTAGTTTATCAGTGCCTAAGGATCGTTTCATTTCATATCTTAAGGAAAAAAAGTTAGTTACAAAGGGGTGTATCTATCACTTAGTCTGAGTTAATGACTCAAGTGCTGAGGTACCTTCCCTTCAGTCAGTTCCTATTGTAAAATATTTTCTAGAAGTCTTCCTGATGATCTACCCAGAGTCCCTCCTGAGAGAGAAATTGACTTTGGCATAGACATCATTCCCGATACTCGTCCTATATCTATTCCGCCATATAGAATTGTACCAGCAGAGTTAAAGAAGTTTAAAGAACAACTAAAGGATTATTAGATAAAGGTTTTATTCGACCAAGTGTCTCACCCTGAGGCACTCCGGTCTTATTTGTAAAAAAGAAAGATGGTTCCCTTAGGATGTGTATAGATTACCGCCAATTGAATAAGGTTACCATCAAGAACAAGTATCCTCTCCCAAGGATTGATGATCTTTTCAATCAACTTCAGGGTGCCAAATGTTTCTTGAAAATCGATCTAACTACCATCAATTAAGAGTTAGGGAATGTGACATTGCAAAGACATCCTTTAGAAACACATATGTGCATTATGGGTTTTTGGTTTTATCTTTTGGTTTGACCAATGGACCAGCAACGTTGATGGATCTTATGAATAGAGTCTTCAAGCCTTATTTAGATATGCTTGTTATCATCTTCATTGATGACATACTAATCTATTCTAGGAATGAAGAAGATCATGCTAGTCGTCTTAGGATAGTCCTTCAGACTTTGGAAGATAAGGAGTTGTATGCCAAGTTCTGCAAGTGTGAGTTTTGGCTCATTCTGTGGCATTCTTAGGCGATATAGTTTCTGGAGATGGGATTATAGTGGAGTTGGCCTAGACCCACTTATCCAACTGATATAAGGATTTTCTTGGGGTTAACTAGTTACTATAGAAGGTTTGCTATGGGGTTTTCGTCTATTTTGTCCCCTTTAACAAAGTTGACTCGAAGACAATTAAGTTCCAATGGTCTGAAGCTTGTGAGAAATGATTTTAAGAGTTGAAGAAGAGGTTGACTACTACTCCAATGTTGACCTTACCAGAAGATACTCAAGGTTTTGTGGTGTACTGTGATGCAGCTAGAGTCGGGTTGGGTTGCGTGTTAATGTAGAATAGTAAGGTTTTAACTTATGACTCTAGACAGTTGAAGGTCAATGAGAAGAATTATCTAACTCATGACTTAGAATTGGCTGTTGTAGTTTTTGCCTTGAAGATATCGCGTTACTACCTGTATAGTGTTCATGTTGGTAGATTCACTGATCACAGGAGCCTATAATATGTGTTCACCTAGAGTATTTTTTACCACCCAGGTAAGGCTAATGTGGTTGATGATGCTTTAAGTAGGTTATCCATGGGGAGTACCGCCCATGTTGAGGAACAAAAGAGAGAGTTAGCCAAATATGTGCACAAACTCGCTCGCCTGGGAGTCAGACTTATGGATTCTACAGAAGTAGGGATAGTGGTGAGAAACGGGGCTGAATCATCACTAGTGTTTGAGGTGAATGAAAAGCAAGACAAAGACCCCATTTTGCTTGATTTGAAGGCAAATGTTCATAAGCAAAAAGTATTTTATGTTGAACAAAGGGGGATGGTGTGCTGAAGTATCAAGGTAGATTGTGTGTATCTAGGTTGTATGGGCTCTAAAAGAGGATCATGGAGGAGGTCATAGCTCTAGATACTCCATTCATCTGGGTTTCACCAAGATGTACCGCGACTTAAGAGAGGTATATAGGTGGGAAGGTATGAAGAAGGACATTACTGAATTTATTGCCATGAGCCCTATTACAAACTAGTGAAACTAGAACACCAAAGGCCTGGAGGTTTGGCTCAGAATATAGAACTTTCGGAATAGAAGTGGGAGATGATTATTATGGACTTCATCCCAGGGTTACCAAGATCTCGCAAGCAGCATGATTCAATTTGGGTGATTGTCGATAGAATGACAAAATCAACCCAATTCTTGCCGGTAAAGACCACTCATTCGATAGAGGATTATGCAAAGTTATACGCTTAGAAGAAGATGAGACTTCATGGAGTCCCAATTTCAAGCATTTCAGACAGAGGTGCACAATTTACTACTCAGTTTTGGAAGTCCTTCTAGAAACGCTAGGGTACAAAGGTGAACTCAAGCACCGCTTCTTATTCTCAAACAGATGGACAAGCAGAGCGTACTATCGAGACCTTAGAAGACATGTTGAGAGCTTGTGTGATTGATTTCAAGGGGAATTGGGATGATCACCTAGCTCTCATTGACTTCGCCTATAACATTAGCTACCATTCGATCATCCAAATGGCTCCATATGAAGTTTTGAATGGGAGAAGATGTAGATATCCTATTGGATGGTTTAAAGTTGGTTAAGGAGGGTTGAAAGGACCGGATTTAGTTTACCAAGTCATCGAGAAGGTGATGGTAATTCAAGCGATATTGAAAACGGCACAGAACCATCAAAAGTCTTACACAGATGTTAGGAGGGGGGCGTTGGAGTTTGAAGTGGATGATTTGGTATTTCTGAAAGTTTCGCCCATGAAGGGTATTATGAGGTTTGGTAAGAAGGGGAAACATTGTCCCTACTATATTGGAATTTATAGGATATCCAAGAAAGTTGGAAATGTAACGTATGAGTTGGAGCTACCATAAGAATTGGAAACAGTTCTTCGATATTTCATGTTTCCATGTTGAAGAACTGCATGGGTGATCCTTAATTAATTGTACCGATAGAAAATGTTGGGATTAAGGAGATTTTTTCCTATGAAGAGATTTCGGTCCACATTTTAGATTGGCAAGTTCACAAGTTGAGAACAAAGGAAGTTGTGTCAGTCAAGGTCATTTAGATCAACCAATTTTTTGAAGAAGCAACTTGGTAAGCTGAAGAGGATATGATGAAGACATATCTGCATCTCTTTGAAATAGGAGAGACTGCATACAAAGGTACTAAGCTCTTCTTAAGTACTTTATAAACTATGAGTAAGCATGTTGTACTTTCTTTTGATTTTGAATGTTGTACTTGATGTTACTATTCTTAGCATAGTGAAAGAAACCCCATTCAAGGATAAATGTTCCCATGGGGGAGATATTGTAACATCTCATAACTCGTAGTAGCCTAGAATAAGCAAAGAAACTAAGAATAATCACTTTCGGAAGAAAGGGGGAAAATGTGGAAATTTTTCTAAGTTAAGAAAGTGTCTTTTTGTCATTTTCAAACAACGATAACATCTAGCTAACAATGAGTTAGACTCAGTTCTTTATATGGTAGGAAAGATCTTTCCAACAGCACCGAGATTACTCAAATTCAATATTGTATGAGGTAGATATGTCTTTCGGAAGATGGGTTGTTGAGGTAAAGAAAGTTCAATCCGGATATAAGTAAGGGCAAACTAGTCTTTTCACCCAATTATTTCCCAATTCATTTTAAGGGTTTAATTGGGGTAAAAATAAGCCTTAAGTCAGCTTTGGAAACACAATTAACGCTTAGGGATTGGGAGAAAAGAGAATAAAAGAGAAAAGAAGAAGGAGAATGGAGAAAGATCAAGGTTTCACCAAGAACGACAAGGATTTGCGAGCGGAATTCATCGGGGGTGATCCCTATTAAGGTATGTGAGATATTTTGGTGTTGGGTTAGTTCACCCACACACCAAATTGTTTCAATTCATCAAATTTATGAGTTGATTTCATGTTAAAGGTTGAAGTTCTTGAAGAAAAATATCGAATCTTATTGATTGAATTATTGGCGGCCTATTGTGGGTTGATTCCTGTTTCTCAGAGCTGTTTTAAATTTAATTCAGTAAGTATTTAGGGTATCAATAGTCTCAAGTGTTTGGTGGAACAACTATGGAGGTTTGGATGGTTTAGATATTGAAAACGAGTAGAAGAATCCATGAGACTCACCTGGGGATGCCAGAGGTGTCGCACCTGTAGTGCACCAGAAACTGGCCTCTGACACTGAGGCCAGGCGTGGCTCACCACCAGTATGCCAGAAATTTGCCTCAGTCAATTGAGGCTGGCGCGATGTGCCTTGAACGCGCCCGGATTGGCGCTTTTCAACCAGCATTCGTAGTTTAGCCCTTTTAAGTCTTTCTAAGGCATGTTGACACCTTCATTGATTCTAATTACTCCAAATGATTTCTAAACACCTAAAAATCATCAAAGAACACATATCATAACCTTGAAGACATAATTCAATTCAAGGAAGGTTAAGATCAAAGTCTAAGAAGTTAAGAGTCAAGTCTAAAGTTAAGAAGGAAATCAAAGCAAAGTTCTTAAAGATTTTCAAGAGTCTTTATTAAACATTTTAATTTTGTTTTAAGACTACAGATTTAAGCTAAAGGAAAGAGTAAAGAGTTTAAGATCTTCCTTGGAAGTTATATAAGGGAACTAAGTATTCCCTAAGAGTTTTATTTATTTCTCAAAAGTTATAAGGGAACTAAGTATTCCCTAAAAGTTTATAAATGTTTTCACATTTAATTTAAGAGGAAACTAAGATTTTCCAAAGGAGTTTTCAACAAGAAAAAAAAAAGAAAACATTGATTCCAAGAGAGCTTTTCAAAGCTAAAGTGTTGAGCAAATTATCTCAACCCAATGAAAAGAAGTTATTTTAAAAGCATGAGCTAAATTATATTTTGGGAGCAGTATTGAGCACCGATGTAGGGATGAGAGTTCATTTGAACTCCAGTCTCCATGTAAAACATTTAGCCATCATGGGTATTAACGGGTCATACTTTTTAGATGATCACCTAAAATAAGCTAGTAGATAAACTAAGTTAAGGATTTCTATGCGACGAAAAAGTATAAGACAATTCTTGCAGCGTGGGGAAGACGTTGTATCACTACTCAGGATCATAGTGGTGGTTGTCGGTAAGAAAATCTCCCACAGAAACTATATTACATTCATATGTAAGTAAGGTTGAGTTTGTTATTGCATTTTCTTTAACGAACTGAGTTGTTTGCACTGTTTTGACAATCCTTATATATTGCATGTTTCCTTATTGCTCTATATTAAGTTCAATATCATGAGTTGAGTAGAGCCAAGGTAAGATTATCTTCAAACTCTTTTCAAACTTAAGTTGTTCTTTTAGCATTTCAACTCGCAAACTCGTACATTCATTGTACTGATGACAGTTTGTCTGCATCATCTTATGATGTTGACGCAGGTAAGAGGATCAGCATTCCATGCCTCGTTGATAAAGTTTGAGCACTCAGAGTTAGTGGTGAGCCTCCTTCCATTCCGGAGGATCCTTTTATTTCTTTCTAGTCTTTTCGTTATAGAATGTTGTGGGGTTCGTCCCAACATTCATCTTAGTATTATAGAGGCTTCATGGATAGATATTAAGTCAGTTAGTTCAGTTGAGTCTCTTTTATTATAGATGTTTTATCATAAGACTTAAGTGCCATTTTCGCCAAACTTTTAAGTAATTTGCTTTGAGAATGTTTTCTTGCTTTATGATTAAGTTAAGTCTTCTGCTGATTTAAGTAAGCCAGGACAAGGGTTTGCTCAAGGTCAGCAATGGTCATTTGGTGCCGCTCATTTCCAGGTTGTAGGCTCTTGGCATGACAAACTTCGCATCTGATCCAGGTTTAAGAGTCCTAGGGAGTCGACGAAGCCCTGTTCGTAGACTCTTAGTCATCGGTGTGAAGAGCGCCACATCAATTATTAGGAGGCTGCGACATTTAGGAATTTCTTACCTTCTTTCATATCCCTTTTCGTGCGTTAGAGTTATAACTAAAAAGTTTCTATCTAATTTGTTCTTGCACGTGTTTTAGTGTGTGATCATCATGCCTTCACGAAGAGCAGCAAGATGTCGTCCACCCAAAAAATATGTAAAGGAGCCAGAGGTACCTAATGCACCAAACGTGCAACCTCAAGGGGAAGTCACTAATGATGAGTTCCGTGCGGCTGTGCAGATGTTAAGCTAACGGGTGACTAACCAAGTCGAGCAACAGAGAGGATCTTAACAAGATGAGGCTGAAACCTCGAGGATTCGTGAGTTTCTAAGAATGAGTACTCCTAGCTTCACTGGTTCGAGCACTACTGAGGATCCAGAGAATTTTGTTGAGGAACTAAAAAAGGTTTTTGATGTGATGCATGTCATAGATGCGCAAAGGGTTGAGCTATTTGCATATAAACTAAAGAATGTGGCTAGGATGTGGTTCGATCAGTAGAAGGAGGGAAGAAATGAGGATACACCACGTCCACGTTGGGATAGCTTTGAACAAGATTTCTTGGGGCATTTCTTTCCATGAGAACTGAAAGAGGAAAAGGTACGAGAGTTCCTTACCTTGAAGCAGGACACCTTGAGTGTACATGAATATGGATTGAAATTCACCCAGCTGTCCCGCTATGCTCCTAAAATGGCTAAGGACATAATGAGCATGATGAGCATGATTTTTTCTAGCTTGGGTCGTGCTTCAAAAAAAAAGGGTAGAGCTGCAATGCTGATAGGCGACATGGACATATCAAGGTTGATGGTCTATGTGCAGCGGGTTGAAGAGCAGAAGTTGAGGAACAGAGAATAGTATAGGAACACGAAAGCTAAGACTGGGAATGAACTTGGGAAGCAAAAGAGCAAAGACAGACGGTCATTGTTCCAGCAGAAATGAAAGGCACTTGCTCCATCATATGCCAGTGCTCCTGCACCCAAAAACAAAGGTGAAAATCATGACAGAATTCGCAGAACTTCAAAGCTAGACCACCACAGTCTCGTGTGGCATAGGGAGAAAGTTGGGATAATGCGTGTGCTAAGTGCAGTAGAACCCACCCAGGTAAATGTCGTGACCGCCAGACAGGTTGCTTCAAGTGTGGTCAAGAGGGTCACTTCATAAGAGAGTTCCCTAAGAACAGGCAAGGTAGTGGAAATTTGGGTAACAGAGCCCAGTCTTCATCAGTTACTCTTCACCTAGAGGAGCCACTTCTGGTACTGGCAGAGGGGCAAACTGTCTCTATGCAATCACTAGCTTCCAAGAGCAAGAGAACTCTACATATGTTGTCACAGGTATGATCAAAGTCTTTACTCTTGATGTTTATGATTTTCTAGACCTAGGAGCAAGTTTATCTTTTGTTACTCCTTATGTTGCAAATAAATTTGAGGTTCTTCCTGAGAAATTTTGTGAACCTTTCTGTGTTTATACCTCTGTTGGAGAGTCTATTCTAGCGAAAAGTGTCTGTCGTGATTGTCCTATTTCTATCAAGTACAAGAACACCATGGCTGACCTGGTGGAGTTAGACATGGTAGATATTGATGTCATTCTAGGTATGGACTAGCTCTATGCCTGTTATGCGTCAATAGATTGTAGACTCGAGTTGTCAGGTTTCAAGTTCCTAATGAGCCACTCATAGAGTGGAGTAGTAGTTCAGTAGTGCCTTAGGGTCGTTTCATTTCATACCTTAAGGTGAGAAAGTTAGTTTCAAAGGGGTGTATCTATCACTTAGTCCAAGTTAATGATTCAAGTTCTGAGGTACCTTCCCTTCAGTCAGTTCCTATAGTAAAAGATTTTCTAGAAGTCTTTCCTGATCATCTACTCGGAATCCCTCATGAAAGAGAAATAGACTTACGATAGACATCATTACATATACTCATCCTATCTCTATTCCACCATATAGAATGCCACAAGAAGAGTTAAAAGAGTTGAAAGAACAACTAAAAGATCTATTAGATAAAGGTTTTATTCGACCAAGTGTCTCACGTTGGGCGCTCTGGTCTTGTTTGTAAGAAAAAAGATGGTTTCCTTAGGATGTGTATAGATTACCACCAATTGAATATGGTTACTATCAAGAACAAGTATCCTCTCCCAAAGATAGATGATCTTTTCTATCAACCTCAGGGTGCTACCTGTTTCTCGAAAATTGATCTCCAATCTGACTACCATCAGTTAAGAGTTAGGGAATGTGACATCCCGAAGACATCCTTTAGATATATATATGGACATTCTGAGTTTTTGGTTATGTCTTTTGGGTTGACCAATGCACCAGCAACGTTCATGGATCTTATGAACAAAGTCTTCAAGCCTTATTTAGATATGTTTGTTATCGTCTTCATTGATGACATACCAATCTACTCGAGGAATAAAGAAGATCATGCTAGTCATCTCCGGATCGTCCTTTAGACTTTGAAATATAAGGAGTTGTATGCTAAGTTCTCCAAGTGTGAGTTTTAGATCAAGTATGTGGCATTCATAGGCCACATAGTTTCCGGAGATGGGATTAGAGTGGACTCCCAATAGATAGAAGCAGTTTAGAGTTGGCCTAGACACACGTCTCTAACTAATGTAAGAAGTTTCTTGGGGTTGGCTGGTTTCTATAGAATGTTTGTTGAGGGGTTTTCGTCTATTCGTCCCCTTTGACAAAGTTGACTCATAAGACAGTTATGTTCTAATGGTCTGAAGCTTGTGAGAAAAGTTTTCAGGAGTTGAAGAAGAGGTTGACTACTACCCCAGTGTTGAAACAGGTTGAAGTTCTTGAAGAAAAATATCGAATCTTGTTGATTGAATTATTGGCTGCATATTGTGGGTTGATTCTTTTTTTTCTCAGTGTTACTTGTGATTTAAATTCAATAGATATTTAGGGTATCAATAGTCCCAAATATTTTGTTGAAGAACTAGGGAGGTTTGGAGGGTTTAGATATTGAAAACGAGTTGAAAAATCCGTAAGATGCACCTGGGAAGGCCAAGCGTGTTGCGCCTGCAGTGCGTTAGAAACTAGCCTCTGACACTGAGGCCTGGCGCGGTGCACCACCAGTACGCCAGAAAGTGGCCTCAGTCAACTGAGGCTGGGCGGTGCGGATTGAACGCGCCTGGATCGGCGTTTTTCTCCCAAATTTCGTAGTTTAAACCTTTTAAAGTCCTTCTAAGGCATGTTAACACTTCCCAATGATTCTAATTACTCCAGATCATTTCTAAACACCTAAAAATCATCAAAGAACACAAATCGTAGCCTTGAATCTATAATCCAATTTAAGGAAGGTTAAGATCAAAGTCTAAGAAATTAAGACTCAAGTCTAAAGTTAAGAAGTAAGTCAAATCAAAGTTCTTAAAGGTTTTCAAGAGTCTTTATTAATTGTTTTAACTTTGTTTAAAGGCTTCAGTTCCAAGCTAAATTAAAGAGTAAAGATTTGAAGATCTTCCTGCAAAGTAATATAAGAAACTAAGTATTCCCTGAGATTTAAGTTCATTTCTCAAAAGTTATAAGGGAACTAAGTATTCCCTAAAAGATTATAAATGTTTTCACATTTAAGGTATGAGGAAAGTAAGATTTCCCAATGGAGTTTTGAACAAGAAAAAAAAAGTAACATTGATTCCAAGAGTGCTTTTCGAAGATAAAGTGTTGAGCGAATTATCTCAACCCAAAGAAAAAAAGTTATTTTAAAAGTCTAATCTAAAGTATATTTTGGGAGTAGTTTTGAGAACCGATGTGGGGATGAAAGTTCATATTAACTCAAGTCTCCATGTAAATCATGTAGCCATCATGGGTATTAACAGGTCATACTTTTTAGATGATCACGTAAGTTAAGCTAGTGGATCCACTAAGTTAAGGAGTTCTATGCAACGGAAAAGTATAGGACAACTTCAGAAGTGTGGGCAAGACGTTGTATCACAACTTAGGCTCATAGTGGTGGTTGTCGGTTAGAGAATCTCCCACAGAAACTATATTACTTTCATATGTAAGTAAGGTTAAGTTTGTTATTGCATTTTCTTTAACGAACTAAGTTGTTTGCACTATTTTTACAAGCCTTATATATGTTGCATGTGTCCTTATTGCTTTATATTAAGTTCAGTGTCATGAGTTTATTAGAGCCAAGGTAAGTTTCTCCTCTTAATATTTTCAAGCTTAAGTTATTGTTTTAGCATTCCAACTCGCATACTCGTACATTCAGTGTACTGATGCCTGTTGGCCTGCATCGTCTTATGATGACGACATGGTAAGCAGGATCAGCATCCAGCGCATTGTTGATCCAGTTTGAGCACTCAAAGTCAATGGTGAGCTTCCTTGCATTCCGGAGGATCCATTTATTTCTTTCCAGTCTTTTCGTTATAGAATGTTGTGGAGTTTGTCCCAACATTAATCTTGGTATTATAGATGCTTCATGTCACGATCCATAAATGGATGTGATGACACTCGTCGTATTTCTCCAAGACAAGTCATTCTAAAACTCAAACATTACAATAAAGTGCGGAAATAAAATATAATTTACTTAATAAAACCTCCAAAACTTGGTAGTCATGTGTACAAGCCTCTAAAGTATTATAATTAATTTAAAAGAAAAACACAAGTCTCGAATAACATTTTTTCTAGAGTAGAACAAGATCATAAACAGGAGTAAGAAAGTCTGTTGAGATGACATACAACTACCTCACAAATATCCAAGAATCCTCAAAATATAAGAGAATATATCTTTATGTTTCGGGCTAATAACCTACAAAAAAATTGTAGAAGCAAGGGGTGAGTAACAAACCACGCGATACTCAGCAAGTAAACCTCTAAACACGAGTTAACGGAACAGAAAATGGGTACTCCTTACACCCTATCCAAACCTCCACAACTACAACATGCATAAAATTAGCCCAACGTAACAGTTCACAGTTTACAAAGCATACTGCTCAACAACAACACTCTAATATATACATATTCTCAATAACAACTCCATATTCTTCAATGACAAGTTAACAACTACCACTTGCATAAAATAAGCTCAATCTAACAATTCATAATTTACAAAGCACACTGCTCCACAACAACACTCTAACAATCACATATCCTCAATAATAAGCTCTTTATTCATCAATCACAACTTTCACAAAAAGGCACTCATAATATCAACAACACACAAGATCAGCTTCATGAATGCTAAAAATGTGCAATGCGATGTAATGCAATGTCAAGTATAGTGATGCATGCCTGATCTAATGATACATATCCGCTGTCTCTCAGTCGAGGACCCATGGGGGACATATTTGTCCATGCATCCATCGTGGCGTGTGATACGATCCTCGATAATAGAAACCATCGCGGCGCGTGATACGTCCCTCGAAATTTAGTATCCATCGCGGCGCGATACGCCCCTCGAAATGGTACACCCTCATTAATTTCTCATTCTTTCTCAATACACATAACACTTATCACAACCATATCTCAGAATAATGCAAATGACATGTTAACACGAATAAAGAGGATATGACCATTTTCATAACATTGCACAATTTAAAACAAAAAAATCACGATACAATATCAACAATGATTCAACAAGTCTTTCAAGCCATTCTTCATTCTCAACACATCACGCACAAACAATATATCATATTACCATTTTATTACCCTTTTTGCATATTAGAATTAATCAATGTGGACGAACAACCCATCACCAATTTCCATTACTCCCGAACATATACCACAAGGAAATACACGCATTCCATACACTTAACAAGAGTTTAGAAATTCACTTACCTCAAAAAGTCGAACAATCACTCCGGGACTTGAGTCTTTCCCTTTCATTCAACCTCCAAATAAACGCAATCTATTCAAATAAGTAATTACAATAAAATTTTCGAACTAAAAACACTCATATTATCATATGTCTAATTTAGACCCAAAATTTACCCGAATTTATGATAAAGTTTCTAAATCTTGATTCCAACCAATAGGTCAAATCTTTAATTTTCCTCAAATTTCAAGTCTATGGTTAAGTCCCAATTTTTCTATACCAACTCTAATAGTTCGCATATGATATAGTACACCAATAATTAATTTCCTATTTTAATATAACAAAACTTGAATCATAATGTGATAACCAAAATATAAAATTCAACCCCAACTAATTTATGAAATTAGTAACGGACTGTAAGAATAATTTTGACAACAAAACTAACCCATTTGCAATGTGTTGATCGCAATACATCCTGCCCACCGATGATTGGCCCTTATGGCTAATCATTGACCCATTATTACAAATTACAATTAAAAATTATAATTTAAGTTATATGCTGTCTACTAACACGTGATTGGCCAAACCATTCAAACCTTAACCACATATCAAATTACACTATATTAAATTTTAGAACTTCAAACACTAACCTGATATGCCGATCCGTCACTTCAAATTTAGGAATAATATTATCTTAATTTCGTGTCCAACAGTTCTTGCGGGCTGCGGCTACTTTGTTTACAGGTAAGTCCTCTGCTTAATTCTCTTTTAACTATTTAGGTTTAATATTTCTAAGTTATTTAATAAATCAATTATTAATTCCCACTAACTTCTTTATATATATATATATATATATATATATATATATATATATATATATATATACGAGCACACACACACATAGTTATATAATTATTTCTCAAAAACTAACTAACCTATTTAGAGGAAAGATTTAATATACTTTCAGATTTTTCAAAATGAATTATATCATTTGAAATTAACGAAGATCGACAATCAATACGAATTTCTACGGTTACAATTCGGTGTCAAAACTTGTGATAACTGAAAAAATATAGTCCCCTTATTTAAAAATTATCTATACTTTATTAGCGTATTTGTTGTTTAATTATATATAACAATATTAGAGTGTAT
Organism: Solanum sitiens; assembly: GCA_016801875.1. Lineage (NCBI taxonomy): Eukaryota > Viridiplantae > Streptophyta > Magnoliopsida > Solanales > Solanaceae > Solanum > Solanum sitiens. The sequence continues at coordinate 1,578,888 of JABWTJ010000376.1, read as the reverse complement.
CTAAACACCTTTTATATACTATTATATATTTATATATTATAACGTCTCGTTACTTGAAATAGGTAGGAATAATCACTTTTAAAAAGATTGGGAAAAATCTGGAAAATTTCCTACGTCTAAAGAGTGAGTTTTTTGTTCATTTTCAAACGGTCATAACTTCTAGCTCAGGATTAGTTAGAGTAAGTTCTTTATATGGTTGGAAATTCCTTGGAAAGATCTCTCCAACGCCACCGAGTTTGCGCATTTTCGATGTCATATGACGGAGATATGCCTATCGGAATTTGGGTTGTTGGATTGAGGGATGTCCTAATCTGGATTTTAGTAAGGGTAAAGTGGTCTTTTCACCCAACTATTTCCTAATTCGTTTTAACTGTTTATTAGGAGTAAAACTAAGCCTTTAATCAGTTTTAGAAATGTTAGAATACGCTTAGGGCTTGAGAGAAAGAGAAGAGAATAATGAGAAAGGAGAAAAGGCCAAGGATTCATCAAGAATGCCAAGATCTTCAAGTAGAATTCGGCTAGGTTGATCCCTATAACGGTATGTGGGGTATTTCGTGTTGGGTTAATTCACCCACAAACAAATTGTTTCAATTCAGCAATCTATGAGTTGATTTCATGTTAGAACTTAAGTTCTTGATTTTTTGAATTCTTGTTGATTGAATTGTTGGCTGCCATTGTTGGTTGAGTTCTTGTTTCTCTGGGTTATTTTGAGTTTAATTCGATGGTTATTGAAAGTACCAATAGTTCCATATGTTTGGTGAAAGAACTAGGAAGGTTTGGAGATGAAAAACAAGTTGAAAAATTCATCAGATGGATCTGGGTAGGGGGCAGGTGCGGTGCGCCTACAGTGCGCCAGAAACTGGCCTCAGTCAATAGAGGTCTGGTGCGGCGCGCCACCAGAGCGCCAGAACCAAGCCACAATCAACTGAGCCTGGCGCGGCGCGCCATCAGTACGCCCAATCAGGCGTTTTTCGTCCAGTTTTCGTAGTTTAGTCCTTTTAAGTCCTTCCATGGTACATTAACACATTCCCGTGATTTTGATTACTTCAAATGATTTCTAAACACCTAGGAATCATCAAAGAACTCAAATCATAACCTTGAATCCATAATTCAATAAAAGGAAAGTTAAGATCAAAGTCAAGGAAGCCAAGAAGTCAAATCTAAATCTAAGAAGTAAGTTGAAGTAAAGTCCTTAAAGGTTTTCAAGAGTCTTATTTAAACATCTTAACATTGTTTCAAGCTAAGTAAAGAGTAAGTTGAAGTTATTTTCTTCATAGGTATAAGGGGACAAAGTATTCCCAAAGTGACTTAAAATGTTTTAACATTTAACTAGTAAGGGAACTTCAATTTCCAAGGAGCCTTAGGGCAAGTTTTCAGAAAAGAACTATAGCTTTTTAAAAGAAGCAAGCATGAAAACTATGATTTCCAAGATAGCTTTGAGTTAAGTATTTTGAGCAGTAATCTCAAAACCACAGATTCCAATATGTTATTAAAACATAAGAGTCAACATATTTTTAGGAATAATATTGAGCAACGATATGGGTGGAGCATTCAGACAACTCATATCCCCCATAAACCATGTATCCACCATAGGTAGAAAAGGTTCATACTTTTTAGATGAACCCATTTTCACAGTAGACTAGTGGATCTATTAGGCAGTTTAGGTCTTATACATTTGGCCTGGTATAGGATGCACTGGCAACATGAGGTAGATCGTTGTTGTCATGACCCGCATGTATATCCTAGAAGTTAGGGCATTCTTGGGTCAGAACACGGCGTACTTGACGTCTCAAAGGTCTTGTACCAGCCTTTGATCATCATTCATTGCATATATACAAAAAGTACATTAAATTAAAACTTTTCTTTCAAAACGTATTGCGAAAGTCATTTCATAGAACGTCTAACATATGTCTCAAAAATCATCTATGACATCATGAATACAATAGTCTTAGGTCAAATCCCATAAAAGTTTAACATAATGAAAAACATATAAGACAAGATAGTGGTGGTGTCCTCGGATGCTACGAGGATTCACCAATCTTCTCTGCTTGGAAACCTTGGAAACTCTACCCTTTCAAGTAACTCAATCTCCTCAAGAACGTACATGGACAACATGTAGGCAATATGCATTAGTACAATACGTACTAGGTATGGAAACATCATACCAAACATAAGATATCTCATAGGGTTAGTCAATAATAAACATAATCATAAGAGATAAAGACATAAGCATAGCATACATAATAAACATAAGCATAATTAAATCATTAATAAGCATATAAGAGTCCATTCTTAACTCATTGTCTTTCGTACTATTATGAACTATGTCACAAGCCACCTCCAAGTGTCCTTGTGCAAGGCTAAGGTAGCATCACATACTACTACCAAAGCTAAGTAATTCTCTTTGGTCATATTTGAATATAGTTCATTTTCGTAATTAAGACCTTAGGTTCATCATAACATATGAGCACTATGTCCCTAAGCCAACTCAAAACATACTCGTGCAATGCATGTGAAGAATCTCATACTACCTCACACACTAAGCATATATTTAAGTCACCCTATCTTATTTCATCAAGTCTCTAGTAGCCTTACTTCATACTAAAGAGTACTATACTCTTATGATTTCCTCAAAACAAGATTGTGCAATGTACATGAGGCAACCCATACTACCCTATATACTACCTATCTTGAAGTTATCCTTAACATGTCCATTTTCCATAGCCTTATCGTTACTTAACTTCGTTTAATAAGATTATCTCATCTTTAGTCTACTATACTAGGAAAGGCAACTTTAGTCCAATCATATCTTCAATCTCTTCTTCTTTAATGACCCTAGGTTATACCTTGTGCAATGCACTTATGATGCCCCATAACACCACTCATACAAGGTACTACTTTGGATCCTTTCTCTATTACTTCATACTATGGAGCCTAGCCGCTATCTTTATCTTTTTAACACTAAGAGATACTTCTTTAAGTATGTCTAAGTTCCTTAATCATATGAATCCTACGAGATACTTTTTAAGGTATGTCTTGATCCCTTAATCATGAACACTACGAGATACCCCTTGGGCATGTCTAAGTTATTCACACAATATGAACACTACGAGATACCTCTTGGGCATGTCTAAGTTATTCACACAAGATGAACACTTCGAGATACCCCTTGGGCATATCTAAGTTCATTCTTTGCATTGAACACTACGAGATATTTCGCAAGCACGTTTAAGTTCATAGGATATGGAGATCTCTACTAGGATACCTTGACTCAACTACGTGACAGACTCCTTCCTCATGAGACCTAATGGGATAGTCATCACAACTAATAGGTGTGTCTCTCCTTTCTACTTGAAGTCTGGATCCTTGCTAGACTATCCGTCTCACTTTGCATATCCACTTGGAGCCAAGCATATACTCCAAGGCTTACTTGTCAAGCCTTGCTCAACCTTCTCTCATGAAGGGATGTGCTTCACAATCTCTCCATGCTCAAGTGAATCTACCACTTTCATTCAATCATCCAAAATCTACAGCCAACACAACCATCCTAGGGTTCATTATTCATCAATTCATTATATCTTCATTCAAAGGTAGATAATAGGATCTTCTAGCCTTAGCTTTCTTCTCACATTCTTCAATACTAGATGAATATAACCATAATTCCTTCATTATGGTTCAATTCAACCAAGACAAATCTTAATCAATCAATTCTAGTGCAATTCATACCTAGGTGATTCATTCATGATCAATTAACATAGAATACAATCAAGTTAAGAAGAATTAACACAAAACCTTTATCTAGTCTCTAATGGCCTAAGATCACCATGATCACCTTCAATTTCAATTAATAGAAATCACCATGAAAACTCCATAAAAACAGTATATGATCATCATATAAACATCATTGAATTCTACCCACTGGATTGGGATCACAATCAAGCCTTACCCACAATGCAATCACAACCCTCTCTAGATTGGGGTTCTTTGGATTCACAATTGAAGGGGAAACTAGGGGGTCTTCATGGATGGAAGAATCCCTGAATGAATAAGCTTCACATACCTTAGATTAGATACTTAAACCCATCCATGAAGCAATAATCTTCACATACCTTAGATTAGAGCCTCAAACCCAGCTGGAAACCTTGGTGAAATTCGTCCTAAAAGTTGCCTCCAATTTCTCTTCTTCTTCAATGGTGGTTTTGGGAGAATTTTGGGAGAGAAATGTTTTGCTTTTGATTCTAGGATCTAATTGGCTATTGTACAGCTTAAATACTCTTCAAATACCTAAAATAACCGGCAATAATTAATCCCTAAAGTGCCCAAAATACCCCTACACTTAGTGGACATTTTAACCAATTCAAATTTGACTTAAAAACGACGCGACCAAATCTGGGAGTTATTGCGCGTCGCGGAGGCATTTTTGATTCTTGGTTCAGGAAAATTTTAAGATAGAATGTTTCTTGAAGGCCCCGCATTTCAGGGCAAGATTTTTTTCCCTTTAACGTGCTGGATGTGCGTCGCGCAGCAGCCTCCATATCTTGGCTGCTTGACAGCTTCGATGGCCCATGTATGGGACTTCCTCGGGGACCCTTAGGCTGGTCCCCGGGGCGTCGTTCTCGGACGTTTTTACCCTTTACATTTCATTCTACATATAGGAACCATCAATACTCAATTTTACCCTCAAACCATCTTCCAAAACTCCACTACAAAACACTATGACACACTAGTTCAACTTCGACTAGTTTCCGGATAACCTGGACGTCCTTGGGCGTTTGACCTCCAAACACCTCCAAAATTTATATGCTGACTCTTAACACTATTTTTATTCATTTTAGGACCTTATAATATCATGAAACCCATTTTAGTCTCTATTTTGATCTACCTCATTTTTGGGGTGTAACAATATCCCCCACTTGGGAAACATTCGTCCTCGAATGACACCTTACTAAACACTTCTCTAAAGGACCAACTCTTAGAATAGCAGCCCATGGTACATGCATTATACCTAAATGCACATACTCAAATCAAGGAAACAAATAAACTCCAAGCTAATCATAACTACACATAATCATATAAAGACCTCATTAAAAAAGCTACTTATCCCACACTTTTGGGAATAAGCCACACATATCTTTCTATCATCAATTCCTCATTATAAGGAAACATCAAAATCTGCAAGGCAAATCATGATCATGGAAATTCTGAAAAAATTTCATAAATCAATAAAGAGACTCATACCGGAAAGGGACATAAGGATATCACTTTTGATCAACCCTAGATTTTAGAGCAAATAACCTACACCTGGCTTTAGGAACACCTTCCTCACTATTAGTACCAACTTTCTTTTCTTCTCTTCTTTCTGTCTTAAGATCCGGACAATCTCTCACTTTATGCCCATCCTTCCCACAACCAAAACAACTATCTGTGCCGGCTAGGCACTTACTATAGTGACTCTTTCAACACTTGGGGCAAGTAGATTTGGAAGAATCACTACCCTTCTCCTTGTCAACCTTAGAGGTGTTGGAAGAATCTTGGCCGGAATATCTTGGTTTAGTTCTAGGCCTATCTTGTCCCTCGGGCTTAGCATGGAAAGACTTATCACCTTCATACCTAGACCTCTTCTTTTCTCTAGCCCTCTCCTTCCTTAGTTTTGACTCTTCTATTTGTTGGGGAAACATCATCAGTCAGGAGATATCCATATCATCAACAAGCATAGCCATGTCACATTCCTCTTCTACTAGATCGGACACCCTTATCATGAACCTATTCATCAAGTCTCTAGGATTTTCCACCAAGCTTGGAGCATACTTAGACAAAAGAGTGAAATTCGAAGCATACTCCTTGACACTCAAACTACCTTGCTTGAGGTTTATGAACTCCTCCAACTTAGCCTCCCTCAATTACCTAGGAAATACCCTATAAAGGAAAGCCAAATTAAAAGTCTCCCACTCAATGGAACCCACTCATATTGGTCTACTATCCTTCTATTGCTCATACCAAAGTTGGGAAACATCTTTCAATTGATAGGCATCCAACTCCGCCTTTTAAATGGAAGAAACTCCCATGATTGCAAGAGCCTTATACACCTCATCAATAAACCCATTTGGATATTCATCAACTTTTGAGCCATTGAACTCCGGTGGATCCATTCTCAAGAACTCCCTTACTCTTGTAGCACTCATTCCTCCTATAGTTGGCCAGATCCACCTCTCCTCTATTAGCTTGTGCCGTTAAGGCTTGAGCCAACAAAGTCATAGAAGCCCTAAATTCCTCCAATGTAGCATTCCCTATTGGAGGGTCATTAGGAACTTGAGGAGGAACTTGCTCTTGCAGTTGGGGAGGCACTTGTTCTTGCACTTGGGGAGGAATCTCTAGCTCCCCACTCCCATCTCCTTCCCTTCTAGCATTATCCCTAGTGTTAGCCATAACCTACAAAATCATAGGCAAACATTAGAAAAGGTCCTACTAAAGCCAAACTCTATGGCACGACTTGAGGAAGGAAGAAGTTAAACTTTCCTAAGCATCCCATAGCCTCCTACTCATAGATGTGTCCTGACTCACACCGATGAATAAGACTCTACTAGACGTGGTTTTGGAACATTCTAAGACCATTTTCATAGCCTTATGCTCTGATACCAAGTTTGTCATGACCCGCATGTACACCCTAGAAGTTAGGGCATTCTTGGATCGGAACACAGCGTACTTGACCTCTCGTAGGTCTTGTACCAACCCTTGAATATCATTCATTGCATATATACGAAAAGTACATGAAATTAAAACTTTTCTTTCAAAATGTATTGCGGAAGTCATTTCATAAAATGTATAACATATGTCTCAAAAACTATCTATGACATCATGAATACAATAGTCTTGGGTCAAATCCCATAAAAGTCTAACATAATGAAAAACATATAAGACAAGATAGTGGTGGTGTCCTCGGATGCTATGAGGACTCACCAGTCTTCTCTTCTTGGAAACCTTGGAAACTCTACCCTTGCAAGTAACTAAATCTCCTCAAGACCCTACATCGACAACATGTAGGCAATATATGTTAGTACAATATGTAATAAGTATGGAAACATCATACAAAACATAAGATATCTCAAAGGGTTAGTCAATAATAGACATAATCATAAGAGATAAAGACATAAGCATAGCATGCATAACATAATAATAATCAAAGCATCAATAAGCATATAAGAGTCCATTCTAAACTCATTGTCTTTCATACTATTACGAACTATCTCACAAGCCACCTCCAAGTGTTCTTGTGCAAGGCTAAGGTAGCATCCCATACTACTAACAAAGCTAAGTACCTCTCTTTGGTCATACTTGATTATAGTTCACTTTCGTAATTAAGACCTAAGGTTCATCATAACATATGAGCACTATGTCCCTAAGACAACTCAAAACATACTCGTGCAATGCATGTGAAGCATCCCATACTAACTTACACACTAAGCGTATCTTTAAGTCACCCTATCTTATTTCATCAAGTCTCTAGTAACCTTAATTCATACTAAAGAGTACTATACTCTTATGATTTCCTCAAAACATGCTTGTGCAGTGTACATGAGGCAGCCATACTATGCCACATACTAAACTTATCTTGAAGTTATCCTTAACATGTCCACCTTCCATAGCTTTATCATTAATTAAATTCAATGAATAATATTATCTTATGTTTAGTCTACTATACTAGGAAAGGCAGCTCTAGTCCAATCCTATCTTCGATATCTTCTTCTTTAATAACCCTAGGTTATACCTTGTGCAATGCACTTATGATGCCCCATAACACCACTCATTCAAGGTCGTAAGGACCCTCAAAATGAATTAAGGTGTTTATATCCTCACATGTGTCTAAAAAGGTTTAAAATATGTTCATTAAGTGTTTTATAGTATGTACACTTGATTCGAGGTGATTTGGAAGTCAAACGTCAAGGGACGACAAAGACGTTCGACGACTAGTAACCAAAGGGGTCTTAAGTGTTTTTATGTTCATATGAGTGTTTCATGGGCTTATGAGGTTCTTATATGATTTTTAATGATGTTTATAGGCAGTGTGTTAAGTTTCATGAAGTTTGGAGGTCGAACGTCCAAGACGTTCGAAAGTTAGCCCTTGAAACGTGTTTGTGTGTTCTAGTGTGCCTTGGTATGTTTTATGTATTGTTTGATGCTCAAATTTATATTAGAGTTTACTAATATGTATTCAAGAGTATTTGAGGTGGAACCATCCGGACAAAACTTCCCGAGTACCGACCAAAGGGTCCTAGAGTAGGACCCAAGCCTTGGGCTAGCATGCTGCCCAAGGCAGCAACATTTGGTCATTGGGGGAACAAGTCCGCGTCACGGTCTTGGTCCACCAAGAGATAAAATGTTTCTCCGATTCGCGAGCACATGGATGACTCCACTGTTTCAGAATTTAATTTAAGAAAATGTTGCGGGAGCAACTCCGCGTCGCGGACTTGTTCCCCGATGAAGATTTCAAAAATGGAAGTTGAGTTTGACATGTCTAAAAGTCCAAATAAGTGTGGGGGTGTTTTGGTAATATTGGTAGACGGTTATTAACAATTTTTAAGACTTATTTAACCCCTTTCCCAAGTCAAAATCCCAACACCCAATAAGAAAATCAAAAATCTCAAAACTCTCTTCTTCTCCAAATTCTCTCAAACCTCCTTTGGAGGGAAAACTCAAGTTCAAGCTAGGGGCTGGATTTTCATGGTTTCTTCTCAAATTTCTCATGGTTATTAAATCAATAAGGTATGGTGATCCTTCATCCTTAGTTATCCATTCATCTAAGGAATCAATCAAGGATTTTCAAATTTGATTCAAAGACCAAAATTCCCAATTTTCAATCTAGCCATGGGTTCTTTCTCAAATTGATTTCAAAAGCATGTTTATGATAAATTGATGATTCTATATTGTTTTTAAGATGAATTTCAATCCAATTTTCTTATGAACCCATGATTCTCCTAATTTCTCAAATTGGCCTATAATGTGGGTCTTGTGATCTTAACTCTATGTTGATTGAATTATGTTTCAATTATGTTGAATTGCCTATTACTATTGTTATTCGTGTGAATTGAATATGAATTGTTGATGATTGATCAATGATTATCAAGGTTTAGGTATTGGGTAAATTGATCTATATTCCTCTACTTTTTATGGACTTGATGAAGTAGTGTACCTAATGTGATCTTGAAACCATGATGTTTGAAGTAAGATTTCGTTTATGTAATGTTACTTTTAGCTACTGTTTTATACATGTATTGGTGTTGAATTATTGGAATTGATCAATGATGATCAAAGCTTGGAGTATTGTAAGTTGGCCCTATTCTCTCTACTCTTCTATAGAATTGCTAGATGCTTGGCCTTGTATGGCATTGTGTGGTATGGTCCACTTATGGTGGCGGTGTTTACCTTATTGTCAATCCTTATATGTGTTTTTCATGGGCTTTAAGGAAATTGTATCTTGAAAGTATGGTTATGATGATCACTCAATGTGAAGTATTATGCCTAGTCTTCAATGCTAGTTCATGATCTAGGTTTTATGGATGATGCTTCCTATACGTGTAAATGACTATGTTAGGCTAGGTATGGTCTACATGTTTATGTTTGAATACTCTTGTGTAGTATGATATCTAATTATGAACCTCTACATAAATGTGTGGTAAGCATGATTAGGGGTCTTAGATTCAAGTAATGAGATGTCTTGTCTCCTATGTTATTATGTTATTGTGTGTGGGCTATAGTTCCTATTACTCTATATGTGAGTTGTCTATGGTTTAGGGGACTTGAATGTGTATTGTGAACTTTGTAAGGTGGCTGCCTCAATACTAGGATTCTTGTCATTACGTGATCATGATGTCCAATGTACACACACACCTCATGCATGACTATAAGTAGGATAGACTAAAGGTAGCTAATGAAAGGATTGTTCTCATATTCACCTAATGTCTACTACTATGTATGTGAAGAATATATTCATGAAATATGATAGTGTAACTTAGTTGTGATGACTTGATAGGTGTACTAGTATGGACAAAGGTATGGGACCTTGTTCATGCATTGCACATGTGTACCTTGATAGGATAGTTCCTAGGTTTGGTTTCCTATGTACATGAATATGAATGCATGAGTATGTTCTGAACATGTGTGGTTTAAAGATGTTATGTGAAAGGATTACTCACATGTATATACACACATGAATGATGATCTAGTCAATAAAGGGGCACTTGAATGGTGTTTCTCAAGAGTACCCTAAAACTAGATAGGTGCTTGAATATGCTATGAGCTAAGCATATGAGGAGTCAATATCCTAAGACTATGTTTTATGAAATAGGGTAATAAATACTTTTCAATAAAAGAAACTTAGCTTAGCACGGAGTGAACTTGACAATGAAAGGTGTTAGCTTCCCTTGGAGGAAGATTCACCATTGGTTTCTCATAAGGTGTTGACTTCCCTTGGAGGAACATTCACCTATGGTTCCACATGAGGTGTTGACTTTCCTTTGAGGAAGATTCACCCATGGTTTCTCATGAGATGAGGGTCCAATGCTAATGAGCATGTAGAGGGTTATATATATCTCTTAGTTCCATAAACAATGCTTGCCACATAGGATCTAGCAAGTGAATTCACTTAGTATGCTAGCATGTGTTAATGTTCTACTTTTGCTAAGTAGGGCACCTTCTATTGTTGTAAGGCTCTACAACACCAAATTTCATGTTTAGCACCCATGGTTTTAGTGTCGGTTAAGGCTATAGTTTCCCTAAAGTAAAATGGACAATGGAAGTATGTAATGGATCCTAACTAGGATGACCTAGGGGAATTTTCTTAGTGTGGGTAAGGGTATGGGACTTTACCTATGCATTGCAGTAGTATCTCTTGAGGGGAGTTATAGGCATGTGTTCTATATGTATATGTATATATCTCTTATGCATGACATTGTAGTGTTGTCTACTTGTTGTGATGAAATGCATGATATGAGTCCTAATGAGTCTATATGGTATTGTCTTAACTTATATGCATAAAGTGGGTCTTATCGACTATATGGTGAAGGTCTTGCTTGGCATGTATGAAGTAGTCTATACTTGTTTCGTTGATGTATGAATTATATGTTAAGGCTTGTAGTCTCTTTGTAGGTTTACTTAGTACGTGTGAGGTTATGGGACTTCACATGTACATTGCACTAGTAGTCTTAGAATGGAATTATGAGTAGGGTTCTATGATGTTTTATGAAGTGAAGTCCAAGTATGTGTTGTTGACTATTGCCTAGAATGATGTTGTTTATAGTGTTGACTTACATGATGTCTTGGATTAAGTCTTATATGAGGTTTTATGCACAGTGTTTAGTTGTATGTGAAGTTTGTACTATAATTATATGCTATGCCTCTATGTATATGTATATATGTTTGATGTATGAATATTGATGCATGGTTTCTTTGTGGCCTTAAGGTGATGCTTGAGTGTGGATAGTGTAATGGGACATTGTCTATGCATTGCACCAAGCATCACTAGTGGGTTACATGGGGATGTAAGGGAGTTAAAGTAAAAGGAGTTCACTGTAAAGAATAAAAACATATTACTGTAAAGGGAGAGGAGTTACTGTAATATGATTCAAAATGTGCTTTAAATGTAATGTGTGATTTTATGGGATATTGTGACTATTGTATATGCCTAAATGAAGTATGAATTTTATGATGCTTATGTTATCAAAATTTATGAAGTTTTCACAAAAAGGCAAAATGCATGGTTTTCAAAGTAAAATGTCCCCTTTTAAATGCATGTTTTTGCATGGTTGTCATACTTAGTGCATTCTTGTACTAACACCATTCTTCTTCACCTTTTTACACAAAGTGTAGGTTATGGATGCTTAAAGGATATCTCTAATGTGAAGGGCTTGATATGTAATTCTCAAGCTCAATGAAAGGGATCCTTAAGTTCAAGGATTTCCTATGCCAAGTTTCTCTAAAGTCTTGTAATAGCTTAGTTAATATTTTATGTTGTAAGGATCGTGTCCCCAATGTACTCTAATGATGTTGAATCTATGATGCCAAAGATACTTAGAGTCTAAATATGTATTATAACTTTATAATATATATATATATATATATATATATATATATATATATATATATACATATATATATGAAGTGATGTTTCTAACATATGATGTGCTATAAAAGTTTTAAATTTTCTGCTAAATTTACGAAGACAATGTGATGAATAATAACTATGTGCTTGTATAAGACCTCCGAGAGGTCAAGTACGCCATGTTACTTCAAGGGGGTGCTCCCCGGTCGTGACAAAGGTACTACTTTGGATCCTTTCTCTCTTACTTCTTACTATAGAGCCTAGCCCCTATCTTGATCTTTTGAACACTATGAGATACTTCTTTAAGTATGTCTAAGTTCCTTAATCATATGGATCCTACGAGATAGTTTTTAAGGTATGTGTTGATCCCTTAATCATGAACACTACGAGATACCCCTTGGGAATGTCTAAGTTCATTCACACATTATGAACTCTACAAGATACCCCTTGGGCATGTATATTTTCATTCTTTTCTTTGAACACTACGAGATGCTTCTCAAGCACGTCTATGTTCATAGGATATGGAGATCTCTACTATGATGCCTTGACTCAACTATGTGAAGGACTCCCGCCTCATTAGACATAATGGGATAGTCATCACAACTACTAGGTGTGGCTCTCCTTTATACTTGGATTCCGGAGCCTTGCTAGAATATCCGTCTCACTTTACATATCCACTTGGAATCAAGCATATACTCAAAGGTTTACTTGTCAAGACTTGCTCAACCTTCTCTCGTGGAGGTATGTCCTTGACAGTCTATCCATGCTCAACTGAATCTATCACTTTCATTCAATCATCCTAAATCTATAGACAAAACAACCATCCTAGGTTTCATTATTCATCAATTCATTCTATCTTCATTCATAGGTAGATTATAGGATCTTCTAGCCTTAGTTTTGTTTCTCACGTTCTTCAATACTAGGTGAATATAGCCATAAGTCCTTCTTTAAGGTTCAATTCAACCAAGAAAAATTTTAATCAATAAATTCTAGTGCAATTCATTCCTTGGTGATTCATTCATGATCAATTAACGTAGAACACAATCAAGTTAAGAAGAATCAACACAAAACCTTTAACTAGTCTCTAATGGCCTCAGATCACCATGATCACCTTCAATTTCAATTACTATAATTCACCATGAAAACTCCATAAAAATAGTATATAATCATAATATAAACATCATTGAATGCTACCCACTAGATTAAGATCACAATCAAGCCTTACCCACAATGCAATCACAACCCTCTCTAGATTGGGGTTCTTTGGATTCACAATTGAAGGGGAAACTAGGAATACTCCATGGATAGAAGAATCCATGAATGAATAATCTTCACATACCTTAGATTAGATTCTTAAACCCAGCTTGAAAACTTGGTGAAATTCTTCCTAAAAGCTACCTCTAATTTCTCTTCTTCTTCAATGATGGTTTTGGGAGAATTTTGCGACAGAAAGGTTTTGATTTGGATTCTAGGGTCTAATTTACTTCTTAAATACTCTTAAAATACCTAAAATATCCACCAATAATTAATCCCTAAAGTGTCCAAAAGACCCCTGCACTTAATGGACATTTTAACCAATTCAAATTTGACTTAAAAACGACGCGACCAAATCTGGGAGTTTACTGCGCGTCGCGGAGGCATTTTTGATTCTTGGTTCTGGAAAATTTTGAGACAGAATAGTTTGTGATGGCCCTGCGTCACAGGGCAAGATTATTTCCCTTTCACGTGCTGGCTGCGCGTCGCGCAGCAGTCTCCATATCTTGGCTGCTTGGCAGCTTCGATGGCCCATGTTTGGGTCTGCCTCGGGGACCCTTAGGCTGATCCCCGAGGCTTCATTCTCGAAATTTTTGACCCTTTACATGTCAGTCTACGTATAGGAACCATTGATACTCAATTTCACCCTCAAACCATCTTCCAAAACTCCAATGCAAAACACTACGACACATTAGTTCAACATCGACTAGTTTCCGGACGTCCTTGGGCGTTTGACCTCCAAACACCTCCAAACTTTATATATTGACTCTTAACACTATTGTTAGTCATTTTAGGACCTTAAAAGCTCATTACACCCATGTTAATCTCTGTTTTGATCTACCTCATTTTTGGGGTGTAACCGTTGTATCATCACTGTAGCTCTTAAATGATGATTGTCGGTTAGAGAAACTCCCACAGAAGTTATTGTATTTTTATATATAATAATTTAATTGTATTTTTATATAAATGTTAGAGTCAACTGTATCTTGCATACATTCATAGAGTTCAGCATGTTTCAGACAGTTTTCTTTATATTGCACTTACTTTTAAATTGCATTATATTGAATGAGTCAAGTTATACATGAGTTGAGTAGAGCCAAGGTAAGTGTTCCTTCTTACTCCTTTTCAATCTTAAGTGATGTTATCATTCCAACTCGCATACTCATACATTCAATGTACTGATGTCATTTGGCCTGCATCATATTATGATGCAGACGCAGGTAACTAGGATAAGCATTTGGCGTGCCGTTGATCCAGTGAGCAGCTCAGAGTCAAATGGTAAGCCTCCCTTCATTTCGGAGGACATCCCTTTTCATTTAGCTATTTGATTTAGATTTCAGTTATTAGGATGATTGGGGGTCATGTCCCAACATCCATCTTTACTTTAGAGGCTTCATAGATAGATAGTGTTAGTTTTCTTTAGTCTTTCATTTCATTGTAAAGACTTGAAGTTGCCATTTTGGCTAAGTACTATTTTAAAGTTACTCTCAAGTTATATTCTATGTTTAAGTCTTTTGCTGAGTTAAGTAGTTCAGGCCAAGGGTTCGCCCAAGGCCAGCAATGGTCAATGGGTGCCGATCACCTCCATGTTGTAGGCTCGGGACATGACAAACTTGGTATCAAAGCACTGAGTTCAAGAGTCCTAGGAAGTCTATGAAGTTGTGTCTGTAGAGTCTTAGTCATCGGTGTGAAGCACGCCACATCTATGATTAGGAGGCTGCAACATTTAGGAATTCCTCACTTCTTTATTAATTCCTTTCGCGCGGAAGAGTTTATCTCTAAAAAGTTTCCCTCTAATCCATGCTTGTGCATGTTTAAAATCATTATGCCTCCACGAAAACAAGTTAGAGGTCGTCCAGCTAGAAGAAATGTAGAGGATCCAGAGGTACCTAATGCACCTGAAGTGCAACCTCAAGGGGAAGTTACCTATGTTGAGTTCTACAAGGATATTCGGATGTTGATCCAAGAAGTGACTAACTAGGTTGTTCAACAAAGGGAAGCTCAACAGGAAGGGGCTGACACCTCAAGATTCTGAGTTCGTGAGAATGAACCCTCCCAGTTACACAAGGTTGAGCACTACTGAGGATCCGAAAAAATTTGTGGAAGAGTTGAAGAAGGTATTCGATGTGATGCATGTCATTGGTGTTGAGAGAGTCGAACTGGATGTATACCAACTGAAGAATGTGGCAAGGACTTGGTACGACCAGTGGAAGAATAATTTAGCTCTCATTTTTCAACTCTTGATTTGCTTTCCTACGCACTTCTTTATTGAAATACCCCTCCCTCCCTTTTAAAAAAACTTTCTCCAATAATGAAGTTCCAAAAAATAACATCAACAAAAAATTGTGCTAGATTGTATCATGTTGGTGATCGAAAGCGAAGAAGAGGTAAATTTGTTGTTGAAATCAGACACCCAATCGAAAAGAAGAATATTTGGCTGGGTACTTTTGCCACTATTGATGAAGTTTCTGCAATATACAAGTCTAAGAAAATTGATTTTGAAGAACTGATCATAGCTATAAAAGCAAAAAAGGATCAAATTTCTGAAAAATCTCATAATTCTTTTTACGGGAGATGGATCTAAACAGAAGTCATCAATGGGTGTTACTAGAAACTTGAATTCAACAAAGGGAGTTGAGGAAGAAATCAAAGAAGAAATTGAGAATGAAACGGATGAAGAACTATTTAAGGGGACCTGGGTGAAAATTTCAAAGGGCAGCGATGTGAAAATTTCACATAAGTTAGGGGTTCTAGTTGTTGATAACTAGGCATATTTGGTTGGTGAATTTAGTGCTACGGATGGTCTTAGAATCGATAAATAATTTTATGGTCCAAAAAAAGAGGGAAAAAGGATCCGAAATAGCAATTTTAGAACTATTGGGGTACAAGCCTTAATTTTAGAAACTTTCAGGGGCTTTAGTTCTTTGTGATTAGATATTCGATATAACATATGTTGTTATGTTACAATAATTGTTAAATCAGTAATTTACTATTTAATGAATGAAATTAAATTTATTTATTTATTTTTAAAAAATTGTATGGTGATAGTGAAATGAAATTTTGTTTCTCTATAATTATTTATATTTATTTATTTTTATTTTAATGATTAGAATTTCTTTGATTCTAAGATATTTTTGTTATCATATTATAAATATTATTTGGTAACGCTACTCTACAAGATTACCTCCTTTATTTTTATTTTGTCATTTTCACTTGCAAAATATTGCTTGAAATATTTTTTATTAAAGTAATAAATTTATAAATAAATTGCATTTTTACTCTCTTCTTTATTGAAATAGCCCACCCACCCCACCCCTCGCCCACAGCCACCCCTTTTTTTAAAAAAATTCTCCCATCATGAAATACCAAAAAATAACATTAAAAGTTGTATCAGATTGTATTCTTTTGGTGTTCGAAAAATTAAGAAATATCACTACAACAAACATAAGATATAGCTATGAAATTATAGCTACGACTTTAAATTTGTCACTAATTTTTCACTTTTAGTGACAAAAAGTACTTTTCGTGCTTATATATATGAGAAAGATAGTTAAGTGACGAAACATAAAAATTCGTAGCAAAAGTTTGTCTAAAATTTCCCACCAAAAAATAAATTGGTGCCATTTATTGAATATTATTAGTAAATAATCCAATATTTATGTCAGAACGTGGCAATTGGATCCCCTTTTTATCACGAAATGTGGCAACCGATCTAAGTTATGCCAGAACGTGGAAACCGATCCATAAACACAGCACAATAACATTCACAAGTATATTCTGAAAAATTATATAGTCAAGAAGTGATTCATGTCATATAGTTATTCATCTATCTCAGTACAAAAAGTGTAATCAACAATGCAACATTCGTATACATATATGCATCATAATAAAGAAATAACAAGAATACATCGTACAATAATAAAATCGCAACCTTCAACTACTTTGAAACAAACTTGAAACCCCAAGAATCATGATTCTTCTTTTATGGATTCGTTCCGCTTGTTCTTGGTCTACAAACAATCAATACAACATGGGAATCAATAAACACTCACTAATTACCCAGATTTCTAACAATTCTATCAACCCTCGATCATACCCATGATCCCAAGTCTCTAAAATAAGGTTGTTTCCACCATAGAACCTAGATCAAAACCCTTCCCCATCATTAAGTTCCCATTTTATTACGTTCTACAAATCGAAAAATGGATTCAGATAATGAATAGCTTACCTTTAGCCTCAAGAATGGTGAAAAATTAGTAGGATTCGCCGAGGGGTTCATTCCTTATCTCAAAAAGTTGAAAAGTGCATAATAAGGTTGTTAAGGGGTTTACTAACGATCATAAAATGCATCGAGCCCGCCAAAACGACCCTCATCCTGGTGTAGTGGCTCCTCCAGAGTGGCAAACATCCTCGCCAAGGCGGGTTACACGAGACACTAAGCTAATTTAATAATCCTAAGACACCCATATCACAACACACCTCTAACCAATGACACTCAAAAAATACCTTCCACACCAAGATCAATTTCGGGTAGGAATTCAATTTCGTAAAGTCGTACGGATTCCTTAACGACTTATATATCCCCTTCTAAATCAAAATTATAAATAAATCACCCGATTGTTGCCATATTTCCCCACACCTTAATGACTCCAATTTCGTCCAAAACGATCTGGACTAAGTTGAGAAATTTCAAGTTACTACGAAAAAGTTTTTCGACCCAAAATTTTTTCCCGTTGGCTTTTCTATAAATATGGGACCAGATTGTTACAAGTTAATATCAAACTTAAAGGAAAAGAAATATTGTAAAAGGATCAATCAAGATTTCCTAGAATCAATCCAGTTCTATTATATAGTCAAGAATGTGCCTACTTCCTAGAATTGCTAGAAAATGGTTGTCATTTCATGCCAAATGCTGGAAAAATCAAATGTTCTATAAGAAAATTTTATAATCATTTATATTATAATATGACTATTTTATCATTGGTTAAACCAAAAACTAAACAGTTAAGTACAAAAAACCAATAAGAAATGTGTTAGTGTTTTGGTTATCTATTAGACGTATTTACAAACTAGAAACCGATATATCAGACCAATTGTAAGATACCGGAAATGACTTAGGTGACATGTTGTATATGATTGTATAAGGTCCTAAAGAGGTATATAATGTGGTATTGAGGCAGTGTCTAAGATTCTAGGTGATTTGGAAGTGAAACGTTAAGTGACGACCAAGACGTTCGACGACTAATTCACATATGTGGTTTTATGTGTTTATGTGTGATTCATGATGTTATAAGGTCCTTAAATTAGTTATTATGGTGTATATAGGTAGTGAGTCATGTTTCGTGAAGTTTGGAGGTCAAACGTCCATGACGTTCGAAAGTTTTACCTTGAAACGACCTTGTGTGTCTAAGTATGTTTTGTCGAGTTTTACATGTTCGTTTTAGGTTCAATCCATGTAAGAGGTGCTAAACTAATGTACGAACATGTTTGGGTTAGAAACGTCCGGGAAAATATCCACAAGGACCATCCAAGGGTCCTTGAGGAAGGACCCAAGTTAGTGCCCAAGACTGCCCAAAACAGCCCACCAACGGATGGCAATCGACGCCCAGTGGGTCATTCAACGCCCCGTTGGTGGTGTATCATCGATTGACACTTAGTATTGGGAGAGAAGATACCAAAGACAAGCCTCAGTCCCAGACCACGGACCAGCAAGACAGTCCGTTGGTCAAAGGACGGGCCGTCGATGGTCCTCCGTCTGTGAGGACTGTCCCTGCGTGCAGTCAGTGTAAGTTGCAAGTGTGAAAGTGTAAATTCACCCCACGTCCAATTAAGACTTTGGGAGGTTCCTTAAGCGTCTTTTGGGTATTTTAAATGTGCTTATAAGCCTAAAACACTTAGAAGATTTCATTCTTCAAACTCAAAACCCAAATTCCCTTAGAAATTCCCTAGAACTCCATTGGAGCCGAAACTCAAGGAAGGGCTTGGATTGCATAACTGAGTGGAGATTCTTCATAAAACTGAAGAATTAGCTTCATTGAGGTATGGTTTTGGATCCTTGAAATTCTATTCATCAAGGAGCCCAACTTTCAAATATGTTTTCTAAAGTTTTCAAAGATGAATTGTCCAATTTCATGATCTATGCATGGGGTCTTGCATTAAAGATTTTTAAGCATTGAATATGGATTGAATTGTTATTAATTAGATGATTTTAACCCAATTAACCTATGAACCCATGTAATTGATGAACTCTACTTTTTTACTACTTTATGGATTACTTAATATAGACTTAATGTTTATGAATTCTAGTGTAGTTTTCTATGGGCTATCTAATGATGTAAGAATTGTATTCAATTGATGTATAGGTTGTATTATATTGATAAATCTATGTTGAATTAACCTAGTTTCATTGAGTATTATGATTTATGCATTGAATTGATGTTCATGGCCATTGGTAAGGGCCTTATGGTATTGAATTGGATTATTTAGCATCGAATTGAGGTGTTAAGGATGGAGTGGTGGTACGTTACCCTAATTCCCTTTATTTTATGATTAACTAGACTTCAATTATGTTGTGATTGGTATGGTTCACTTATGGTGACAGTGTTATGTGCTTTACTTGCAATTGATGTGGCCTTGTCGGCGTTACTTTATGTATTATGATGATCATGGACTTGTCGGAAACTACTTGAAGTAATGTGGTTATTTGTGTAGTTGATTATTTTAAGTATGAAAATATCTATCTACATGAGAAGTAATGTGAAAGTATATGTGGTTTATTCTATTGATGTTATTTAGGTTATTATGTTAGACTATGACTATGAGTTTGTGTATATAGTATTAGGGTTGATGCTTGGTTATTCCTACTTGACTATATGAGTCTATGATGGTCATATTGATGATGGTATTATAGTGTATAGGAGGACTTAAATATGAAAATGGTTATTGCTATGTGCTTCTAAAATGACATGTAATATGCGTTAAAGTGAAGTATGTCGTGTCTTGTCTTGGTTGACTAGTGTCCCTTACTTGATGCATGCATGAATGTGAATATGAGATGTCTTGACTTAGGATGCTAAATCCTCTTAGTCTTGTATGTATGAATGACATGAGACCTTAAATGATGTTAAGAGGGTCCTTTATGTGAAACCTTGAACATAGTGGTAAGTCTATGAATGTTGAAATCGAAAGCCGTAATGGTATCCTTCAAGTAAAGGAATGATAGACTTAAGGTTGATTGGATGGAACGGCATCATATCAATCCTTAGGAAAGTCATGATGAGCTTCTTGTCTCCAGTGTAAGGTAGCCCTAGAGGGCCTCTTTGGTAGGGTAAATGTGATTGGGTTATGAATTTGATATGGAACCCTATATAGGAACCTTAAATGTAAATTACTCTATGAGAACAAAGGCTAGCACTGAGTGAGTATGGTAAGGGAAGTAGTTCTAGTTAAAGAATGAGACTAGATTACAAAGCATGCCCTTCATATTCCTTAACCATGTGCCTACATAGGATATGTCTAAGTTCTACCATTGGCAAGTAGAACACCCTTATCGGAGTAGGTTAGAACTCCGGATTCCATGTCTTGCTATCATGGTATATGTCGGTTATTGCCTATTCTCATCATATGTGATACCTACTAGCATTAGAGAAGTTCTATGAAGTTTAGGTGCTGGTATGGGACGCTATCTAGACATTGCACAATAGACTTTGAAGGTGTTAGTTAGAGTCAATAGGTCTTGTCCAAGATCATTACTTGAATGTCCTTTATATGATGAATGTCTCCTAAATGAACTAATGAATATAATGACTTAAGTAAGGAAAGTATGTTAAATGAATAAGTACTTATCTAGAGTAGTTAAGGGTTTATCTAGTTAAGGTGCGAAGGGGGCATAGGAATGGTCACTTCGTATCTTACCTATATAAGTCTTAAGAATGACTCTAGTTAGGAAAGACGTTGATTATGTGGACATGATCTAGGCCTTAGGTAGTCTTAAGGATTACTTAAGTAATCTTGAAAAGGTCAATCATGGACGTTATCTTCTTGATTTACTTAAGTAAGTCTTTTGATAGCCTTTGGAATGAGAATGTCTTATTATCTATATGTTGTTGTATTAAGTGAAAATGATTCTATCCTAGGTAGTCTATAGGATCTCTTAAGTGTGTGTGTAAGGGATTGTATGGGCGGTCGCTTCACAACTCACTCAAGTGAGACTTAGAATCACCTTTGGTAGAGGAAATCTCATTTTCATATGTTTGGTGTCTTGTAAGTGTGTATGTGTCTCATTATAAGTAGTCTTGAGGATTATTTAGGCATGCCTAGAGAGGTTGTATGGCCGGTATCTCTTTGTGATGCTTAAGTGAGTCTTAGGATAGCTTTTAGTGGGGTAATTATATGCTAAAGGGTGCTTAAGATGAAGTGAAGAGGTTTCACTATAACAGTGAATAACTTTACTATAACAGTGAATTAAGCTCACTGTAAGGTTGGTCTTAAAAATGCTATAAATTGACTAAGTGAATTCTTATGTGTTTTCTTAGTTGATAAATGTTATTCTTATAATTATGTTATGACATTTAAATGAAAAGATGTATATTTCCAATAAATGTCTGTTTTCATGATTTTCATGCATTATGCCATACTTAGTACATGTGGTTGTACTAATCCATGCTTTTATCTATATCTATAGTCGTTGGTAGGTGAGGAGCATTTGGGAAGCAAGATTTAGATCGTTGCACCATTCAAGTGAAGCTGAAGTATGTCCTCATTTGACTCGAGGGCATAGATGTGTTTTATGTTTCTTATTGAAGTATTGTAATAGACTAAGTATTTCTATATTCATATTGTGTATGGGCCATTTCCCAAAGTATTCTCGTGTCTAAGTTTTATGAGATTGAGAGTTAGTATTTCCTATGATTTTATATGAAAGAGAGTTTAAAGCATATAAAATATTTTGTGAAAAGTTTTAATTCTGCACTACTTTTCATTATGTATATGCGATGAACGATACGTAAAGGCTTATATAAGACCTCCGAGAGGTCGAGTATGCCGATTGCACTCCGAGAGTACCATATATTTTAGGGTGTGGTCTAGGGATGTGAAAAGTTTGGTATCAGAGCATAGGCTTTGAAAGTAGTCTTAGGAATCGAAAAGTCTCATCAAGTCACGTCAAGTAGAGTCTTGACCATCGGTGTGAGTCGCGACACATCTATGGGCGAGAGGCTATAAGACGATAGAGTGTCCCTTCTTTTCTTCTCCTATGTCGTGCGGTAGAGTAAAAGTTTATGAGTACTCTTTTCCTTGTGTTTCTAGGAAGATGAATACGAGGAGGACACCGGCTAGGAGAGTTAAGGAGTACGATGTGCATGAGGAGATTCCTCCTCAAGTTGAAAAAGTTGAGAAAGTTCCTCAAGGTGCTCAAGGTTCTGAAGGTGTTCAAGGTGATCAAGTCCCTATTGTGGAAGGAGGTAATGATGTTCCAGTGGATCCCCCGGAGTTGAGCAATAGAGATATTAGAGAGGCTTTGCTTGCTTTAGCCCGAGCCGTGACTACTCAAGTGAATTTGTGTATGGTGCCTATGGTGAATGTTGTGGAGAGCACCATGACCTCTAGGTTGAGAGACTTTGTGAGGATGAATCCTCCTATCTTTCTTGGCTCGAAGGTGGGTGAGGATCCCCAAGAGTTTCTAGATGGTGTGTACAAGGTGTTGAGTGCTATGGGGGTTACATCTAGGGAGAAGGGGAAGTTGGCTTCGTACCAATTGAGGGATGTTTCTCAAATATGGTACACTCAATGGAAGGATAATAGGCCGGTAGAGTCGGGTCCTATTGAGTGGGAAGAATTTAAGAAAGCTTTTCTTGGTAAGTACTTTCCCCGTGAGAGGAGGTAAGTTAAGGTAGAGGAGTTTATCAATCTCAAGCAAGGCAATATGAGTGTTGAGGAATAATTTTTGAAGTTCTCAATGTTATCTAGATATGTGCCATCCCTTGTGTCTAATCCAAGGGATGAGATGAGTCGATTTGTGACGAGTGTCGCTGATCTAGTGAGGGAAGAATGTCGTACGGCGATGCTACATGATGATATGACCCTAGCTAGACTCATGGTGTATGCCCAATCAATTGAAGAGTCTAAATATTGGAGGATGCTAGAAACTTGAAAAGGAGTGGTTCTAGTGATCAAGGTCAATCTAGGTTTAAGAAGAGGGCTCAAACTCAATAAGAACCTAGGAGTGCTAAGGTGAAATTGGAGCAAGGGGTTGGTTCTCAAATTGGCAAACCTACATGTGTCACTTGTGGAAAGAGGCACTATGGGGAATGCCTAAGGGGTACCGGGAGTTGATTTGGTTGTGGTAAGGAAGGACAAAAGGTGAGAGATTGTCCTAACATTGCTTCTAGAGGAAGAGAGGGTAAGCAAGTTGCTCCTAATGTTCCAAAGAACGATACTCTTATTAAGAGTGTTTCTATGCACTCCGGACTAGAGAAGAGAAGCCGGATGGTGATGATGATGAGGGTAAGTTCTTGTATTTCTCTTTTAGTGATATGAGGTCCTTCTAAGTGGGGTAATATAGTTAATAGATGGGATAGAAAGTCATAGAAGCATGTTGCATGTGTATAGTGTTTAGGAGTTTTGTTGAAATTGAATTTCATTAACTTCTTGCATTATGTATTTTATAAAGTTATGATTATGTTGTATGATATGTTTATATGATGTTACCTTGCATATTAGCATGTTTCTATCATGAATTGCCAAAAAGTTGCATTTTTAAAAATTTGCTCAAATCACTGTAATGCTTTGCCTGCTCACTTTTAAATTTTGCAAAATATGACTAATTCAGTTTTTGGTCTAAAATGGTTGCAATGTTGTTAGAACTGATGTATATGAGTATGATATTGAATATAAAATGAATTTTTGCTATTTGGAATGAAGCATGTGAGTTTTATAGCATAATGAGTTATAGAATGTCTTCTAGTTTCTTGTTGTGAATCTCTAGATTATGTGAAATTGATATTTTCTTCTTGATTACATGTTATATGGTATGGTCATGAGTTACTAGTTGAATCTCTATTCTTGGAAGTGTTCGGAGAGTGGCAAGTGTCATTCGAGGACGAATGTTGTCCAAGTGGGGGAGAATGTAAGATCCCGGAAATGACTTAGGTGAACTAGAGCTTAACATGTTGATCATGATGTTATAAGGTCCTAAATAGGTCTATAATGTGGTATTGAGGCAGTGTCTAAAAGTATAGGTGATTTGGAAGTGAAACGTCAAGGGACGACCAAGACGTTCGACGACTAAGTCACCTATGTGCCTTTTATGTGGTTTTTCTTGTGTTTATGTGTTAATAATGAGGTTATAAGGTCCTTAAACGAGTTATTATGGTGTATATAGGAAGTGTGTCAAGTTTCGTGAAGTTTGGAGGTCAAACATCCAAGAACATCCATGATATTCGAAAGTTTTGCCTTGAAACGACCTTTTGTGTCTAAGCGTGTTTCGTCGAGTTTTACGTGTTCGTTTTGGGTGAAATTCATGTGAGAGGTGATAAACTCATGTACAAACATGTTTGGTCTTGAAAAGTCTGGGAACATATCCCCAAGGACCATCCAAGGGTCCTTGAGGAAGGACCCAAGTTGGTGCCCAAGACTGCCCAAAACAGCCCACCAACGGATGGCAATCGACACCCAGTGGGTCAGTCGACGCCCCGTTGATGGTGTCTCATCAATTGACACTTAGTATTGGGAGAGGAGAGACCAAATACAAGCCTCAGTCCCAGACCACGGACCAGCAGGACGGGCCGTCGATGGTCCTCCGTCTGTGAGGACTGTCCCTGCGTGCAGTCACTGTAAGTTGCAAGGGTGAAAGTGTTAATTTATCCAACGTACAATTAAGACTTTGGGCCCTTAAGGGTCTTTTGAGTATTTTAAATATGTTTATAAACCTAAAACATTTAGAAGATTTCATTCTTCAAAATCAAAACCCAAATTCCCTTAGAAATTCCCTAGAACTCAATTGGAGCCAAAACTCAAGGAAGAGCTAGGATTGGAGAATTTAGTGGAGATTCTTCATCAAATTGAAGAATTGGATTCATTGAGGTATGGTTTTTGATCCTTGAAACTCTATTCATCAAGGATCCCAACTTTCAAAGATGTTTTCTAATTTCTCAAAGATGAATTGTCCAATTTCATGATATATGCATAGGTTCTTGCATTAAAGGTTTTTAAGCATTGAATATGGATTGAACTGTTATTAATTAGATGATTTTAAGTCAATTAACCTATGAACCCATGTAATTGATGAACACTAGTTTTTGAATACTTTATGGGTTACTTAATATTGACTTAATGTTTATGAATTCTAGTGTAGTTTTCTATGGGCTATCTATTGATGTAAGAATTGTATTCAATTGATGTATAGGTTGTATTAGATTGATAAATCTATGTTGAATTAACCTATTTTCATTGAGTATTATGATTTGTGCATTAAATTGATGTTCATGGCCATTGGTAAGGGCCTTATGGTGATGATTTAGCATCGGATTGAGGTGTTAAGGATGGAGTGGTGGTACGCTGCCCTAATTACCTTTATTTTATGATTAATTAAACTTCAATTTTGTTGTGATTGGTATGGTCCACTTATGGTGGCGGTGTTATGTGCTTTATTTGCAATTGATGTGGCCTTGTCGGCGTTACTTTATGTATTATGATGATCATGGCCTTGTCGGCAACTACTTGAAGTAATGTGGTTATTTGTGTAGTTGATTATTTGAAGTATGACAATATCTATCTACATGATAAGTAATGTGAAAGTATATGTGGTTTCTTTTATTGATGTTATTTAGGTGATCATGTTAGACTATGACTATGGCTTTGTGTATATACTCTTAGGGTTGATGCTTGCTTATTCCTACTTGATTATATGAGTCTATGATGGTCATATTGATCATGGTATATCAGTGTATAGGATGACTTAAAGATGAAAATGGTTATTGCTATGTGCTTCTAAAATGACATGTAACATGTGTTAAAGTGAAGTATGTTGTGTCTTGTCTTGGTTGACTAGTGTCCCTTACTTGATGCATGTATGAATGTGAATATGAGATGTCTTGACTTAGGATAATAAAGCCTCTTAGTCTTGTATGTATGAATGACATGAGACCTTAAATGATGTTAAGAGGGTCCTTTATGTGAAACCTTGAACATAATGGTAAGGTTATGAATGTTGAAGTCGAAAGTACTAATAGTAACCTTCAAGTAAAGGAATGATAGACTTAAGGTTGATTGGCTGGAACGGCATCATATCAATCCTTAGGAAAGTCATGATGAGCTTCTTGTCGCCATTGTAAGAGCCCTAGAGGGCCTCTTTGGTAGGGTAAATGTGAATGGCTTATGAACTTGATATGGAACCCCTTTATATGAACCTTGAATGTAAATTACTCTATGAGATCAAAGGCTAGCACCGAGTGTGTATGGTAAGGGAAGTAGTTCTAGTTAAAGAATGAGACTAGATTACAAAGCATGTCCTTGATATTCTTAACCATGTGCCTACATGGATTGTGTCTAAGTTCTACCATTGGCAAGTAGAACACCCTCATCGGAGTAGGTTAGAACTCCGGATTCCATGTCTTCCCATCATGGTCTATGTCGGTTATTGTCTATTCTCATAATATGGGATACCTACTAGCATTAGAGAAGTTTTATATAGTTTAGGTGGTGGTATGGGACGCTATCTAGGCATTGCATAATAGGCTTTGAAGGTGTTAGTTAGAGTCCCTAGGTCTTGTCCAAGAACATTACTTGAATGTCCTTTATGTGATGAATGTCTCCTAAATGAACTATTGAAAATAATGACTTAATTTAAGAAAGTATGTTAAATGAATTAGTACTTATCTAGAGTAGTTAACGGTTTTCTAGTTAAGGTGCGAAGGAGGCATAGGAATGGTCACTTCGTATCTTACCTAGATAAGTCTTAAGAATGACTCTAGTTAGGGAAGATGTTGATTATGCGGACATAATCTAGGCCTTAGGTAGTCTTAAGGATTACTTAGGTAATCTTGAAGAGGTCAATCATGGACGTTATCTTCTTGATTTACTTAAGTACGTCTTTTGATAGCCTTTGGAATGAGAATGTCTTATTATCTATATGTTGGTGTATTAAGTGAGAATGATTCTATCCTAGGAAGTCGATAGGATCTCTTAAGTGTGTGTGTAAGGTATTGTATGGGCAGTCGCTTCACAACTCACTCAAGTGAGACTTAGAATCACCATTGGTAGAGGAAATCTCATGTTCATATGTTTGGTATCTTGTAAGTGTGTATGTGTCTCATTATAATTAGTCTTGAAGATCATTTAGGCATGCCTAGAGAGGTTGTATGGGCGGTCTCTCTTTTTGTTGCTTAAGTGAGTCTTATGATAGCTTTTAGTGGGGTAATTATATGCTAAAGGGTGCTTAAGATGAAGTGAAGAGGTTTCACTGTAACAGTGAATAACTTCACTGTACAGTGAATTAAGCTCACTGTAAGGTTGCTCTTAGAAATGCTATAAATTGACTAAGTGATTTCTTATGTGTTTTCTAAGTTGATAAATGTTATTCTTATGATTATATTATGAATTCAAATGAAAAGATGCATGTTTCAAATAAATGTTCGTTTTCATGATTTTCATGCATTATGTCATACTTAGTACATGTGGTTCTACTAATCCATGCTTTTATCTATCTCTATAGTTTTTTATAGGTGAAGAGCATTTGGTATGTATGACTTGGATCGTAGCACCATTCAAGTGAAGTTGAAGTATGTCCTCATTTGACTCAAGGACATAGATGTCTTTTATGTTTCTTATTGAAATATTGTAATAGACTAAGTATTTCTATATTCGTATTGTGTATGGGCCATGTCCCAAAGTATTCTCGTGTCTATGTTTGATGAGATTGAGACTTAGTATTTCTTATGATTTTATATGAAAGAGCTTTCAAAGCATATAAAATATTTTGTGGAAAGTTTTAATTCCGCACTACTTTTCATTATGTATATGCGATGAACGATACGTAAGGGCTTGTATAAGACCTCCGAGAGGTCGAGTATGCCGGTTGAACTCTGAGAGTGCCATATCTTTTAGGGTGTGGTCTGGAAATGTGACACCAGTGACACATAACATTGGACCGACCCGACCGATGCACACCCGTACAAATAATTAAGGTTACAATAATCGATTAACATACTAAAATCTATCCTAATAATGAAATATTAGTATATTCTTATTCAAATAAAGAAGAAAGATAAATCATAATAGAACTTACAAAAATAATAAATAGTTTTATACCTAAAAATATTCAAATGACAAAGCTGTCCAATTAAGGGTATGAATCAATTAAGAAAGGTAAATAGAATCCACATGTGAATTAAAGCGACTTAGTCCAAACACAATAAGAGATTACAGTAATAATACGGATTTTTACTATAAAATGAGTTACCACTATCATAATAAAATAAACTTAAAAGGAAAAGAATATATCAAATCAATTAAGCTCAAGAGGTATAAGAAACTTACCAACCATAGCCAAATAAAGGTTGTCCCCATTAAAATTTATGAAGGATACGAGCTTCTCGATTGGTCTGTTCGTAACCATGGTTGTTCTCATTATTGACCAGAGTTAGCTTAAGGTTCTCGTCGGGTTGTAGGCATTTATCTTCATTGAAGCTCGTTGGTCACATCTCGTTGGTCGAGAGGTGAAACAACAACAACGACAATTTGCTATCGTCGACTTTGCTAGAGAAGAGAAAATAGAAGAGCGGAGGAGAAGAAAGGGCTTCACCGGCATGGGGGAGAGAAACAGTTGGCTCGCATGGTGATGATCATATTCTTTGGTGGAGATGGCGAAAAGAGAGAAGCACATTAGTCTCCATTGGTTAAGGGTGGAGCGATGGTGAAGGGAGAAGAGAAAGGAGACAATGGCGCTGGTGGTGTTCACTAGTGGTGGTTGTCTCAACGTTTTTGCCAGTTAAAGAATAAGCGGCATCAGAGACGTAGCATCTCGTAAACAGAAATAGCTAGGATTAAACAAAGAAGCTAAGAATAATTATTTTTCGAAGGATTAGGAGAAATCTGGAAAATTTCCTAAGTGTAAAAGTAGGTTTTTGGCCATTTTCAAACGGCCATAACTTCTAGATCAGGATGAGTTAGGGTCAATTCTTAATATGGTTGGAAGTACCTTGAACAGAGATTTCAAACCCCACCGAGTATTCAAATATTCGATATTGTATGATGGATATATGCCTTCCGAAAGATGGGACGTTGGACTGACGAACGTCCAATCCGGATTTTAGTAATGGTAAAGTGGTCTTTACACCCTACTATTTCCTAATTCATTTTAAAGGTTTAATAGGGGTAAAACTAAGCCTTGATTAAGTTTTAAAAAATTTGAATATGCTTAGGGATTGGGATAAAATAGACGAGAAGAAGGAGAAAGGAGAAAAGACCAAGATTTCACCAAAATCGTTGAGTGAGTTTCGTCGGGGGTGATCCCTTTCAGGTATGTGACATCTTTCTTGTTGGATTCTTCCACCCACACAACAATAAGTTTAATTCAGCGAAATTAGAGTAGATTGAATGATGAATATTGAAGTTCTTGATGAAAAACCCTTGAGTTCTTGTTGGTTGAATTGTAGTATACCTTTGGTTGTTTGATTCGTGTTTTCGGGTTGTTTTACGAGTCTAAACTATTGGGTATTGAGAATTTTAGTGATCCTAATTGTTTGGGGGAATATCCATTGGAGTTTAAAAGGCTTAGAGATGAAAATGGGAGAAACAAAATTGATAATATCCCTCCGGATAGGCCCTGGGGCGCCGCGCCTACCAGAGATCCTCAGGACACCCTCTGTTAGACAGGCTTTAGCGTGTTGCGCCAACTAGAACGCCACAGACCAGAGTATGTCCGTCGAGCTTGGAGATCCGCGCCTCTCAGAGCGCCAAGGTCACTTGGAGACGCCATTCTTTCCCTATATTTTAGTACTAGTTCCTAAATGATGTACCCACATTTCTCGATTGATTCTAATACTCTAAAGTACATCTAAACATCATGAAATCATCCATAAACATGAGATTATGATCCTTGAATCCATAATCCAATTCTAGGAAAGTTAAGATCAAATTCAAAGAAGTAAAGAGTCAAGTCTCAAAATTAAGAAGCAAGTCAAAGTGAGTTCTTAAAATTCCCAAGAGTCTTTAACAAACCTTTTTAAATTTGTTTTAATACTCAAATTACAAGTTAAGCAAGAGTAAAGAGTTGAGTTCATTCTCAAAAATTATAAGGGACTAAGTAATCCCTAAGAGTTACAAATGTTTTCACATTAAAATAAGTAAAGAGCCTTCGGGCTAGTTTTCAGACAGAAATAATAGCTTCATGAAATGAAGCAAGTAGGGAAACTATGATTCTAAAGAGAGCTATTAAAACTAAGTTTTGAGAACTAATCTCAAACCATAGAATCAGTATGTTTTAAAAATATAATAGCCAATATATTTTTGGTAGTATTGAGCACCGATGTGTGGATGCGAGTTTCAAATTAACTTAAGTCTCCATGAAAATCATGTAGCCATCATGGGTAGAAAGGGTCATACTTTTTAGATGAACCCTTTACGCAGTTCAATAGTGGATCCATTAGGCATTTAAGGTCCTATACTCTGGCAAGGTTAGGATGGCCGGGCAGTGTGGACCGAGTAATGTTGTATCATCATTATAGCTCTTAAGTAATGGTTGTCGGTTAGAGAAACTCCCATAGAAGTTATTGTATTTTTATATACATCGTATATTTGTATTTTTACATACATCTCAGAGATTATTTGTATGAATGTGTACATTCAAAGTTTCAGCATGTTTTCAGTTAATTTTCTTTATATTGCACATTATTTAAATTGCATTATATTGAAATGAGTAGTTATTCATGAGTCGAACAGAGCCAAGGTAAGTGTTCTATTCCTACTCCTTTCCATCTTAAGTTTGTTTTAGAATTCCAACTCGCATACTCGTACATTCAATGTACTGATGCCAGTTGGCTTGCATCGTATCATGATGCAGACGCGGGTAACTAGGATAAGAATTTGGCGTGGCATTGATCCAGTGAGAAACTTAGAGTCAGTTGGTGAGTCTCCCTTCATCCCGGAGGACATCCTTATCATCTAACTATTCGATTTAGTTTCAGTTATTAGGAAAATAGGGGGTCATGTCCCAACATCTAGCTTTACTTTAGAGGCTTCATAGACAGACATTGTTAGTTTTATGTAGTCTTTTTCATTTCATTTCTAAACGATAAGACTTGAAGTTGCAATTTTGTATAGGTATTACATTTAAAGTTATTTCTTGAGTTATGTCTTGAGCTGAAGTCTTCCGCTGAGTTACGTAAGCCAGGACAAGGGTTCGCTCAAGATCAGCAATGGTCATTGGATGTCGTCCACGTCCAGGGTGTAGGCTCGGGGTGTGACAAACTTTATATCATAGCACAAGGTTCAAGAGTCATAGGGAGTCTATGATGTCGTGTCTGTAGAGTCTTAGTTATGGGTGTGAAGCGCCCCACATCTATGATAAGGAGGTTGCGACATTTAAGAATTTATTCATTTTTTTCACACTCACGTCGTTCGTTAGATTTTTATCACTAAAAAGTTCCCTTCTAATTTATGCCTACGCATGTTTCAGATCATCATGCCTCCACGGAGAGTAGTAAGAGGTCGTCCATCTAGGAGGAACGTTGAACCTCACGAACAGGAACTACCCAATGCACCTGAAGTGCAGTCACAAGGAGAAGACACTAATGCCGAGTTTAGAGAGGAAATTAGGATATTGAGTCAAGCTGTGACTAACTAAGTTGATCAACAAAGGGGAGATCGACAAGAAGGGGCTGAAACTTTGAGGATTCGGGAATTCTTGAGGATCAAACCCCCAAGCTTCACTGGTATTTTATGTGATGCATGT
The DNA here is from genome assembly GCA_016801875.1 of Solanum sitiens. Lineage (NCBI taxonomy): Eukaryota > Viridiplantae > Streptophyta > Magnoliopsida > Solanales > Solanaceae > Solanum > Solanum sitiens. Next base: position 1,546,591 of record JABWTJ010000376.1, on the reverse strand, counting down.
GATTGATGCTGAGAGAGTTGAACTAGCCGTATATCAACTCAAGAATGTGGCTAGGACTTGGTTCGACCAGTGGAAGGAGGGTAGAGATGAGGATGCACCACATCCCAGTTGGTCTTACTTTGAAGAAGCTTTCTTGGGGCATTTCTTTCCCCGTGAATTGAAGGAAGTAAAGGTATGAGAGTTCCTTACTCTGCAATGAGACTCCTTCAATGTTCACGAATATGGGTTGAAGTTCACCCAACTGTCTCGCTGTGCTCCTGAGATGGTTAAGGATATGAGAAGCCGAATGAGCTTGTTTGTTGTTGGCTTGGGTCGCGCTTCAAGCAAAGAAGGTAGGGCTGCAATGTTGATTGGGGACATGAACATTCCAAGGTTAATGGTCTAATGTGCAGCAAGTAGTGGAAGAGAAGCTTAGGGATAGAGTGGAGTTCAAGAGAAAAAAGCTAAGACAGGGAACGAGTCTGATCAACAAAGGAATGGTGCACACCGGTCATCCTTCCAACAGAAACGAAAGGATCTTGCTCCATTGTGCACCTACACCTAAGAATAAAAGTGAGAACTATGGGCAAAACTTCCATATTTAAACCTTCATATTCTCACGGTAGTGTGGCGCGCGAGAGCGGTAGTAAGACTCTGGCATGTGTATAGTATGGCAGAAATCACTCAGGTATTTGTCGTGAAGGCTCCGCGGTTTTTTCATGTGCGGTCAGACCGGGAATTTCATGAGAGAGTGTCAAAAGAGTAAGAAAAGTGGTGGTAATGGGGGCAATAGAGCTCAGTCTTCATGAGCTGCTCCACCAGACAGGTCTGCACCTAGGGGAGCTATTTCTGGTGCTGGCGGAGGGACAAACTGCTTATATGCTCTCAATAATCGGCAAGAATAGGAGAATTCGCTAGATGTTGGCACTGGTATGATTCGAGTCTTTGGCTTTACTGTTTAGGCATTGTTAGACCTGGGAGCGAGTTTATATTTTGTAACTCCCTATCTTGCTATGAACTTTGAAATTATTCCTGAGCAACTTAGCGAACCATTCAGTGTTTCCACACCAGTTGGTAAAAACTTTCTAGCAGAAAGAGTATATCATGATTGTCCTGTTTTCGTCAGTCACAAGAGTACCATGGATGATTTAATAGATTTAGACATGGTAGATTTTGATGTCATTTTAGGTATGGATTGGCTCCATGTCTGTTATGCATCAATAGATTGCAGAACTCGAGTTGTCAAGTTTTAGATTCCAAAAGAGTCAGTCATAGAGTGGAGTAGTAGTTCAGCAGTGCCTAAGGGTCGTTTCATTTCGTACCTTATGGCGAGGAAGTTAGTTTCAAAGGGGTGTATCTATTACTTAGTTCGATTTAATGACTCAAGTGTTGATGTACCTTTCCTTCAGTCAGTTCCTATTGTGAAGAGTTTCCAGAAGACTTTCTTGATGATCTAACTGGAGTCCCTCCTGAAAGAGAATAGACTTCGACATACACATCATCCTAGATACTCGTCCTATATCTATTCCACCATAAATAATCGAACCAACAGAGTTAAAAGTTCTAAAAGAATAATTGAAAGATTTGCTATATAAAGGCTTTATTCGACCAAGTGTTTCACCTTGGTGCGCTCCTTTCTTGTTTGTAAGCAAAAAGGATGGTTCCCTTAGGATGTGTATAGACTACCGCCAATTGAATAAGGTGACCATCAAGAATAAATATCCTCTTCCAAGGATAGATGATCTTTTTGACCAACTTCAGGGTTCTTCTCAAAAATTGATCTCAGGCCAGGCTACCATCAGTTGAATTTTATGGAATGCGACATTCCAGAGACAGCTTTCAGAACTAGGTATGGACATTATGAGTTTTTAGTTATGTCCTTTGGTTTGACAAATGCACCTGCAGAATTCATGGATATTATGAATAGAGTCTTCAAACCTTATTTAGATATGTTTGTCATCGTTTTCCTTAATGACATACTGGTTTATTCAAGGAATAAAGAAGATCATGATAGTCACCTCAGGATTGTTCTACAAAATTTGAAAGATAAGAAGTTATATTCCAAGTTCACCAAGTGTGAATTTTGGCTTAAGTCTGTGGCATTCTTGGGCCAGATTGTGTCCGGTAATAGGATTAGATTTGATACCCAAAAGATAGAAGCAGTTCAGAGTTTGCCTAGACCCACATTTCTAATAGATATAAGGAGTTTCTTGGGTTTGGCTAGCTATTATAGGAGGTTTGTAGAAGGTTTCTGATCTATCTCGTCTCCTTTGACCAACCTAACTCAGAAGACAGTCATGTTTCAAAGGTCTGGAGCTTGCGAGAAAAGCTTTCAGGAATTGAAAAGAAGATTAACTACCGCTCCGATTTTGCCTTACCAGAGGGTACTCAAGGTTTTAGTTATTGTGATGCATAAAGAGTTTTGTTAGGCTGTGTGTTGATGCAGAATGGCAAGGTTATAGCTTATGCCTCCAGACACTTGAAGGTTCATGAGAAGAATTATCCAACTCAAGACTTAGAATTGGCTGCAGTAGTGTTTTCTTTTAAGATATGGCATCACTACTTGTATGGTGTTCATGTCGACATATTTACTGATCACAAAAGCCTCCAATATGTGTTCACCTAGAAGGAGCTAAATCTCAGACAAAGGAGGTGGTTAGAATTACTCAAGAATTATGATATGAGTATTCTTTACCACCCAGGTAAGGCTAATGTGGTTGTTGATGCCTTAAGCAGGTTATTCATGGAGAGTATCGCCCATGTTGAAGAAGAAAAGAGGAGGTTAGCTAAAGATGTGCATAGACCTGCACGTCTGGAAGTCAGACTTATGGATTCCACTGAAGGAGGGATACTGGTGACTAATGGGGTTAAATCAGCACTAGTGTCATAGGTGAAATAGAAACAAGACCAAGACCCCATTTTGCTTGACTTGAAGGCAAATGTTCATAAGCAAAGAGTTTTGGCTTTTGAACAAGGGGGAGATGGTGTACTAAAGTACCAAGGTAGATTGCGTGTACCTAGGGTGGATGTACTCCACGAGAGGATCCAAGAGGAGGATCATAGCTCCAGATATTCCATTCATCCGGGTTCCACCAAGATGTACCGCAATTTTTTAGAGGTATATTTATGGGAGGGCATGAAGAAAGATATTGTTGAGTTCGTTGCCAAGTGCTGAAATTTCCAACAAGTGAAAGTAGAACACCAAAGGCCTGAAGGTTTGGATCAGACTATAGAACTTTCGGAATAGAAGTGGGAGATGATTAATATGGACTTTATCACAGGTTTTCCAAGATCTCGACATGATTCTTTTTGGGTGATGGTCGATAGAATGACAAAGTCAGCCCATTTCTTGTCGGTAAAGACTACCTATTCGGCCGAGGATTATGCAAAGTTATACCTTAAAGAGGTGGTGAGACTTCATGGAGTTCCGGTCTCCATTATTTAAGATTGAGGTGCACAATTTACTGCACAATTCTGAAAATCTTTCCAGAAAGGTTTGGGTTCAAAGGTGAACTTAAGCACTGCTTTTCATCCTCAAACAGATGGACAAGCAGAGCGTACTATCCAGATCTTAGAAGATATGCTGAGAGTTTTTGTGATCGACTTAAAATGGAACTTGTATGATCACATACCTCTCATTGAGTTCTCTTACAATAAGAGTTACCATTCTAGCATCCAAATGGCTCCATATGAGGCTCTTTATGGGAGAAGATGCAGATATTCTATTGGGTGGTTCAAAGTTGGTGAAGCAGGGTTAATAGTACCAGATCTATTTCACCAAGCTATGGAAAAGGTGAAAGTGATTCAAGAGAGGTTGAAAACGGCATAGAGTCGCCACAAGTCCTACACAGATGTTAGGAGAAGGTCGTTAGAGTTTGAAGTGGATGATTGGGTGTACCTGAAGGTCTCACCCATGAAAGGTGTTATGAGGTTTGGTAAGAAGGGGAAACTTAGTCCTCGGTATATTGGTCCTTATAGAATCTCCAAGAGAGTATGCAATGTAGCATATGAGTTGGAGTTACCCCCATGAGTTAGACGCGGTTCATCTGGTACTCCATGTATCTATGTTGAATAAATGCTTGGGTGATCCTTCATTGATTGTACCAACTGAGAATGTTGGGATTAAGGATAGCTTATCCAATGAGGAGGTTCTGGTTCAAATTTTGGATCGTCAAGTTCACAAGTTGAGAAAAAAGAAAGATGCATCGGTCAAAGTCATTTCGGAATCAGTTTGTTGAAGAAGTAACTTGGGAAGCTGAGGAGGATATGAAGAGGATATATCCACATCTCTTTGAATCCGGAGAGAATGAATATCAAGGTTCTAAATTCTCTTCTTAGCACTATAAGACTAGGTCTAAGTATGCATTACTTGTTTTTGTTGGTTGAGTGCTGAAATGAGTTACTACCCTTAGCTTAGTGGAAAAGTTCTCCTTTGAGGATGAATGTTTCCAAGGGGGAGATTTCGTAACATCTCGTAAACCGAAATAGCTAGGATTAACAAAGAAGCTCAAAATAATTATTTTTGGAAGGAATAGGAGAAATCTGGAAAATTTCCTTAGTGTAAAAGTAGGTTTTTGGTCATTTTAAAATAGCCATAACTTCTAGCTTAGGATGAGTTAGGGCCAGTTCTTTATATGATTGGAAATCACTTACAGATAGTTTGCGAATTTTTGATATCGTATGAGGGAGATATGCCTTTCGGAAGTAGTCCAATCCGGATTTTAGTAAGGGTAAAGTGGTCTTTTTACCCTACTATTTCCTAATTCGTTTTAAGGGTTTATTAGGGGTAAAACTAAGCCTTAATTCAGTTTTAGAAAAGTGGAATACACTTAGGGCTTAGGATAAAAGAGAAGAGAAGAAGAAGAAAGGAGAAAAGACCAAGATTTCGCCAAGACCGTTGAGTGAGTTTCGTCGGGGGTGATCCCTTTCAGGTATGTGAGATCTTTCTGTGTTGGGTTCTTCCACCCACACAACAATATGTTTAATTCAACGAAATTAGAGTAGATTGAATGATGAACATTGAAGTTCTTGATGAAAAACCTTTGAGTTCTTGTTGGTTTAAGTGTAGTATACGTATGGTTGCTTGATTCGTGCTTCCAGGTTGTTTTATGAGTCTAAACTATTGGATATTGAGAATTTTAGCGATCCTAAGTGTTTGAGGAAAGATCCATGGGAGTTTAGAAGGTTTTGAGATGAAAATCGGAGAAGAAAAATCAAAAATCCCGTCGGATGGGCCCTGGGGCGCCGCGCCTACCAGAGCCCCTCAGGACACCCTCTGTCTGACAGGCTCTGGCGTGCTGCGCCAACCAGAGCACCACAGACAAGATTCTGTCTGTCAGGCTATGCCACTCCGCACCTCTCAGAGCGCCAAGGTCACCTTGAGACCCCATTCTTTTCCTATGTTTTCGTACTAGTTCCTAAGTGATATACCCATATTTCATGGTTGATTCCAACACTTCAAAGTACATCTAAACATCATGATATCATCCAAAAATATGATATCATGATCCTTGAATCCATAATCCAATTCAAGAAAAGTTATGATCAAATTCAAAGAAGAGCCAAGTCTCAAAGTTAAGAAGCAAGTCAAAGTGAGTTCTTAAAATTTCTAGGAGTCCTTAACAAACCTTTTTAACTTGTTTTATGACTCAAGTTACAAGTTAAGCAAGAGTAAAGAGTTTAGTTGATTCTCAAAAGTTATAAGGGGGACTAAGTAAGTAAAAAGCCTTCAGGCTAGTTTTCAAACAGAAGTAATAGCTTTATGAAATGAAGCAAGTAGGGAAACTATGATTTCCAAGAGAGCTATCAAAGCTATGAGCATTAATCTCAAAAAAAAAAAAAAAGAATCAGTATGTTTAAAAACATAAGATCCAATATATTTTTGGGAGTAGTATTGAGCACTGATGTGGGGATGCGAGTTTCAGATTAACTCAAGTCTCCATGAAAACCATGTAGCCATCATGGGTAGAATAGTCATACTTTTTAGATGAACCCTTTTCGCAGTTTACTAGTGGATCTTTTAGGCTGTTCAGGTCCTATACTCTGGCAAGGTTATGATGGTCGGGCAGCGTGGGTCGAGTAACATTGTATCATTATTATAGCTCTTAAATGATAGTTATCGGTTAGAGAAACTCCTACAAAAGTTATTGTATTTTTATATACATTAGATATTTGTATTTTTACATATATCTCAGAGATTATTTGTAACCTTGTGTACATTTAAAGTTTCAGCATGCTATCAGTTAATTTTCTTTATATTGCACATTATATTAAATTGCATTATATTGAAATGAGTAGTTATTCATGAGTTAAACAGAGTCAAGGTAAGTGTTCCACTCCTACTCCTTTCCTGCTTAAGTTTGTTTTAGCATTCAAACTCGCATACTCATACATTCAATGTACTGATGTCAGTTGGCCTGCATCGTATCATGATGCAGACGCATGTAACTAGGATCAGCATTTGGCGTGCCGTTGATCTAGTGAGCAGCTCAGAGTCAGTTGGTGAACCTCCTTTCATTTTGGAGGACATCCTTATCATCTAGCTATTTGATTTAGTTTCAGTTATTAGGATAATTGGGGGTCCTGTCCCAACATCCATCTTTAATACAGAGGCTTCATAGACAGAAAGTGTTAGTTTTATGTAGTCTTTTTCATTTCATTTGTAAAAGATAAGACTTGAAGTTGCCATTTTGGATAGGTATTACATTTAAAGTTATTTCTTGAGTTATCTCTTGAGTTTAAGTCTTCCTCTTAGTTAAGTAAGTCATACAAAGGGTTCGCTCAAGACCAGCAATGGTCATTGGATGCCGGCCATGTCCAGGGTGTAGCCTCGGGGCGTGACAGGAGAGATGGAGAGGACAAGGTGGGTTGCCGCTTTTTTGAGAAGAGAAAGAGTTAAAATCATTGAGGGTTTGGATGTAGTCATTTTAAGAAAATAAAGAAGAGGCCTTGATCTGGTCCACTCGATCAAAAATAGAGAAATGAGATTGAAATGTTGTATTGGATGAATTTGGATAGACATTTATTAAAAGGTGAGTTACGATATGAATTAGGCCAATTGGACCAAATGTGACTAAAATTGACATAAAATAGAATAATAAATTCGCTAAATTTGAAATAGCAATTGAATAGAAGAGGCTATTATTGAGAAAATGGTCAAATGCCGCCTTAAGCTATGACCGGATTCTCAACTACACGCTTATTCTTCACGGGAGTCCTATCACCCCACCCCCACCCCCACCCCCTAAACTGCTTAAAACTAAAATTATTACCACCGTACAGGCCCACATGGCAAAGTGAGTGTATTGCACTCTCCTTGAGAGAGTGAAGATAAAAAAAAATATTAAAACTTTTCTTTTAATATATTTTCATCAATTTCCGTAATTCTTTTTCCCCTTTTCTTTTATTTGTTTCTAGTTCTAATTTGTTTTCTTCTTCATACTTATTAGAAGTACGTCGTCTATGGCACCCACCAAATTTCATCATCACTCATCATCTTGTCATTACTAATTTTAGCTTCACACAATATTCTTCAACTTATTTAACTATTAATAATTTCTCTGCAAATCTAAAAATGCAACCCAGTTCTTCATCTTCTTTAGAACAATTTCTATACAAATTTGATGCCAAATCACCTCAACTCTTCTTCAAATCACTCCAAATTCTAGATATAAATTTTTCTCACCGTTTCGATTCTTTTGGTATATTATCCACTTAAAATGGAGATCGTTTGTGGAAAGTCGAATTAAGAACTCAAGCTTTTGAACTAACTTTAATGGTGGTTTAAGTTGTGCTTCACAATTTCAACCTTGAACTTCAATTTTCAGCCACACAAAATTCTTCAAACCATCAACGAAATCACTTGCTTCCAATTCAAGAATATAGATTCAAAAAAATCATATTGAAGCTTACCCATTTCCATGAAAATCCAGCGTTCTTAGAACTAAAAGTTGCAGCTATGAAATCATTTAACCAGTGTTTTCAGCTTCAAACAACAAACAATCAACATTATAATCAACAAAATTCAAATAAGAAGATCAAAAGACACATATCTATAAATTTTGACCTTTTAACCTTCAACAAAGTTTTTAAATGATGAATCAATAAGGAAAAAAACAAAAAAATTGTTTTAAATAAAATTTCCACCTATCAAACACGTGCATTTCACTTATCAACATAAATGTGGTTGTAAAATTTTAGGGGTGTAATTATTTTTATTTTTAACAGTTCAAGGGGGTGATAGGACCCCGGTTAAATTCAAGTGTGTAGTTGAAAATTTGAGTATAGGTTGGGGGGGGGGGGCATTTGACCATTTTCTCGACTATTATTCAAATAATTTGGAGAAAGGTTAAATAGATTGCTATTTAATAATAAACATATTAATAAATAAAAATTGAATAACAATTTTTTGTACATAAATAAATATACTTAAATATGTTATACACATTAAAGAAATACATAGCATTTGAAACTATAAAAAAAAATTATTTCAAATTTAGCAAATGATAAAAATAAATATAATAATAATAATAATAATAATAGTAATAATAATAATAATAACAATTATTATTATTATTATTATTATTATTATTATTATTATTATTATTATTATTATTATTATTATTATTATAATTTCATAAATTATGAATACTAAGATATCTTATGAATTACATTAAAAAAATTAAATACAATTTTAAGCATATAATAAAAGAAACAAGTTTTAAAAATACATATTTAATCTAATATCAATACAAAAAGGGTTATAGGTCGGTCATAATAGAGTGTCAACGGCACTTATTTGAGACAATACTTTGAAAGAAAACTAGCTTTTAGATTACTTTTTTCACTTATTTTGATACTATTGTACGTGTATCTTTTTGTGTGAATCCTTACTCTTTATGAGATAAAAAAAGATATGTTCTTTTGAGGGTCCAAAGCCTATTTTCAAATCAGTGCAAAGATGTCATAAGGGATTGGGGCATTTTGGGGGGAATTCGAGTAGAAAAAAAAATTGAGAGGACAAATAGTAGGCAAGGGTAGGGATAAAGTAATGACGAAAAGATGGACGAAAAGAGGGATATGATTACCTTTTCATATTGATGTTTGGGATGGAGACGTTTTGGAGGCCATTGATCGTGAAATCATTCGGACAAAGCTTAAATCCAATGATATTTCGAGTTTCTCTTATCTTTTTCAAAGCAAGTTGTGGAAAACTAACTTGGTGTAGCTCGTAAAAAGGGGGAAAGAGACGTGGAGGTGAGGGAGGCAGAAAATAGATGTTTATCTGGTGGTCTTTGCGCAAGATCCAACGATTTTTTGGGGTGAAGGACATAGTTAAATGTGAAGAAAAAGATAGACAATGTAATGCGACGCAAATGAGAGTATATGGGTGTGATGTACATGTTTGAGTGTGTGTATAGATGTGTATATATATTGCTGAGAGGAGATGAGGGTTTTAAAATATGGCCAGAGGATTGTAAATTTAGCTGAGTTGAGTGGCCTAATAGTATTAGACATTTAGTCAAATAAATTTAAATACAACTAAGTCTAACCATTTAGCTAAATTTAATCGAAATTGAAACAAGACAAAAATTTATTAACTTAATTATTTGAGGTTCTTAATTTAAACAAGACATAATTAATTAATATTTATACATAAAAATAACGTTAACTAATTTAAAGGAAGTAAATACATATTTGTACAATAATTATTTCTAAAAAACTAACAAACCTATTTAGAGAAAAGATTTTATATACTTTCGAATTTTTCAAAATAAATTATTTCATTTGAAATTAAGGAAGCTCGATAATTAATACGAATTTCATAGGGTTAAAAATTGGGTGTCAACACTTGTGATATGGAAAAAATACAGTCACCTTATTTAATAATTATCTAGAACTTATTAGTGTATTTGTTGTTTAATTATATATAACAATCTTAGAGTGTATATAAACACCTTTTATATACTATTATACATATATATACAAGTGTATTCATTTGTACAGTTAGTGTATAATGTTGTATACGTCAAAAGACAATACGACTGTAGTTTTAAAATATTTTCTATGTAGATGTAGTTATTTTATTTGTATATTTTTGAAATTGTTTCTGGGCATATTCAGTACGATTCTGTCGGTTTTTATTTTTTTTAATAAAATAATTAAGTAGAATTATAAATATTATAAAATTAAACTTTCGACTTAATCAAAAAAATCTAATAATATGCTCCTTTCGATCAGTAAATTGAATTAAAAAACATTGATAGTCATAATTATAGTATTGTATCATAATATATTTGAAATCTTAGTTGGTTTATATCTTTCATTTATGCTTTCATTTTGAAGATTATTTAACACTGATTTTAATGTTAAATAGAAATGCATGAAATATTTCACATATTTGCAAAGTCTAAGTTTGTAAGTCAATGGTACCTCTGTATAGTTGTTATACATACGTGGAATCACTACTAAAAATGTACGATTTTTAGATAGAAGCAAATAGACTCACTTAGTCTATACAGTTTACTAGCCACAAAATCGATATACAAGCACAAAAATTAGCACCAAGACTTGAGAAATTATTTTTCTATTGTTTTTATCGATGAAAGTGTATAAAATAAAAAATGGAAGGTTTTAACCAACAAATATATGTGATGTACTAGTAGAATAGTGCCCACTCATGATACTTATATTCTGATTTATATTTTAAATGATGCATTTCCTGATTGCGTTATTAAGAAAATCGATGAGATTAATTTTTTTCTACTGTTATCAAATTGACCGAATTTATTGGTTTTAATTCTTTCCCTCGCCAATTAATGAATGAACTCTGTCTATTTCTTGTGAAGAACTTGTATTATTCTTTTTGTCAGTTGTCACTTGTAATTATGAAGAGAAAATATCATAAATGGTCCTTTAACTATTGTAGTAGGTCTAAAATAGTTTTATAACTATACATTTACAGGATGTAGTTCTTAACTGTCCTATTATTTTATCAAGTTTGATCTCTTTACTATACAATTATCACTTTTAGTCTTTTTTTAAAATATTATAAAATTTATCAGGCTTGGTCTCTGCCTATTTTTTTATAAAAATAACTTATGTTTATATTAACAAAATTTATGCATTCGTAAAATTAAATGTTTAACCCATTAAATGTCAGGAATTAGATACATCATTAGTGACGGAATAATGTGTCACTGCTAATTTTATATTTGTTATTAACAATATTCAATAAGTAGCGCCAAATTATTTTTTGGTGGGAAATTTTAGACAAAATTTTGCTACAAATTTTTATGTTTCGGCACTATCTATCTCATATATTTAAGCACGAAAAGTACTTTTTTCACTAAAACTGAACAATTAGTGATAAATTTCATGTCGTAACTATAATTTCGTAGCTATACATGATAGAATTATCAAATTGGCACAAGGTGGATGAAATGGAGGCGTGCATCCAGTATCTTGTGTGATAAGAAGGTGCTAGCAAAGCTTGAAGGCAAGTTTACAAAGTGATAACTAGACTAAGTATGCTGTGTAGGGTGGAGAGTTTTCTAGTCAAGAACTCTCACGTTGAGAAGTTTGAAGTTGCAGAAATAAGAATTTGGTGATGCATGCGTGTGTATATTAGAAGATATATGATTAAAATGAGGATATTTGTGACAATTTGGGAGTGACTTCGGTGGAGGAGATGATGCAAGAAATGAGATCTAGATAGTTCGGGCATGTGAATAGGGAATGTCCGGATATCCTAGTGTGGAGGTCTGAGAAGTTGACTATGTATGAATGGTTTAAGGAGAGGTAGAGACAGACTAGAGAGGAATTGTATAAAGGTGATTAGATAATTCATGTCGCAATTTAAACTTACATAAAACATGAGCTTTAATAAGAGGTTGTGGATAACACAAATTAGGGTAGATGGTTAATAAGTAGAAGCTAAGGGAATTGTCTTTCCATATGTCCATACTAATATTTGTTGTTTATTGCTCCTGTAGTTTTTTGTCCATCTATATAGGTTATTATTTATTACCTTATACTTCAACTATCATATTCATTTATTTTTTTAGTTATCCTCTTATTACCTTCTATTGTTTTTTCTGCTATCTTCTCTTTCTTGTACTTTTTTTCTGGACTGCTTTGAACTAGTTTTTCCTTGATCTTAGAGTCTATTCTAAACAATCTATCTACCTCAGATGCTTTTGAAGTAGATAAGATATGTAGACATGTTATCCGTCCTAGAATCTACTCTGTGGGATTATATTGGATATATCATTATTGTAAGTACCAACTAATAATATTGGTAAATACAGTAAATCATGTACTATTATAGATTAAAGTATAGTAGCTCTTGAGAATATTTACGCTATCAGTGTATATTACTTTTATTTACTTGTTTTTGTTTTCACTCGACCTTGCGTTGAGGCCTCAATCATTTCTTTTTTTGTGGCTTTTCTTTATTCATGCCATTGTTAATTATGTTTCGATTTGAGGATATTTTATTAGTGTTAGTTTATGTATGAAACTAACAGTTTCAATAGTTTGGGTATGAAACTTTGAAAAAAGGATAGTATAGGTGTGTGTTTGACCCTTTTCTCTTATTTTAATTTATGAATCAAGGCCCCTCTAAAGGATAGACAATAATACAAAATTGTAGTGATTTATATTGCTACACCTACAATTTAATTATTTGAACATATATGGATGAAAATAACTGCTTTACCCTATACCTTTTCCCTCTTTTTTTTGGTTATATTATGACTATATGAAATCGTTTTATTGAAGGAATGAAATTAAAAAATATTTTATGAGCTGAGATATTTATAAGATTAGCTACTTCGTTTTTTATATGGGACATATCATCTCATTGTCTTAGTAAATTTGTGAGAGAAAATAATATTGAGACCAACTAATCCTTTTAATCAAACATAAAGATAAAATAATCTCATAGTTTATATATAATAGAATCATTATCTTTATCTCACTAACCAAAGGGACGAAACAAACACCTAAAGGAGGATCAAAGTGTATACACCAATTATTTATATCAAATCAAAAATGTGTATCATGTGTTTGCATTTAAAACTTTGTCATTCAATCGTGATTAATTAATAGATACATTTACTTCATTTAATTATTTCACTATAATAAGCTAACATGATTTTGTGTTAACATTAAGAGTAAATTTATTTTGGGAAAAAGGACAAATATAACCTCGAATTATCGCAAATGGTATGTCGATATCCTCCGTTATACTTTTGGGACATTGGTGTCCCTGCCATCCAAAAATTAGACCATATATAACCTCTATACTAATAGAGTTACACGTGTCATAATTTTATCCATCGATCCAACATTGAATCGATGAATAAGATTGTGTCATGTGTCCCTATTTGGTCTTTTCTTAGAGAAGGGCATATATGCTCTAATTTTTTTACGGCAGGGGCATCAATGTCTCAAAAGTATGACGGAGGATATCTGCATGCCATTTACGATTGTTCGGGGGTATATGTTTTCTTTTTCCCATTAATTTATATTGATGGCTTATAATTAAGTACTTGACGTGTAATCACTTTTAATGTTATTCAAACAAGTTAGTAAACTAAAATATAGATATTAGTAAGTTTGATCCGATTATAAATTTATCCATGCACCCTTAAGCACTTTGCTTATTGTATTATTTTGGGAAAGGGTCTGAAAAGTACTTTAACTTTGGCCAAACTCGTTGTTACGATACCAAATTTTATAGCTGACCTTTTACCCCCTGCACTTTTTAATAGTGTATTTTAGTGCCCGCGTGGACACGTTACTATTATATTTGTTCAATATTTATGATGTCCATGTGGGCACATATATACCTTTAAAATACACTATTAAATAGTGCAAGGGGGTAAAAGGTCCTTTCCAAAGTTTGGTATTGTTATAACAATTTCAGTCAAAGTACGGATATATTTTAAACCATTTATACTATTATTTTTTATGTTTTATCATAAGCACATATATCAATAACCAACATAAAAGTTTGCAACTATTGCATCTATAACTTACTTAAGGGATATGAATGATAATGACGTTGTTAGATGCTCCTTTTACTTTTTCATTGAAGCCAAAATCAAATTAAACCTATGCTCATTGAAAACATCATTATTGCCATGAAAACTCTGTGTGGAGCCAGCCCACTTAGCCGGAGGCGGAGCTAAGGGAGCAAGAAATTTATTCAAACTCAATTATTATATTATATTTTATATATAAGTTTAAAATTACTTGTTAATGTATATATAATAAATATTAACTCCACTTATTCTTTTTTTATTATTTTTTTTTTATGTTTGCTTCTTTGTACTTTGAATCTATTAGTAGTTTCGTGGAGATTATTATTGTTTTCTTTATTATATAAATATTTTAGTTTTAGTTATTTTTGTGTCACGACCAAAAAATGGATGTGATGACACTCGTCTTATTCCATCAAGACAAGTCAGCCTAAAACTCAGCCTTTACAAAAAAATGTGAAAATTTATAATCAAGTTAAAAATACTCCAAAATATGATTCACATAGCACACAACTCATAATTCACATAGCACAGAACTCGGCAACAACACTCTAACAATTATATATCCTCAGCAACAAGCTCAATATTTCCCAATCACAACCTCCACAACTACAAACTGCATAAAACCAGTCCAACCTAACAGTTCACAATTCACATAGAACACAACTCAACAATAACACTCTAGCAATTACATATCCTCAGCAACAAGCTCAATATTCATCAATCAAAGTTTCATAGAAAGACACTCACAAGATCAGCAAAACACCATATCATGTTCACTAATGACAAATATGTGCAATGCAAGTGATGAATGTCTGATCTAGTGATACATACTTGATGTCTCTCAGTCTGATACCCATGGGGGACATATATGTCCATGCATCCATTGCAGCGTGCGATACGACCCTTGATAATAGTAACCATCGTGACGCGCGATACGTTCCTCAAAATATAGTATCCATCACGGCACGCGATACGTCCCTCGAAATGGTACATCCTCTTTAGTATCTTATTCTTTCTCAATTCATATAACACTTGTCACAATCATGTCTCAAAGCAATGCAAATGACATGTTCACACAAATAAAGAAGAGATGACCAATTTCATAACATTGCACAATTCACAACAACACAATCATAATACAACATCAACAATGATTCAACAAGCCTTTCAAATCATTCTCCATTCTCAACACATTACGCACAAACAATTAATCACATAGCCTTTTTTTAAACCCCTTTTTTCATCATTAGAATTAATCAATGTGGAAAAGTCAACCCATCACCAATTCCAATTACTTCCAAACACATATTACAAGGAAATACACAAATCTCATACACTTAACAATGGTTTAGAAATCCACTTGCCTCAATATATCGAACAATCACTTCGTGACTTGAGTCTTCCCCTTTCATTAAAATTCCAACTCAAAGTCATTTATTCAAATAAATAACCAAAATAATATTTCATAAAAAACAACATCCATATTATTATGTCTAGCCTAGACCCAAAACGCACCCAAATCTATAAGCAAGATCGTAAATCTTGATGTCGATTGACATGTCAACTCTCATATTTTCAAATTTCAAATCTAGGATTATATTCTAATTTTTCCAACATCACGAATCTAATAATATTTAAATAATACAATACATATAGTGTTTAATTAGATCTATCAATATATCACAACTTTTATAATAATGTGGTAAGTCTCATTAATTATAAAAGAGATGAACAATAGCATCCTTATTAAGTTACGGTTATTACCGGGACAAATTGCATCGACAGCGGAGGTGAGTATTTCAACCCTTTAATGTGGTACCATATTTTTTATTGGAGTTACAAGAAGAACGAAAGAAAAGAATATATGTCCAGCGACCAACTAGTACGTCTACTACTTAAATTCCATTATTCATCACTTAAATCTCCCAAGGACCACTCACTGTACAATGATCACCACCTAATCATTATTTAATGATTACACTCTAAACCTATTTTTCCACTCATATTCCAATTCCAAATATATTTTTTCTTCAAACCCACCTTCTTTGATTATCTTTCATAGAAAATACTATTAATAATAATAATATTTCTAAACAATCATAGAGTCTCATTAATTATAAAAGAGATGAACAATAGCATCCTTATTAAGTTACGGTTATTACCTGGACAAATTGCATCGACAGCGGAGGTGAGTATTTCAACCCTTTCTATGTTTTTCTCGGCTACATCAACTGGTGTTGTTCACAACAGCCACAAACAATTTTCCTTTTATTCCTTTTTTTATTATTTATTTATTTTCCTTTTCAATTATTATTAGCAACAAAATAATCTTTTATTAAATCTGAAAATCATGTCACCCATTCTTATAAGTCATAAATTATTTATAAAAGCTACTAAAAAAGGCTAAGATTAAAAAAATGAGTAAAATTCATAAAAACGACTAAGAGGGTCGTTACATTATCCACCACAAAAAATCATGTTTGTCCTCGAATATAAAGACGGGAAGGAAGAATAACCAACATTATCAAAACATGAGTGATGCCCTACCACTCGGTGTTCATCTCTCTAAGTGAGCTCGTCTTAAGTCCATTCCATCAAGATCAACTACTAAGAATTGAACTTTCGAATCAAACTTTAAAGGATCAACAAATCATGAGTGATTATCAAGCAACAAACTAATTAATGAACCCAATCTAAACTGAAACCCACTGGACCATAACACAACCATCATGATGAATCTTTTTCACGTAACTAAGAAACATTCAGAATCAATACCCACTACAACCAGAAGTGAACCTAAATCAACCACCACATACTCATATTGCACAAACCATCATAGATCTTATCGAGATTTCTTTGTTACAACATAATATTTCAACGAGCTTAGTTAGTTATAAGAATGTGATCTTTAGGGATCGATCACTCAATAAGAAAGGATCAAACTTATCTAACCCAAAGAAGAACAAGATCAAGCAAACACCCAACAAGCGGTACTCTCACACTGTTGGATAACTATAACTATTCACGGAAGCTCTTCTATAAGTTCTCATAAGTAAAGTTGTGCATGTAAAACTACTGGTATACTTAAACTATCTCTAACAAGATCAAATCTATCATAACTAAAATGGCCAAGTCTATCCAAGAAGCCTACCATATCAAGAGGACATAAGAGGATCGGTACATTCGATCCACCACTAAGGATTCACCCATAGATGTAGAAACACACTTGGACATATGCAATGAATCATACTCCAAACTATGGCCCAAATAGGTGATGAACATAAAAAAAACGGATACAAAGTCGAACAATAATAGATACTTTTTCCATAGTGCCCATATCAAATATTTCCAATCATTTGACTACATCCATCAATTTTTCTCAATCCAAAATCAACTAGTCTTATCCCCATTAAGATCTTACACATATTATGTTTATCAAATCCCACACACTCTCACATTACTATAATAAAGTCATCATTCTTAATACTAACAAATATCCTAACCACACCAGCTATTTACCTTACTTTCAAACTGTCACTAGTATCAAAGTCTTCTTAGAAAATACATTGTACCCTCTAAAAATTTCAAACTATGGTTCCCTCTCTTTCCATTTAAACATCCATTGACAGATACAGGTCACACTCAAGGCTGATAGAAAAACTTCCAAATTTAATAGTACTCTCCCATCGATATAAAGCTATGGAATCACCCACAATTTCGACTCCAGACAATCTTTTACACACCAAGTGTCAGTTACCATTCAAACCATCATATATGTCATGCCAAAACTCAAAGGAAATCCTTGGTCACTCCAATAATTCTATATACTATAAGCTCATAACCTCTATTCACCATCAAATGCATATGTAACACAGCATAACAGTCTAGGCTGTCTCATAAAAAATAGTAGTTTCAATCCCTTCAAAATCCTCAACAACCATGTATAATTGTAGGTCCATACTGTTGCATATCCATAAGTTAACTATCATAATTTGAACAATTTAACCCCACATAACATTACATAATCTTACGCACCTCACTGTTTTTCACCCAATTCAAAACCTAAACTTCATAAAAATTGTTGATAAACCTCTAGTAAGTCTACCGAACCAATTAACAACCACAATCATATTAGATCTTATATATGAATATTCATACATCCTTCAACTTCGAACCAAGAGTCCGTATGAGAGGTGTTATTCCTTCACATCTCTTAAATTCTTCCCACGATGCAAATATTAAATACCTTGAACTCTTAAATACACTAGATTTTTTTTCCTTTCGCTAACTTTCTTACCAAACTTATCCATTTAACAACCCCCCATGACATTTTATCTTATACTCTAAATCATCACTTGTAAGTAAAACTCTTCCTTAGGTCCTTTGAAATCACAATAGCACACTTTATGACTCAAACCATGTACAACTCCTTCAAAATGGCCAATATCCGATGCAATCGATCATTTCTTAATTTACCAATTCATATCCTAACAAAACATACTACCACAAACATAGACTTTCAATGAAAAACTTGAATTCTGGTTTCAACTATATAGCCCAATCCAATTATCAATCAACATGAGCTCACACATTGAAGATTTTTATGAATTCATGTGTCGTAACTTATCATTATTCGCCTCTCCATTGACCTTATCATATCCTTCTCTAAAAATTCAACCATACTCATTATCAAACTCAAAATTACAAAAGAACTAATCATCACACTCGAGATGAACGTCTCTACACTCCTTTTACGAGTTTTATCAAATAGTTCTTAACTAATCTGATGAACCTCTCGAACTATTACCATAACCACAGCAAAACGAATGAAATCACGAGTCTCTAAAACCAATTCTCAATCCCTTTGAAGATACCTTTTTAGCCCTTGAAATCAAAGTAAATATCCTTGCTCTTTCCTCTTTCCGACAGCTAAACTACATCCCACTATTTCATTTTACTTTCATTATGACTTTAGCTCCTTTCAATTCTATTCGAGTGAAATGCCAATTCCTCATAAAACTTAGCATACATCCACACTACTCACAAAATAGTAATAAGCAACAACTTTAGGTATTCCCAGGTCATTACTACAGTATAAAAATTTGGTTAACCAATAATCTTTATCATATAGTTGCATCTCAATCACAATCTATCACGAACTCTTATTACCATTATGCTTGGTAGTCATTACCATCATAAAAAAGTATACTTTATTATCAATATGACACCTTAAACAAACTTATACTAATCAAATCCAATGAACTAACCCAATTTCATATGCATTTTATTACTAAAATCATTAGTTACCTTTACACGAGTTTACTCAGCAAGACTTCCTTTAGCCATAAGTTTGTCATTTTGATATTGATCCACTCCCTTAGAGCTACGATGAAATCACTAATCCTCATTTAGAAACCTCGAGATATACTCCACAAATTAACATATTAATACCATACCAACAATTCACCACTAAAATCTCCCTAATAGCAATGTTTTAACTCAAGCACCCGTAGTAACAAACTAGTTGGTTTCTTAAATATGAATGCAACATTGAATCTAATTATACGAGCATGTGATACAACTTATAAATCTTTAAGTAGTTAATATTGACACTTGTCAATCAATGTATTCATTTCCATGCCACTAATGTCACACCGCAAAAATTCATTAAATCCATCACTAGAACATATCATACCTACCAAGAAGATTGTACCCAAATTTCTCATACATTTCTACCCATCGACTAGATGTAAAATATTACCAAATTTGTTGCGTATCTATCCTAAGCTCTATGTATTCCTTCGTCGGTCAAGGCGATAGTAGAAGTACACACTCCACAACTCTTACCAGATCATAATCGGTACCATTATAGTAGTTGTATCATTACCCTCTTTGATATACACTCAATATATAAAGTCATATTAGAGGTTCTGACCTCAATTGGCGCAACATCATTCACTAAGCAACCCATATATGTTATAAAAACTATTAACTGTATTTTCCAATGTTACACTATTCATTATCTAGTCATCCTTTTAATCATTCCACTTCCAATTGTCATATCACTCCAGATATTACCTATACCGTACAAGTACTATTCCCACTACTAAATGACTAGCCAAAAAAATATATGTCGCTCATGAAGTCCCTTAAATCATTATTCAACCTAATCGTTTATGTATCCTCAAAGTGAATCGTCAAATCATAACCTCACACAATTCCTTCGAATCACTGAACATTCTAAATCGGACCACACATAAGCTCCACAAGTATATCACTTCATCCTTAGTACCATATCAAACACCTAAGCCATACACGAAACCAACTACTCACATGAGGAACTACGTGGGAGTCATCACATAAGTGAGAGTGGATGGAGTGAACCAATAAGAATAAAATTGGACCAAGGACGACGATCGAGATTCAAAAACTGAAGATTTTTTTCTTAGAAGTCACCATAACCTCTCGAAGAAAAGTACAGACATCTCCATACCGATCCTCGAGACTCTACTTAGACTCAGTTTGTATACACGTGAGACCTATAAATCTGGGGCTTTAATACTATTTTGTCATCACCCAAAAATGGACATGATGACACTCGTCTTATTTCACCAAGACAAGTCAGCCTACAACTCGGCCATTATAAAAAAATGCGGAAATTCATAATTAAGTTAAACCCTTCCCCCACAAAAAAATATGGTTGTCACGTTTACAAGCCTCTAATGTGTTATAACAAAATCGAAAGAAAACTACAAGTCTCAAATGACATTGTTTATAGAATAGAACAAAATCATAAATAAGGAGAAGAAAGGTCTGCTGGGATGACAAGCAGCTACCTTACAAATATCCAAGAAGCCTCGAAAAAAAAAGAATGACAAGTACAAAAAAATACAGGCTCGTAACCTACCAAAATTGTAGAAGCAAGGGGTGAGTACCAAACAACACGGTACTCAGCAAGTAAACCCCAAAACACAAGCTAAGGGGATAGAATACGGGTACTTTTTACACCCCAATCGAACCTCCACAACTACAACTTGCATAAAACCAGTCAAACCTAACAGTTCACACATCACATAGCACATAGCTCAAACAAAAACATTCTAACAATCACATATTCTGAGCAACAAGATCAATATTTCTCAATCATAACCTCCACAACTACGACCTGCATAAAACAAGTCCAACCTAACTATTCACAATTCACATAGCACGCAGCTCAGCAACAACACTCTAATAATTACATATCCTCGGCAACAAGCTCAATATTCCTCAATCACAACCTCCACAACATCAACATACATAAAACCAGTCCAACCTAACAAATCACAATTCACATAGCACATTGCTCAACAACAACACTCTAACAATAACATGTCCTTAGCAACAAGGTCAATATTCATCTATCAAAGTTCCACAGAAAGGAACTCACAAGATCAACGAAACACCATATCAAGTTCACTAACGATAAATATGTTTAATGTAATGGAATGAAATGTCAAGTATAGTGATGCATGTTTGAACTAGTGATACACACCTGCTATTTTTCAGTCTTGCACCCATGGGGGACATATATATCCATGTATCCATCGCGGCATGCGATACGGTCCTTGATAATAGTAACTATCGCGACGCGCGATACGTTCCTCAAAATATAGTATCCATTGTGGCGCGCGATACGTCCCTTGAAATGATACATCCTCTTTAATTTTTTATTCTTTCTCAATTTATATAACACTTGTCACAATCATGTCTCAGAATAATGCAAATGACATGCTCATAAAATAATGAGAAAACGACCAATTTCATAACATTGGACAATTAACAACACAATCATGATACAATATCAACAATTATTCAACAAGCATTTCAAACCATTCTCCATTCTCAACACATCAAACACAAACAATTGATCACATTGCCTTTTTTTTACCCCTTTTTCATCATTAAAATTTATCAATGTGGACACGTCAACCATCACCAATTTCCATTACTTCCAAACACATGTTACAAGGAAATACATGAATTTCATACACGTAACGAGGGTTTAGAAATCCACTTGCCTCAATCTATCAAACAATCACTCCGGGACTTGAGTCTTTCCCTGTCATTAAACTTCCAACTCAAAACCATCTATTCAAATAAATGACCACAATAAAATTTCAAAACTAATAACATCCATATTATTACATTTCTAGCCTATACCCAAGAACTCACCCAAATCTATAAGCAAGATCGTAAATCTTGATGTCAATTAACATGTCAACTCTCATAGTTTCAAATTTCAAGTCTAGGATTATATTCTAGTTTCTCCAATATCATGAATCTAATAATTCAAATAATATATAGTATTTAATTAGATATATCTATAAATCACAACTTTGATAATAATGTGGTACCATATTTTTAATTGGAGTCACGGGAAGAATGAAGGAAAAAAATATGTGTCCAGCAACCAAGTAGTACGTCTACTAATTAAATACCATAATTCCTCACTTAAATCTCCCAAGCACCACTCAATGTACAATGATGACCACCTAATCATTATTCAATGATTGCACTCTAAACCCATGTTCCACTCATATTTCAATTTCAAATATAATTTTTTCTCAAACCCACCTTCCTTGATTATCTTTCATAGCCAATATTAATAGTAATAATATTATTAATTCTAAACAATCATAGCTTCTCATTAATTATAAAAGAGATGAGCAATTGCATCCTTATTAAGTTACGGTCATTACCTGGACGAAATGCATCGACAGTGGAGGTGAGTATTTCAACCCTTTCTATTTTTTTTCTCGGCTGCGTGAATTGCTGTTGTTTACAACAGCCCGCAAAATTTTACTTTTATTTTTTTTATATTATTATTATTTATTTATTTATTTTCCTTTTCAATAATTATTAGCAAGAAAACTTTTATTAAATCTGAAAATCACGTCACTCATTCTTATAAGTCATAAATTATTTATAAAAGCTACTAAAAAGGGCTAATATAAAAATAATGAGTAAAATTTATAAAACGACTAAGAGAGTCGTTACACTTTAATTTAAATCCATTGTAACATATTATTATATTCCATTTGAATTTTTGGATCAAACCTAATATGAGCTAACAACAACATGTCCAATATAGATATCAAGATTTACTCTTATCTAAGAGGTAGTTTTTAATAGATCCTCGATTTAAGAAAAATACATTTCAAAGCAATTAAAAAAAGGAAATACAGAAGCATAAAAATCAACCTAATCGTAACAAAAAGAACAGGTATATAGTAGCAGAACAGTAACTATAGAAAAATAATATGATAATCAAAGTAAAAGGAAACAATAGATAGTAATAGAAATCAAAGGATAAGAAACTACGGAAGTAAAACTCCAATGGTGACTACTAAAATAGAAGAATAATAAAATAACACACTACTACCTAATAATTTTTTACCAAATCGATATACACAAAAACAAGTTACGATAGAAGATTATGTAGGGTAAAGGAAACAAATAAAAATGCTTGTTGGTCTAATAAGTCTTCTTGGACCTAAGACAAGTAGATTCATTTAAGCAAAAATATATTCTTCTTTTTTGGATTTTTTTTTTTGATTTTGTCTATATATTTTTTACGAATTTAATCGAACGCAAGTGAAAATCAGTTTACTGACAAGAACTAATTAGGTTGACGTATCAAATTTAAATTGTGAATTAATAGTTTTTACTTTTTGTACAAATAGAAATAAGAAAGAAACTACAGAAAAAAAAAAAGCATATTTCCTGTAATTTTATTGTTGAAATGTAAAGGAAAAAAGTTTACAGCAATTTTACTCTTACCCATAAAAATAAAAGAAATTATTTTCAATAAAATTTTGACCTCATGAAAAAAATTTCAAAGCAACATTTTACAAATGAAAATGACAAAAAATAAAACTGAAAAAGGTAATCCGCTGATTTTGGGGTACCCAAATTATTTATAGATTAAGATAACAATAATATCTTAAAATCAAAAAAATTCTAATCACCAAAATAAAAACGCTAATAATTATTATTATTGAAGAAGAAAAATTTCAATTCACTAACACGATACTAATATTTTGAAAAATGAAACTTAATTTCATCCATTGAGAAATGAGACATTAATTTAACAATTGTTGTAACATAAAAACATAAAGATTTTTTTTTTTTTTAAAAAAAAGCATAGATTATATCGAAAAACTAATGTTTTGAGCTTCAACCCACATCAATTCACTTTTTGAATATTTTAATATTATTTTATCATACAAACTTTTAATTAAACATTATATAAATTGTATGTTTTAATTAAATCTCTTGAATATTTAATATTTTTTATGCAATATTTTTATAATATTAATTTTAGGTATGAAATTTAGCTTTATTATAGATTAATTTTTCTATATATGACTTTTTTTTAAAAATGATTTTTTGTTAATTTTACTATAAATTATAAATTTCAACAATTTATAGCTGGATATAAAAAAAAAATAAAGGACGAAGAAGGTCATTGTGAACTACATAATGCATTAGTAGAACATTTGTGGAAACACCTTAGTGATCTTGAAAGTTGAATATTTATATAGAATTCAAAATGGTTTTTTTCAATTAGCTAATGTTTATTCAATTGTATTACATTAATGATTTCACTTTTATTTTTATTATCCGTTATTATGTATAATTTATAATATTTGCTAGCAATTTATATTATTTAAAAGATTATGGTGTAATATAATGTATGAAACGATTATAAAGGAAATAATATGAATTATATATGGTGAATGTTTTAGAATGAATTTGTTTATGAAATAAGAAAATATAAATGAAATAAGAAATAATAATATTATAATGAAGAGAAAGAACAATATTATTTTTTTTGTGTAAAATTTGATGCAGTGGGTTAGAGTTGATTACACCAAATTTGTTGTTTGGGTTGGAGATGCCCTCACAAAGACCTAAAGCCCTCCAAAAAATTTTTAAATCAAAACATGTACTCTCAAAAGTTTTCAAATTGCTATTTAAGACCCCACCACCACCACCACCTTTTATTTTGTAGACCAGAGTTTTACATATATATGCTAAGATCATCAAGACACTAAATTCACCCAACAAGTATCCATAATTATCAATAACTAGTGTATTTGTCCGTGCTTCGCGCGGTCCTTAAAATATTATTATATATAAATAAATATTAATTAATATTATAATTTTATAGAAAAACAGTAATTACAATAAAATGTTTTTTCGTGATTAAATATTTATATAAAATCATGAAAATATATATATTTATTTATTAATAATCTACCATTTAATATTTTTCATTTCCCTGCAAGTTGTAAGAATTAATACATCATATAAATTAACGCACTATGAATGAGAAACTGTAGATAAAAAAAAGTAAAATTGTATATGTAAAATTATTTAGCCTTATAATCAATACAAGATATAAAAACAAATTTATTGGATAAAAGTCTTAAAAAATAAGATCATACACATAGAGGCATATCCGAAAACATGAAGATGAAGTTATGATGATGAAGATTAAGATGAATTTCTAATAAGAGAAATAAATAAACGAATCCTATATATATATATATATATATATTGAAATGAGTGAAATATCAACTTTTTCTAGATATGTTATCTGATTTGGAAGAAGAGAAAAGATATAAAGTGACAACTGAAGTTGTCCCGAATTTTCAAAAAGACACTTAAAGTATGCAAGTGTCCTATTACCCTCCTAAACAATCTTGAACTAATATTATTACATCATTTTTTGTCCACCTGACATGGAGAGTGTATGCACTCTCTTAAAGAGTGTGAACAAACTAAGAAAATGAATATAATTTTATTTTTACAAGAATTTTGCTATAAAATGTATTTTTTTATTTTTTTATTATTTTAACTTTTTCTCCTTATTATTTTTTTCTTTTTCTTTCTTCCTTTTTCTTCAAAAATTCATTGTCATCTTCATTGACTTATCACTTTCAATGTCACTTTTTATCACAACTTTACCTCTCTTTTATTCTACTATTAGTTTAAGTCTCTTCAATTTTAAAATTATATCTAGATATTTTATTACATTTCGAACAATTTGATAAACCCATTAGATTTCAAGATAATTAGTAGGCATTATTTAGTCTTTTTTATTCAAATTTCAATTAAACTTTTTTAATTTTCGGAGAATTCTTATGCTTTCAAAATTATCATTTCTAGTTTTGAATTTATATAGAAATGTGTTAAATTAAATGATAATACCTTCAAAATTTTGATCTTTCTTAGAAAAATAATTATTTTTGTTATTAATAACTCAACAAAGTCTAGAAAATAGTATAATTTTGAAAAGTAAGGAATTTGACCGAATAAGAAGAATAAAAGAGAAAGAAAATAGAGGGGATCAACTTGATGTGGGGGTGGGTTAGGTGCAGGTGAGAGGTGAAGAAGAAGAAAGAAAGAAAGAAAATGGACGGAGCTTGAAAAAGTAGAGGTGGAAAATGAACTAACAATTGAAATAAATTAAAATTAAAGTAATAAAATTAAAATATGTCAAAAAAGTTAGAGAAAGAAATAAAGAAAAAATTAAAATGAAAAAAAAAATATTTCAAATTAAATTAACACGTGTCACACAATGATTGGTGTGTGATAATACTTGCCATTTAAAATTTGGAATCGATCGAAAAATGATGTAATAATATATTTTTGGAATTGTTTAGGGGGGTAATATAATGTCAGCATAGTTAAGGTATCTTTTTAAAAATTTGGGACAACTTCAGGTTTATATGTCTTTTCTCTTTGGAAGAATGCAAAAATCATACTGGTCCTTTTTTTTAATAAATATAACAAAAGAAAAGAACAATTAAAATTCAATATCAAATAACATAATTATTTCTAAGATTATAATAAGATTGTTATCCCAGAAAAGATAGAATTATTGAATTTCATTTCACTAATCACCATATAACCATATACAAGTCTGGAACAAAAATAAGTAAACACAATTGCTATATCATTAATGATAACATATTCTTCAAATATGTAAGAATCATCAAATTCAATATGAAATTAATATAATTATTTCTAGAATTTAAAACATTACATCTATATATCCTATAAAAGATAAAACTATTACGTTTAAATTCACATTACAATGTACAATCTTGCAATAAATATTTTTCTAAAATTCGTTATAGGGCGTTTACGTAAAAGATAAAACTATTACGTTTAAATTTTTGTTATAATTATATACATTCTTGCAATAAATAATAAATATAATAAAATTTGATATTTATTAATGAAAAGGGGGCCATATGATATTCCACTTCATTTTCTAACAAATAAATTTTTTGTACCAATACACTATAATAAACCAATAAAAAAGGAGAAAATTATTGTTATTATTACTATTAACGATTATTAATAACAACAATAATAAAAATTGAGAAGAAAGTTATTATAACGACTAGGTTCCATCGTTATAGAAAAATCAACGAGGGAAAATGTTGAATCGAAAAACTTTTTTATAGTACTTGAATATTTTCCAACCTAGTCCAGATTTGGATGAAATCATAGTCTTTGAGGTATGAGAAAATCTGGTAACAATAAGGTGAAACAGTTACGATTTTAATTGCATGAGTAGTTAGATAACTCGTTAAGAAATTCGTACAACTTTAGAAAATTGAACTCGGGCGAGTAGAACTCCGAAAATTGATCTTCTTGTGGAAGGTATTTCTGTAGTATCGTTATTTAGAGGTGTGTTGTGAAATGGAGATTTTATAATATTTGAGATAGTTCTCTGTTTCGGGAATTCCGCCTTAATGAGCGTTTCTCCCGCCCTAGCGGGGCCGCTGTGGCGGGATGGGTGCCGATGTGGTGGAGGCGTTGCGACTTAATGTCATTAATATACTCCTAAATTACCTTCTTTGACATTTTTCGACTTTTAGTTGGAGGAAATATTTAAAATTGGAAATTTTATGAAATAAGTTTTAAATTTATTTTTTACCCCCAAAAATGTAATTTGAAGTTGGAGGAATTTTTTTTAAAAACTTTTCTTTAATATATTAAGGGAAGTCATTTTCCTTAATTATGAGGAAAAGAAGTTGATTTGACAAAACATTGTCCAAAACCTTTAACCCAGCCAAACATGAGAAAATTTGAAAAATATTTTCCTTCATACCAAACACACCCTATATCTTGGTATATGGACTAAATAAGTCCAAAACATAACTTTTTCAAGTGAATAGAAAAATAATTGAATTGTATTTTGTTTGGTCAGTCATTTATCTGTCAACTCTTGAAAGATTTAATATCAAGACCCTCATAATCATTTATAATTTTGAGCAGAACATTATATTCAAGATATCGTCGACGATTATGTGATATGATTCTAATATAAGATACCTTATCAAGCTCACTTTATTTTTTCGCGTTTCCAGATATCTGAATTTTTGTCAAGGTTTTTACAAAGTTTTATATTATGGTGTTTTTTCTAAAGTACTTGCCTTATTTATTGTGATCATCTTGATCATTTGTTCCTTGTCTTCTTCAAGAAGTTTTATCTTTCGAATCGATTAATATATCACGCTTCAGGCGTTCCATGAATTATGTCCTTCAAGGACTTTCATTGGAGCATTTATAAATGGATTATGACATAGGTTTAGAGATGTGTTTGACAATTGACTTAAATTATCTATTCAAAGAAGATCATACCAATGATAATTCATTATGTATAAATTACTTTTCAGTTGCTTATATCTCCATTTAATGTTAGAGAATCTAACGTTCACCTAGCCTTATTTGGGGACTCCTCTTTGTGCATTCCGTAATGGTGGAGCAATGGCCAATATATCGCACATTTAAATTTTAATATGAGAATTATTTGGTTCCTGATCCTGAACCAACTATGATAGGGGAACCTTGTTGGCTTGATACGTACAAGTATTGCTATACTTTAAATAATATATATAATACCTAATTTCTTTTGGAAATATTGTTCTCATACCCAGTGGTTTAGCTATAATAAAAGGCATATACTTTCTGCTTAAACCAATTGGATATAAATCAATATCATCACTATAATTTTATAATTTGAAATGTGCTCTTGATTTAAATTCGAGCAAATAACCTTTGCAAAAATCAAATAGTTGATAATGAAGCACATGTGAACATACATAGATGCATCTATATTATAGTAAATGGTGCACATGGAGGATGAACGGGCCCATATTCACCTTTTTATACATTTCAAAATTTTGGGAGATAAAATCTCAACCTTAGCTGATAAAATGATAATTTTATCTTCAGAACAAATAACATATGATAATTCTTGAAGAATTTATTATTTCTTCCATATATATAACCACATGAATTCTCATTTATATTCGTATCATATTTGAATCGGGATGGTCATCAACCGGTCATGTAAACTGATATTTATTTCAGTAAACTTTCAGTTTATTTTGCTTCTGATTCCATCATTATGCTCATACTTAGTTACCACAAACAATATGCAAATATGAATAATTTTTCACATTAACCCACTTTGATTGTAGTAATATGAAGATCTTAAATCTTTTCATATTTTGTAGTATCAATTTTTTTTCTTTGTCTATTTATTTAAAACTTAAAAAGTTTCTTTCGAAACATACTACAATTTCAATATCATGAGCAATTTTACTTCTTTTGGTAATAACATATTAGCTCACCAAAGCTCACAATTAACATTGGATACCATCACATATTTCAAAACATTGTTCATGTGGTTCACATCTCTTTCAAGGAGAAATTTATATCATTATTTTCGTGATCGAAATCATTACAAGCAAAACTTGTTTCTTGATTTACTTTTGTCACTTTCTTTTATTTAATATCTGGCAAAATATTTTGGATGCACAGAGATACATTTTTGTGGCAAGAAATTATTTCCTTCTTTTGCCTTTTCAGTAGTTCATACTAAAACATACCATAATATTTGTGATATACTAAAAGTACTTGACCAATGATCATTTATACCAAAATAAATTTCTTAATTTTTCTCTAACCATAGGGGTGAGTTTTTGTATTTCTTAAATCATACATGAAAATGTCCTTATTTATAATTTTTATCATCTCTTGACACATTCATTTTCAAGAATGTCCCACTTTTCATGATACTTATAACAAGTCACGTTCTCTTCAATGAATTAATGATAATCATATAAACATTATTCATAATTATTCCTTTCATTAGAAGTCAAGCGTATCACCACTTTTTTCATCCTTTTCTTTGATAGAGGATTTATAAAATTAAATTAGTTTGCACGTATAGTAATCGTGTGCCCAATACTTTTCATATCAAATTTGATGGCAAAAGAGTGAAGGATAATTTTGAGAACTCATAATGTTTGTTCTTTCACAACGATGACTATTATATATTTTTGTCCCTTCACATCCATATTCATGATATGTTCAATCATAAAATAACTTGTCATCTTTCAGACTTTTAATATATTTCTATCACATTCACTTCAAACAATGGAGCATATTCAATGGGATGAGCTTCAAAAATTCCTTTCAAGAGCATATCTATTTGCCCAGTCATCATTATATCATCAATGTATTGCTTTGGGACTTTAACCATTGTCTTATCCATACGAAGACATGTTAGGACAAAATACGAAGGGACTTGAACCCAAAATCTTATCATTTGGTGCATCGAGACTTTAGTCGATGTCTTACCCTTCCAGTGCGGTGAAATTTGAATGCACCGTCTTACTTCGATCAATGACAATATATATAGTCTAAAATAAAATTAATCTGTGAGCCTTTAGAATATTGTAACTTTGTTATTAACAGCATAAATAAATTTAGTCATGATAACACTTCAAAAGATCATATACAAGTTATTACCTTTGCTAAACGAAACAGAGTTGATCCTTATAGGTGCCTCTGAATAATATTTACAATTTAAAAGTTTTATGATTAATTCTCTTATTGAAGTACCAACAAATTAATTCTCAGTATTGACTTCATTTGTTGCTAGTTATGAAAATTTCTTTCTTCAATTGTAATTCATAGATAAAGCAACTAGACGTAAATACTAATAATCCAAATAAATAAAATGATACCTTAAAGTTCAAAAATTAAATATACACTTGATAAATGGACCTAATAAAGTCTACATGTCAAATTATCTCAATGATATGTAGCATATTTTATGAAATTCAAAAATTAGATACTCTTTTATATATATATATATATATATATATATATATATATATATATATATATATAAAAAACAGAATTAATGTAATTAGTATTATGAAGGAAGCATACCATAAAATAAAAATATAAAATAAGATTACCATTGACAAGTTTTTAATTGCTAACCTATATGACATGTCAATTCCATTTCAAAGAATCTTTTATGATAAAAAAAGTCTTTTTGATGATTCCGATAAAAATAAAACACTTCTTCAAATATTAATTTGCTTACTTTTTTTTTTCCACTATAAAACAAGTTATGTTAGTATATATAACATGTTATAATAATCAAGGAATAAATTATTAGCTAGTGAAAGATAAAGAAGTGTAAAATAAACAATGATGTTGATCAAAGTTAATGTAGATTAACATAAGAAATTTTAATACATTTTCCCTTTTATTCTGATATGCATTCCTTTATAAGTTATATCTCCTCTAAAAGCAATTATGTATTACTAGGTGATAACCACAACAAAGTAGCAATCAAATTAAAAATTCATGTTATGCTCTTTTAGACTTTCAACGATTTCGGTGAGTTCAATTCATTCAATAAAGTTGTTAATTAAGTATGTACTAATTATCTTTTCAATATTTAGCTCAAAAATCCATGATAACATTAACGATAATTACATTAGACACATCAAATTTAGACTATCAAGTATAAGAAGACTTATATAGCAAAATATAATATACTCTATAATATTTATGTTTTGGCTAATGCACTGTCGGAGATGCTCGTAAATCCAGAGACTCGTGCTGATAACATGTTATAAACTAAGTATAAAAATTAAGATAATAAGAAAGATGAGAAATAATATGCGTAGTATTTTCTTTCACTTACTCTTGCCTCTTTCTTTGTTACAAATATAGGGGTATATATAATGGTATAACTTCTGCCCAAAGTGCGATACAGGGATATCTTCTTGCCATGTATACACTTTGCACATCAAGTATATCAAATGGATAATTAGTATACATCACATAACATTTTGTGTGTATATTAATCTTACAACCCTTAACACTTAACATATCAGTGTGGACATTCAATCTACAACAGTTACGATATATTTGTACATGTATTATTTTATTGAATTTTAGGATTTTTAAGAGAAATAAATAATATCAATAAATTATTGTTACATAAAATAGGTTTTATTCAAAATACTTTTTATTATATTTATTTTATTATGAACCTATTTAATACACGTGTATTTATACAGAGGACTTGAAGTCAACCTGCAAGTCATTTAACATTGTATTTACCAACTTCAATTATTTATACAATTTTCTTTGAAAATTTTATAATCTAGATGCACTTTACTTGAATGGACTAAAATAATAGCTTGCATCATTTAATATTTTTTTTGGCGTTAGTTATAGTATGACTTTTGAATAAATCTATTTGGATAGCACTTAATGATAAAAAATTTATTAAAATCTGTAGTACTTTTTTATTTTAAAATAAATTGATTTTTTAATTTAGAAAATATTACAATTAAAAGGGTAAAATACTTAAAAAGATTAAATAATATAGATAAAATATCATTCTGGCTAAATTTTCTATCCAATAGAATTTTTTAATCTATTTGCCAAACGTTATCTTTTATTACTTTAATTTTTATCATATTTTCTGTAAATTCGTGGTTTTTGAGCCTTCTTGGTAAATGAACTCTGTAGCACTTCTTTTTCAATTGCTGAAGAATTTTTTCGTAGTATGGATTGTAGATTAAAAAATTCATTTAACCATGTAAGCCAAAAGATATTAAACAATGCAAGTTGTCAATTTAGTCCACTCAACACTATTTTTAATATTGCACAAGGTAGCATATTACTATTTATTTTGTAACTAGTGCATTCACCAGCGCTTCGCGGGCTCATTAATAACACAAATAATTTACTAAGTATTATTTGAATAGAAGAGATATTATGCATATAAAAATGTATTTTTTTGTATATTCAATAATTTTAGTTGAAGTTTTCAAATAATTTTTAAGAATTTCATCTTATATAAAAAGAATATAAAATAATTTTATTATATTTTCATGACCCAACCCATCGATTCGTGCGGACACCTATGTACCACCACCTAAGTGGGATAATCGTCATATCCCAAAAATTTAAATCATGCGGAAATTTGAATAAATGGAAATAAATATAATAACGGAATTCTTAATTAAAAACCCTTTAAAACAATATCGAGTTAAGACTCGTAAAGTAACTAACATCCCCAAGGATCTAGTCTAAACATGCGCAAGACCTACTAGGTGTACAACTGGACAAGATAACAAACGATACAACTCCCACCATACGGAAGGAAGAGTAGAAGTTGTTGGTAGTATTAGTACAAACACACGTACTATAGACATCACCAGTAAACCCAACGCCAGCACATAACATAAGAAACCGACTAGTAAGATCACGAAATAAGCCACCCGCTACTCTGTCACTCTCCGAGCCTACATCCTGGGCGGGACTGGCACTCAGAGACCATTGCTGACCCCAAGCGAATCCTAGGCCTGATTTACTTACTCAGCGGAGACATAAAACATTAATATAAAGATTGAGATGCTAACTAACTCAACTGTCTGGATCAGAAATCAAAATGTTTTAAATAAACATTTACCTTAACCAAAATGGCAACTCAAATATGAAAATAAGTTAATAACAAAACTTTGACGAAAGAACTAACATTTGACTGACTATCTATGAAGCCTCTAAATAACTGAGATGGATGTTGGGACAGACCCCACAACATCCTAATGAACTAAACTAGAAAGCAATGAAAATGGATCCTCGGAAAGCAAGGAGGCTCACCAACTAACTCAGAACTGCTCACTCGATCAGCAGTGCGCTGGATTGTCGATCCTAGTTACCTGTGTGTATCATAACATGATGCAGGCCAACTGGCATCAGTACATTGAATGTACGAGTATGCGAGTTGGAGTGCTAAACAACATAGGCTTGAAAGGAGATTCTGAAAGAAACACTTATCTTGGATCTTCTCAACTCATGAATACTTAACTAAAATCATTTCAATATTAAGCAATTTAAAAGCAAGTGCATAATAAATAAAATTTGTTTAAAAACATGATGTAAACTCTGTTGTATACAAAGATACAAAATAACTCTGAGATGTATGTAAAAATACAAAATAATTTGATGTCAATTTATAATCATAATAAAAGACATGTCATGCTTCCTCTCAAAGTCTACTCGTGCAATGCAAGAATGAAGTCCCATACCCCCATTCATACTAAGCAGAATCTCTTGAGGAACCATGCAACTACTGATGTGGGAGTTTCTCTAACTGACAACCATCACTTATTAGTTATAGTGATGATACAGCGTTACACGGCCTACGCTACCGGCCCATCCTAACCTTTCCAGAGTATAGGACCTGAACTGCCTAATGGATCCACTAGTAAATTGCGAAAAGGATTCATCTAAAAAGTATGACCCTTTTCTACCCATGATGGCTACATGGTTTTCATGGAGACTTGAGTTAATATGAAACTCGCATCCCCACATCGATGCTCAATACTACTCCTAAAATATACTTAACTCATATGTTTTTTAAAAAAAACAACTTCTCCTGTGATTTGAGATTAGTGCTCAAAAACTTAGCTCAAAGGCTATCTAGGAAATCTTAGTTTCCCTACTTGCTTCATTTTATAAAGTTATTACTCCTTTCTGAAAACTAGCCCAAAAGCCCTTTGGAAATCAAAGTTTCTGTCTTATTTAAATGTGAAAACATTTTAAATCACTTTTAGGTATACATAGTCCCCATATACTTCTTTTAAAGAAAGAACTTCTACTTTACTCTTTACTGAACTCAAACTTTAAATCAAAGCTAAAACATTTGTAAAAGACTTATTAAAACTTGAAATGAACTTCTGTTACTTGACTTTTGACTTCTCTTGTCTTTAATCTTAACTACTCTTGACTTGACTCTTTACTAATCTTGGCTTGGCTCTTAACTTATCTTGACTTAAATCTTAACTTATCTTGACTTGACTCTTAAGTGATCCTTGAATTGAATTATGGATTCAAAGATTAAGATTTGTGTTTGGAAGGATCTCATGTTGTTTAGGAATGATTTTAGATAGCTAAACATGAGAATAGACTGAAAATCAAGATTTGAAGGTGTGTCTGCGACGGGGAGGCATGATTTTTAATTTTGGTTCTGAAAACGTCTTTGAGGAAGAATACCTCGTGTAAGTTGTGCGACGCAAAACAATTTTTTTTATTCTAGGAAAAGGTCGTGCGACGCATTCCCATGTTCAGATTTCGCTCGTCGAAATCTCTTCTTCGTTTTTCTTCTTCAATTCACCAAAACTCGGTTCTTTTTCTTAAATATCTTTTAGATACAGATACCCAACAAATGTACCTAAGAACCAAACCATAAATGACCCCATAATGCGACGTAACGAATTCAAAACTTCACAACTCAGGCAATTCAAGAACAATACATGAATTCAAGAAAAGGGTATCAAGATATCAATATTCTAATGATTTTAGGACGAATCCAAACTGAAATAATAAGCTTGGAACGTGGGAGAATGATCCCAACGTTATGAGAGCCTCACATACCTTTTTAGGGATCACCCCCGATGAATTCCACAAGCCGAACTTTGACGATCTTGAACGTTCTTGCTTTCTCTTCTCCTTTCTCCTCGTTTCTCCTCTTCTTTTCTCTTCTCTCAAAACCCTAACTTGTTTTCTAAAAGCGTGAAATGAATAGGATCAGTTTAGACCCCAATTTATTTCCCAAAAACGAAATATGATAATTGGATAAGGAAAAGACAACTTTGCCCTTCACAAATCCGGATTGGACTATCCTTAATCCAACATCCCAACTTCCGAAAGTCATAACTCACTCATACGATATTGAAATCATGCAAACTTGGCGCCATTGGAAATATCTATCCAAGGTATTTCCAACCATATCAAGAACTACCTCTAACGTATCCTGAGCTAGGAGTTATGGCCGTTTGAAGTTCACCAAAAACTCATTTTTTCCAAACTTAAGAAATTTTCCAGATTTTTAATTCTTTCCAAAAGTGACTATTTCCACCTTTAAGCATCTTCCTAGCTATCTAAATTTGTGGGATGTTACATTTTACACCTTCTCAAACCACTTACTCACCATGTTGTTGATCATAACCTAACCACTCTAACACATTAACGAACCCCCAACTCCGCCCACACCACTCCAACTAACGGCTCGCTACTTACTCTTACTGCCTTGTTGCATTACTCAATCATAGTCTCTTAGTACAATAGAACAAAATTAGTACCACTAAACCGGATGTATTTCCCCAAGGTAAAACCCACCTAAACATATTTCATCACATACGCTACCTCTACTTCTTTCGCAATTACAACACATGAACAACCCTTGTTATCCATTACTCCTCCCTTGAACCATTTGCTCTTCCACTATACCCCACAAGTTCGCTCACGCAAGGAAAATCAAATATAAACCGTTATAAAATATATACACTAAGTGCAACATATATAAGTCAACACAACCATATCATAACATGAATATATATGTAACGGCCCTAAAAATGAATTATTGAATGTACAGCCTAACATGGGTGCGTTTGTGTTTGTCATGAGGTTTTGATGTTTTTGTATGTAGTCTCGAGTCCTGGTAGAGGTGTCCAAGGGTTAGATGTTAAGGTATTACCCTCCAATGACCCCCCCTAAGGTTCCTTGAGGAGGACCCTAATCCTAACCGCAAGACCCCCAGGAAACCATCAAGGTTTCCAACTTAGGGTGATCTACAGATGGGGTTCATGCCCCGTAGGTCTATCCACAATCCGTGGATGGACTCTATAGGTCAGGCCCTAAAATGAACTGCCTCAGCCCCGAATGACGGACCACCATTACATGGTGTCAACCCATCCATGGTCCGTGGATGGGAGCCGTGATTGGGAACTGTTTTACTGGTGCAAGGTTCGGCCAATATAGGGGTGAATTTGTAAATTCACCCCACGTCTTTTAAATTAAATAGAGGGTTATTTTAGATATTTTAAGATATGTTAAGAGTATTAAAACATTAAAACCCTCATTTAAATTTTATCTCTCAAATCAAAACTCTCCCTCCCAAAAGGTTCTGTCTAGAAACTCCATTGGAGATCAAGGTCAAGTTCTAGCTAGGGTTGGGGATTTCAAGGTGTTTCTTCTAAAACTTTCATGGGCTTTCATCTAGTAAGGTATGATTATACTTCATATAGGGTTAGTCTTCACTCTAGAGTCAATATCAAAGTATTCAAAGTTCAAGAAAAACCCCATGTTTTATCCAATGTCATGGGTTCTTTCACCAAATGATTTCAAAGTGTTTTTAATGATATTATATGATTGAATTATCATTTGATTGATGATTTATGATGAAAAACTCTATGAATCCATGACTTCTCTCAATTCCTCAATTTCGCCCTATTGAAGTGGGGTTGTTTATGATGAATGCATGCTAATGAAGTAGGCCTAAATTCACTTATATTATCAAATTGTATCATCGTCTACACTTAATTATGGTGAACTATCGATGTATTTGTGATTTGAGAGTTATTTCCTTGAAAGAAAGTTATGATCAATTTTTTGTTGAACTAAAATTGTGAATTTGATGTGTCATCCACTTATGGTGGAGGTGTTTACTTAATTCCTATGTGATGGTGTAGAATTGAAGGTTATCTCCATAATATCTCATGATGCAATATTGAATATCTTGAATTGGTACGCAAGGCATCCTTTTCTTGTATTAATGAATGTGATTATGAATAAAGTATCAAGAATTGGTAGTCTTAGGTGCCCTCTTCTGGACAAATAGAAATTATGTTGAATATAACCTCTTGAATTGGTAAGCTTAGGCATCATTTTCTTGAATAAAGACCGTATCTTTCCTTGATATCTTGAATCGGTATATCTAATATTGATAGCCTCTTCATAAATGAATGAATGTATGTCTTGGTTTCGTAGACCTAATGTTGGTAGCCTCCCTACGAAAGAGTAATGAAGTATTTTAGACTATGTAAGGTGGTGTCCCTCCATGATGAGTCTAGGAACCAAAGTAAATATAAAACCTTGAAGTGGTATACCTAATGGTGGTGGCCTCATTCTTGTGTTGATTGATGAATCTAGGAGCGGAAGACCTAATGGTGGTGGCTCTTCCTAGAAAGATCAATGAGCTATCCTTATGTACTTTGAATTGGTAGAGCTAATGGTGTTGACCTTTCATGTGTTGGGTAGTTCTTCTCATGAACCTTGAGTTGTATAGAGGCATATTCTATCACCTTACCATGTTGCATGAGGACACAACCCAAATCTATTCGAGAAGCATCACAATAAACCACAAACCCTTCGGTACCCTTAAGGTCAACACCGGAGCGGAGGTGAGTTTATCCTTCAATAATTGGAAGCTCTTTTCACATGATTCCGACCATTCGAACTTGGACTTATTTTGGGTCAAGTTTGTCAATGGAGATGCGATAGCTGAAAATCCCTCAACAAATCTCCTATAGTATCCGGCTAAACCCAAAAAGCTTTG
This sequence comes from Solanum sitiens, assembly GCA_016801875.1. Classification (NCBI taxonomy): domain Eukaryota; kingdom Viridiplantae; phylum Streptophyta; class Magnoliopsida; order Solanales; family Solanaceae; genus Solanum; species Solanum sitiens. The sequence continues at coordinate 1,507,774 of JABWTJ010000376.1, read as the reverse complement.
GATGTCGGTAGTGCTCAAAGGTCTAGGCTCACTTTTTACCGCATCCATCTTTCTCGGATTGACCTCTACACCTTCACTAGACACTATGTGACCAAGAACCACAACCGACCTCAACCAAAATTCACATTACTAAATTTGGCAAAGAGTTGGTTGTTTTGAGGACTTGCAAAACTATCTTAAAATGGTTCATATGATCATCCTCTCTTAGAGTATATCAAGATGTCGTTAATAAAAACAATCACAAACAAATCAAGATAACTTCTAAAAACTCAATTCATGAGGTCCATGAAAGCCGTCGGGGCATTTGTGAGACCCAAAGACATCACTAAGAATTCAAAATGACCATACCTAGTTCAAAACGCTGTCTTTGGAATATCAATACCTCTCACCCTAAGTTGGTGATAACCCGACCTCAAGTCAATTTTCGAAAAGTAACTCGCTCCTTGGAGTTGGTCAAACAAATCATCAATCCTATGGAGTGGATACTTATTCTTTATTGTGACCTTGTTCAATTGCCGGTAGTCAATACACATTCGAAGAGACCCATCATTCTTTTTCACAAATAACACCGGAGCACCCCATGGAGATATGCTTGGTTGAATAAAATCCTTATCTAGAAAATCCATGAGTTGGGCCTTTAATTCCTTCAACTCGGCTGGGGCCATTCGGTAAGGAGGGATTGAGATGGGTTTTGTATCCGTCAATAAGTCAATACCGAAATCTATTTTCTATTCGGGAGGAATTCCGGGTAAGTCATCGGGAAAGACTTCCGGAAAATCCTTCACTACGGGGACCGACTCTAATGGAGGAGCCTCAGACTCAAGATCCTTGATTCTCACAACGTAATAGAGACATCCCTTTAAAATCAACTTACAAGATTTAAGACACGAAATGATTCGACTTTTCCGAGCTAAGTTTCCCCCATTCCATTCCAACACGGGTTCATTACGTAAAACTTAACTACCCGAATTCTACAATCTATGGAAGCAAACATGCATGTAGCCAATCCATCCCCAAAATAACATCAAAGTCCAACATGTCCGTTCTACCAAATCAACCACTGTGACTCTATTGCGCAATGAAATGGGACAACCCCTATAAACTATTTTAGCAAATACGGAATCACCCATCGGGGTAGAAACCGAAAAGGGTTCATCTAAGACATCGGGAAGCATATCAAATTTCATAGCCACTAAAGAGTTACAAAAGATAAAGTGGCACCGGGATCCAACAATGCATACACATTAATTGAAAATACTTGCAACATACCGGTAACAACATTCGGAGCTCTCTCTTGATCACCTCGAGATTGGAGAGAATAGAAGCGATTCTTCTTAGGAGGATTGGGATTGGGAGCACTTGCTTGTGCTTGAGTATTTTCTCTTCCTTTAGCCTTCAAAATAGGGTAGTTCCTCTTCATGTGGCCACTCTTACGACAACTATAGCAATTACCGGTGCCAACTAGATAGGGCAGTCCCTTTTCAGGTCCCTCTTCATGTGTCCCTCTTCACCATTGTAGGAGCATGTTTGGACAACTGAGTGAACTTGAGGCTATACTCCTTCACATGCATACCCCCTTGACGAAGATTGAAGAATTCTTGCATTTTTCTCTCCTTTAATACCAAGGGAAAGAACCTATCAAGGAAAGTCGTCTTGAAAGAATCCCAACTAACAGGACCTTCTCTAACGGGTATCTCCTCCTTTTATTGTTCATACAAAACTTGAGCCATATCCTTAAGCTGATAGGCAGCTAGTTTCTCCTTTTCTTGAGAAGTCACACCCATAGCCTCTAGTACCTTGAACACTTCATCAGTGAACCCTTGCGGGTCCTCATCCACTTTGGAGCCAAAGAAAGTAGGGGGATTCATCCTCGTGAAATCCCTAATCCTAGAAGGGGTAGTGCTAGCATTGGGGTTCACTTGCACCCTAGTATCCCTAGCAACTTGAGTGGCTAACACTTGAGTCAACCTATGAATAGCCGCCCTTATCTCAACATTAGACATAGCCCCTTCTTCAATAGGAACTTGAGGCTTTTGAGGAGATTAATGGGGAAACGCCTCATTCACATTCTCCTCCTCAGCCGTTCAAGAATTTTTCCTTCTTGTATTCATTGCCTATAAGCACAAAAAAAGTATTATAAGAAAGGACTAGGTAGATATAAGACTCTTCGGCACGTCTAAGGAATAACAAAATAGTGAAAGTTCTTAAGCATCTCAAAGCCTCTCATTTATAAGTGTGGCGCGCATCACACCCATGAACAAGACTCTACTTGACGTTGTATTTTGTGACATTAATCCTACATTATTCTCAACCCTATGCTCTGATACCAAGTTTATAACGACCGGGGAGCACCCCCCTTAGACGTTACCAGCGTCTTCGTCCTCGAAGAGGACTTAGACAATCCCTTAGATTTCTTCATAGCATGTATCATAGAATAAAAATGCGGAAAAAGTAAAACTTTTACTTTGGAATTTCACTTCACTTCATATATGAAAATAAAATCTAAATCCGTCACTTCATACCATCTAAACATAAGAATATAGAAATTTGGGACTTAGCCTTTACATTAACAAAGGGTCTAGAATTAGGAAATACAATAATGTCTCCAACATAAGCAAAGAACTAAAAGCTAGATCATAAGGGTCTTGTCCTCGGACTTGAGGACTCACCAACTTGGAGAAGCAAGTTCCAAGTATCCTTGAAAAGCGACCTTGATTTCTCAATGCCCTGAACCTACATTGTTTGGGAAAAAGGGAAGAAAATATGGGTTAGTACATCACATGTACTAAGTATGACTTCTATGCATAAAAATCATCAATGCGTGTATAAAAGGACATTTTAGTCAAAACATGATTTTTACCAAGTAAATCCAATATACACATGAAGTAAGCATCAATAGCTAACCCAACATGATATCAACCCAACATGTAGACACCCCAAGTAATACTTGAGCAATGCAAAGAATAGAACTCCATAACCCTATTCAAAGCTAAGTATAACATTAAGCAACCTAGTTTGTACATACATTCATCAGCTCATATTTTATCATAACTTACTTTATTCAAAAAGATCAGACATAGCTTAACATACATGACTCATAATCAACATAATCACAAAAGAACATGACTAGGACCATCCCTTAGGATCCCACAAGTGCAATGTGTAAGAGAAGTCCTAGACCCTCCTTCACACTATGTAGAAAACCCCTCAAGAAAAGCCCTAATGAGAGTTCATACATTTCCTTTATTCACTTACTTTTACATTAGGGAAAGAGGTTGCAATAACTGACATTAGATCAGGTGAGCTACATGGAATCCGGTGTTCTACTCCTACACAGAAAAGAGAGGGTTAACACTTTCCTAAGGTGTAACATTTCGTACATAGCTATCTAGGTGGATTCACTAAACTAGAGTCTAGTCCTATGTGGGCACATAGTTAAGGGTCAAGGAGATTGTTACTAGAAACCCTAACTTGCTAGATGTGGGGACTTACATCTCATGAGACAACACATACATTGGGAATCCAGACTTGCTAAACATGAGGAAAACCTATGTGCGGAGCTGGACTTACTAAATGTGAGACCCCCATCTCATTTACATGCCCTTTCGGTGTTAAGCATATATTCCCTTTAGTAATCATCTTTAGTCGTAAATTAAGTTCACATTAGCCTCTACTAGACCCTTATGTAAACATCTCATCATAATAGCTCATAGGTGATAAAAGTGAGAACTATCATTTCACTTTAGAAGCACTAGCAAGTGAGTAAACCTTTCACTTTAACAATTCATTATAATCATGAGAACTACCTTTAAACCATATAACCATAATAAATAACATACATTCATACTTCATAGATAATTCAAGTGTATAGGGTTAAGGATGAGGGAAGTTGTCATCAATACCACAACAATACATTAGCCACAACATCATTATTATCTAAGTAACTCATCTTTCATAATTGAGTTCAAGAAAGAACCAACATTCATACCTTATTGTCCTTCATGGGACTTCATACTTCAATCACCCAAGAATGCATAATCAATACACAAAACAAGGTAATTCAAGACTCAATAACATAATTAACATCAATGTAATCAATTGCCATATTCATCATCTTCAACAAGTCACCATATCAATTAAATGTTTTTATGAAATTGGGGAAGAACATGGGTCCATGAGAATCTTGGGTGAATAACAATAATCAACCATTATAATATACTTAAACAACATTATTTGATCATAATTCCTCACAATTGATTCATAATTTCATTTTTCAAATAAGACCCATGTGTAGAGAATAATCCTAGATTCAGGAAGTTTGAAAACATCTTTGAAGGGACCTCTTGGGAAAGGAATCCCAAGAGTGAAATAAACCATACCTTAACCAAGACTTTAGCCATGAATTTGAGTAGAAACCTTGGGGATTTGGTCTTCTTCTTCAAGCTTCAGTGCTTCTTCAATGGAGGTTGAGTAGAGAGAGAATTTAGAGAGAAGTGGGAGAAATTTGGATTTCAATTTGGGGTTTCATTTGGGTGGGTAAATGTGGTGTAAAACGTATTTAAAATCAATATATAACCCTCCCCTAAAGTACCCAAAATACACCACACTTAATTTGACCTTTTAGTGAAGTCAAACTTGACTTCAATTTCAGAATTTTTGTCGCGAAACAAGTTCGCATCGCGGAGTTGTTCCCACAAGATTTACGAAATTAATTTTTGAGACAGTAGATTTTACGACGTGTCCGCAACGCAGACCAAGCTTTTGGCCCATGGTGAACCATGTTTGCGATGCTGACTGGTTTCTTCTGTGCAATGGTCTGCTGCCTTGGGCAGCTTGTTGGCCAATAGTTGGGTCCTCCTCAAGGACCCCTAGGGTGGTCCTTGGGGGTCGGACCTGGATGTTTTGACTCTATATACATTATTTTACCTATTTAAAGTATTTTTAAAAGTTTTACACTTCATACGACACTCCCAAACCTTCACAAGACTTAAGGACGTTTACTAGTTCAATTTCACTAGGTTCCGGACGTCATGGTTGTCCCTTGACGTTTAGGCTCTAATACTTCTAAATAAAGTTTATTACATTAGTCTAGGTCTGAAACATTATTTTAAACATTTTTTAATAGGTGAGGCTCTAGTTTAGGTCATAGAATTTTCGGGGTGTTACACAGATAATCAATGAAATTATTTTTGAGATTTTATCAGACACCCCTTCTATCCATATTCAGGAGACTTTTCATGGAGTCAAACTATAGTTTAAATCTGATACAATAACAATAATATAGAATATCACTATTTTAAGAGTATACTGGGACTATGTTTTCAAAGAGTAAATTTTTTCATATTTAAAGAAGAGAAGAAATTTTGATTTCCAAACCCAAATGTGAACCATCACAATAAACAACGAAATCTTTATTGTGCCAAAATAGGTGATGTGGTCAGAAGATTCTTGAGCTTTCGAAGCTCTCTTCACATTTGTCAGTCCACTCGAAAGGCACCTTCTTTTGGGTCAGTCTCTTCAAATGCGTGGAGATAAAACTTGTACCCCCAAAAGTTTAAGAATTGCTATTTCAGATCCTCCCTCCCCCCCCCCCCTTTTTATGGACCATTGTATTACATACAGATGCTAAGATCATCCAAGACACTAAATTCACCCAACAAGTATCCACAATTATAAATAATTCAAAACCCCAATTTTATGTGATATTTTCACATCGTTACCTTCTGAAATATTCGGTCAGGTCTTCTTAAATAGTACTATATCCATTTCATTTCCAATTTCTTCTTTGATTTTTTACTCAACTCAATTTGATGGATTCAAATTTCTAGTAACACCCATTGATTATTTTTTTGGATTCATCACTGGAACAAGTTCTTTTATCAGATTTTTCAGAAATCTAACTTGAATTTGCATTATATTTATGACTTGTTCCGCAAATTCCTGCTTCTTAGACTTGTAATTTTCAGAAGCTTCATCAACAGTGGTAAAAGTATCCGACCAAATCATCTTTTTGTAGATTGGGGTGTCTGATTTGACCACAAATTCATCATTCTTATTCTTTCGAACACCAAAAGAATACAATCTGATACAACTTTCTGAATGTTATTTTTTGGAATTTCATGATTAGAGAATTTTTTTTAAAAAAGTTTGGCGGTGGGATGGGGGCTATTTCAATAGAGAAGAGAGTAGAAAAGCAATCTATTTGGTAAATTCATTACTTCAATCAAAATATTTCAAAGCAATATTTTGCAAGTGAAAATGACCAAATAAAAATAAAGGAGGTAATCTTGTGGATTAGGGTTCCCAAATTATATTTCAAATATGACTAAAAAATTATCATAGAATCAAAATAATTCTAATCACCAAAACAAAGAGACGATAAATATAAATAATAATGGAGTAACAAAATTTCATTTCATTATCACCATACTAATTTTTTTTTAAAAAAAATAAAATTTAATTTCATTCATTAAAAATTAAATCATTAATTTAATAAGGCTTAAGTCATCGACATCCACTCAAAGTTGTCTGCATAATTCATTTAGACACTTTATCTATAGACAATACATATTGAATACTTAAGTTATTCAAAATAAGTACCTACTGAACACTTTTCGCTGATATTAAATGAAAGTGTATTACACTCATATTCAGACGTGTGAACTTACATTATTAGCTATATATCATATTTTTTTTATCTCTTTCTTCCTCTTTCTTCTTTGACCATGGCTTCTTCCAACACCATCACCATTCATGTCCATCATCGTCACCATTAACATTTCCACCGCACCCGCCACCATCATTACCACCATTACCCTTCTCTTTCTCTCTTATCTTCAGTCACTTCACCTTCTTCTTCATTACTGTCTTTTTCAAATATTATTTTTTCTTGAATTGAATTTCCTATGGCATCCAAAACAAAAACAAGATAAGAAGAAAGAAAATGGAGATACGTTCAGCTACAAATCAAAAAATTAAAGTCTCTTTTTCAAAAATGAATAATTTCTACTGAAAAAGCAAAATTCCACCATTAATTATGATAGGCAAAAAGGTATAAATGAAGAAATTGAAGAATGGTTCGATTCCAAACAAACAGTTTCAAAATCCTTTATTTAGAACTGAAAAATTTCTTCACAGACAGTTCAATTCCATGATTAATGATTGTATTTTCTTCAACTTTCTCGAATTGGAGACGGAAAAAAGGATTAAAAATGTAGAAATTAAATAAGAATATGCAATTTGCTATTTCAATTTTTCATTAAAAACATATCTGCTTTTATTTTTAGTTGAATTTAAAAAACGATGAATTAAACAACCGATAATGGTGGCAATAGGTGATTGTGCAGCGTTGCAGGGTGGGTGGACATGCCCTTTTGTTTTATTTCTTTTCTTTATAAATGTTTACTTATTATTTTAAATAAAAAAATGTCATATGTACATCATTAATTCATAAATTTGTCACGTCACCGCGAGTGTGTTACATACATTTTTTTACTTTTTGCTGATTGTTAAAAAAATATTCAAATGGTTCAGATTTAGGTTGGTAGAGGTGTTCAATAGGTATAAGGTTAAGTTGAGGTGTGCAAGTGAATTATACGGACAACTTGAAGTGGATGAGGATGACTTAAGCCAATAATAATTATTGTAACATAACAACATAGATCATATAGAAAGTCTAATCACAAAGACTTTAAGCCCTTGAAAGTTTCTAAAATGAAAACTTGTACCCCAATAATGTTAAAATTGATATTCTTGACCCTTGTTCCTCCTTTTTTGTACCATAAAATTGCTTATCTATGCTAAGATCATCCGTAACACTAAATGCACCATCCAAATATGAAGAGTTATCAACAACTAGAAACCCTAACTTATGTGAAATTTTCACTCCGCCGCCCCTTGAAATTTTCACCATGTCCCTTTAAATAGTTCTTCATTCGATTCATTCTCAATTTATTCTTTAATTTTTTCCTCAACTCTCTTTGATAGATTCGGGATTTCAGTAACACCCATTGATGACTTCTGTTTAGATCCATTACTCGAAAAAGTTTTTTGTCAAATTTTTCAGAAATCTGATCCTTTTTTGCTTTTTTAGCTATGATCAGTTCTTCAAACTCAAGCTTCTTAGACTTGTATCATGCAGAAGCTTCATCAACAGTGGTAAAAGTACCCGACCAAATTTTCTTCTTTTCGATTGGGTATCTTATTTCAACACAAAAGTTACCACTTTTTGGCTTTCGAACACCAACATGATACAATCTAACACAACCTTTGTTTGATGTTATTTTTTGGGATTTCATGATTGGAGAAAGTTTTATTAAAAGGGGGGAGAGGGGGTACGGCTATTTCAATAAATAAGTAAGTAGAAAAGAAAATCAAGATATGAAATATTAAAGCTAAATTATAAATGTATGTGTGTGTCAGAAAGAGAGAGAGAGAGATAACAAACATATTACGTAAGGTGACAATAGGAAGGTTGACTAAAATTTCAGCAGGGGCATAATTAATGAATCAACACAATAAATGAGTCAAGATTCAATCTAGCGTATGTTAAATATTTAACAATACACATTTCTATAAAACAAATTCAAAAAAATTAGTCAAATTCTCCTGGTAATTATTTTTTTTTTGAGAAATTGCAGCGTTTGATTTTTTTATCACATACATATCCAACCTATTAATGTCCTAATTTGATAAGGAATACTAAAATATTTCAATTTGATAGAATTATCAAATTGGCGCAAGGTGGATGAAATGGCGGCGTGCATCCACAATCTTCACTGATAAGAAGGTGCTAGCAAAGCTTGAAGGCACATTTACCAAGCGATAATTAGACTAACTATATTGTATAGGGCAGAGAGTTTTTCATTCAAGAACTCTCACGTTGAGAAGTTTAGAATTGCAGAAATAAGAATTTTGTGATGCATGTGTGTGTATATTAAAAGATATCTGATAAAAATGAGGATATTTGGACAATCTTGGAGTGACTTCGGTGGAGGACATGATGCAAGAAATAAGATTTAGATAGTCCGGACATGTGAATAGGGGATATCTGGATATCCGATTTTTTTCCTCATGTCATGTAGTTCTTCCATTAATTCATTCATGAAATTGTTCATGTAAAGATTCTTGAGTAGTTCTTAAGTTTTAACCACATTTGTGTCACAGCCCGAGCTACCCCCGAGACGCAGACACAGAACCTAGGACCACAAGTGATCCCAAGCTAACCATGTTGGCATGATCATGAGCATACTAAAGATAATAAACTGATGCGGAAGCTAAATCATAATTTATTATGAAAAGACGGATAATACCATATGCTAAAACTGATATAATATGAACACTGATGAGTTTAATAAAATAAAAAATATTAACTCAATACTAAGCTGAAACTAACTATGTCTGAAATAAGCCTCTAAACTGGACTAGAAATACTGGGACAAGCCCCAGCTAAATCTAGCAAAAACTGAAACTAAACGACTAAAGACTGAAATGACACTTATGACTGTTGTCCTCGGAGAATGAGGACTCACCACTGAATCTGCTGAACTAGAGATCGAAAATCGATCTATGCTTGATCTGTATGCTGATAACCTGAACCTACATCACGGGAAGATGTAGCGCACGTATGCGTCAGTACTTGAAGGTACTGAGCATGTAGGATAGAGTAAAGCTGAAATAAAACATAACTGAACAAGCACAAAAGCAAGTATAATAAACTGAACATAATATACTGTATTTCTGAGCTAACTAAATGCAATGACCAATTTATAACATGCTAAAACTGAATACTGAATGTACTGATAAATGGTCAATGCAGAGAGTCTGACTGATCTGTGGGAGCTACTAATAACCGATGATAAAACCACATGAACTAAATGTGGAGTCCGATATATACGCCCCATCGAGAGGACCCAATATACCCTTACAAAGGTATAAAGGCATGCTGGCGTGATCACTAAACTGATTGCCCATAGAGGGGACTTACAACCTACTTGGCTAGTAGTTTTGGGACTATTGGGTACGCTAAACCCTAGTCCAACTCGGTGTTATGCTACTCTCAATGAATTATGTAAATTAACTGATTATGTTTAAGTTTCTGTAAATACTGGATAGCTCAAAACTAAACATGCAAACTAAGAATGCAACAATTAATCTAGTAATTATGCATTTATAACTAAGGCATGTATATTTGAAGTGTCTGAAATATCTGACCTAGCATGTGTAATTCAAGAACTAAAGAAATACAAAGCTAGGGTTCTGAAATTCATGCGATAATCTGAGTAATAACATGATAATTTGATTTGGAACATATATTTAATAAATTCATTAAGTTCTATCAAAGTTCTAGAAACCCTAGGTTTAATCATGACAAGAGAATCAAGAATCTGACTGAAAACTAGGGACCCAATGGGTGAAAGGAACCCACTAGTGAAATCCCACATACCTGGTGATGAAATTCACGGAAAAATACTTAAATTTTGGGGCTGGAACTGCTGGAGCTTGTGGCGTTCTTGAACTAGGGTTCTTGAGCTTTTTCTCCTCTCTTACTTCTAATTTTCTAAGTTTTGATTTAATGATTTGACTTAGATATGTTTTAATTATGTTTTGAAGCTTAAACTGACTAAAATATGATGATGTAGGGTCAAAACGACGTATATTAGGATTTAAACGAAGTGGGAAAGGTCCAAAAGACCCTTGGGAAAGTTGCTATCGGACCAACCTACGGCCAGGACAGACGGTCCGTAGGTGGATCCACGCCCCGTCGGTTGGGCCTGTTCGACAGGGCTTAACTAAAACGGACATAACTTTTTACTTGGAGGTTTGATATTAGCAAGGTTGGTGAATATGGAAAGACAATTCAATTATATATCTGTGGGTATGTCATGGGACACCTAAATCATTTTGTGCTAAGAGTTATGACCATTTGAAGTTGACCCAACTGCACTTCTCCCTTAACTGTCTGCTAATTCTACCCTATGGTCAGACCTACGGACCGTGGGTCCATCTACAGACCGTGCTGGTCATCCGTGGCTCTTGTCATAGAGTGGGTGAAGGGGGTCTTGATCGACGGTCATGGACTACAGACCATAGTCTGACCTACGGACAGTAAGTCCGTCCGTCGACCAACACTTAACCAATTTTCCTCGGCTAAGATTTTTAGGAGTTTCTGATCCCATAGACGGTTGTGCAGGATGGACCGTGGGTTAGTCTACGGTCCGTCGATGGTCACGTCCGTTGTACCTGCAGATTTTTCTGAAAAACTGATTTTTGGTCTGTTTTGGCTATGGGGTGTTACATTATCTTCCCATTGGGAACATTCGTCCTCGAATGAAGACTAAACTTGCTGAAATAGAGGGAGAGTGTTGCAAACCCCACTACTAAACACTGAGAACTGAGTTTCTGACTGAATTGAGTTCCGAGTACATGCAAATATGCTAAAAATGCAAGTACAAACTGAGGGAACATGATTCTAAGATTGAATTTACGCATGAATGACTGGAAAACTGAAGAGGAACTATTACCTCAAGCTGGAGTGGAATCGGAAGGGAAGAGGTGAGGATACTTGGCTTTCATGGCTGCTGCTTCTTCCCAAGTAGCTCCCTCTACGGATTGACTCCTCCACAAAACCTTGACTGAAGCGACTTCTTTGTTTCTCAACCTTCTGACCTGACGGTTAAGAATCTCAACTGGTACATCCTCATAAGAAAGACTATCTTTCACCGCCACACTCTCCAATGGCACTATAGAGGCTAGATCACCCACATACTTCTTCAAGAGTGAGATGTGGAAGACCGGATGCACTGTTGCTAATTCTGCTGGCAATTCTAACTCATATGCCACCTTGCCAACCCTTTTCAAGATCTTGTAAGGGCCTACACATCTAGGACTGAGCTTCCCTTTCTTTCCAAATCTCATCACCCCTTTCATAGGTGAGACTTTAAGAAAAACCCAATCATCAACTTGGAACTCTAGTTCCCTTCTCCTTACATCTGCATAAGATTTCTGACGACTTTGGGCTGTCTTAAGTCTATCTCTAATGAGTTGCACTTTCTCCATAGCATAAAGGACTGAATCTGGCCCTATCAAGGCTGCTTCACCTACTTCAAACCAACCAACAGGAGATCTACATCTACGCCCATATGAAGCCTCATAAGGGGCCATCTGAATGCTGGAATGGTAGCTATTGTTGTAAGCAAACTCAATAAGAGGAAGGTGATCATCCTAACTACCTTTGAAATCGATCACACAATCCCTCAACATATCCTCTAGGGTCTGAATGGTACGCTCTGCCTGTCCATCTATCTGCGGATGAAATGCTGTGCTAATGTTAACTTGAGTACCAAGACCCTTCTGAAATGACTTCCAGAAATGAGAGGTAAACTGAGGACCTCTATCTGAGATGATAGACAAATGAACTCCATGTAACCTCACAATCTCATTAATGTAAAGCTTGGAATAGTCCTCTACCTAATATGTAGTCTTGATCGCCAAAAAGCGAGAAGACTTAGTCATCCCATCAACTATCACCCAACTGGAGTCATGCTATCTGCGAGTACGCGGTAACCCTGTGCTAAAATCCATATTGATTACTTCCCACTTCCAAGTAGGAATGTCGATCTCTTGAGTCATACCCCCTGGTTTTTGATGTTCTACCTTGACTTGCTGACAATTGGGGAACTTACTCACAAAATCTGCTATATCCCTCTTCATGCCATTCCACCAATAGACTTTTCGCAGATCGCGGTACATATTAGTGGCACCTGGGTGAATAGAATATCTGGAGTTATGGTCTTCTGCAAGAATATGTTGTCTCAACTCGCCCACATCAGGAACACATAATCTACCCTGGTAGCGAAGTGCACCATCTCTCCCTTAGGAGAAAACCTCCACTCTCTGATTGTGGACTGCACCTTTTAGTTCAAGCAAGATTGATCACTGTCTTGCTTTTCCTTAACCTCCACTACCAAAGATGATTCTGCCCTATTCTGAACTGTTACACCACTGTCTGATATGCTCATAAGGCGAACTCCCAAGCGAGCAAGCCTGTGAACATCCTTCACTAGCTCCTTCCTTTCTTCCTCAACATGGGCTACACTACCCATAGATAATCTACTAAGAGCGTCTGCTACTACATTCGCCTTACCAGGATGATAATGCATACTCATATCATAATCCTTAAGGAACTCAAACCATCTCCTCTGGCGAAGATTCAACTCTTTCTGGGTGAACACATAATGAAGTCTCTTATGGTCAGTGAAAACATCTACATGAACACCATACAAGTAGTGTCTCCAGATCTTAAGTGCAAACACCACTGCTGCAAGCTCGAGGTCATGAGTTGGATAGTTCTTCTCATGAACCTTAAGCTGTCTAGAAGCATACGCTATAACTTTATCTCGAAGCATCAATGCACAACCAAGGCCAACTCTGGATGCGTCGCAATAGATCACATAACCATCTGAACCCTCTGTTAGAGTCAAAACAGGAGCTGTAGTTAATCTAGTTTTCAACTCTGCAAAACTTTTCTCAAAATTATCTGACCATTGAAACTTGACCATCTTCTGTGTCAACCTAGTCAATGGTGAGGCTATGGATGAAAATCCTCCCACGAACCTTCTGTAATAGCCCGCTAGACCTAAGAAACTTCTGATATCTATAGCAGATGTAGGTCTGGGACATTGTTTCAATGCTTCTATCTTCTGTGAATCCACTCGAATCCCTTCGCTAGACACAATGTGACCAAGGAAAGCAACGGATTGCAACCAGAACTCACATTTGCTAAACTTAGCGAATAACTGGCGATCCTTGAGAGTTTGTAGAACAATTCTCAAATGACTCGCATGTTGTTTCTCATTCCTAGAGTAAATGAGGATATCACCAATGAAGACGATAACGAACAAGTCCAAGTACTGTTTGAACACTCTGTTCATCAAATCCATGAAAGCTGCAGGAGCATTGGTTAGTCAAAACGACATAACTACAAATTCATAATGACCATACCGAGTTCTGAAGGTTGTTTTCAGAATATCACTATCTCTGACTCTGAGCTGATGATAACCCGATATGAGGTCTATCTTTGAGAAATGGCTAGCCCCCTAAAGTTGGTCAAACAAGTCATCAATCCTGGGGATGGGATACTTATTCTTGATTGTGACCTTGTTCAACTGTCTATAGTCAATACACATTCTGAGTGAACCATCTTTCTTCTTTACGAACAACACTGGTGCACCCCATGGTGAAATACTAGGTCTGATGAAACCCTTATCTAGAAGGTCTTTCAACTGTTCTTTCAATTCCTTAAGCTCTGCTGGAGCCATTCTGTAATGAGGAATAGAAATAGGTTGGGTATCTGGAAGGAGATCAATTCCAAAGTCAATTTCCCTTTCGGGAGGGACTCTGGGAAGATCTTCTGGAACCACTTCTGGAAACTCACAAACTACTGGAACTGACTCAATAGTTGGGGTTTCAGAGCTAGAGTCCTTAACCCGAACTAGATGATAGAGATAACCCTTAGAGATCATCTTTCTGGCCTTAAGGTAAGAAATAAATTGACCCATAGGCGCTAAGCTACTACCCTTCCATTTTAAGAATGGTTCGTCTGGAAACTGGAAACGAACAATCCTAGTTCTACAATCGACTGAGGCATAACATGAATGTAAACAATCCATTCCTAGAATGACATCGAAGTCTACCATTTCTAACTCTACTAGATGTGTTGAGGTGACTTTCTGAGAGACTGTGACAGGGCAATTTCTGTATACCCGTCTAGCTATAATTGGGTCACCAACTGGAGTAGAGACTGAGAAAGGTTCTGAGAGAATTTCTGGACTAATATTAAAGTTTAGTGCTATACTGAGTTACAAAAGACAAAGTAGTCTCTGTTGTCTTTACACTGAGTGAACCATATGTGAGTCACATTCTCAAGCTGGTTGGATGCCAATTTCACCCTATCACTCAAGTTACTTGCATAACTCCAAATATTTTCTTGACCTCATCAATGAACTTATGTGGGTCCTCACACAAATTGGGACCCTAAAACTCAAGTGGAATCTTTCTGAACAAATGTCGAATACTAGCCGCCACAAATCCACCATTTTTATTAGTTGGAACTCGAAACTCCTGATTGTTCGAGGTTGTCATACTTTTAGCCCAAATCTGAATTGGCGTTCTGAAACTCTACATTAGAACTTCCTTATCTTGTTCTAGATGAACTGCGTTAGCATTGCGTGCATTAGAATTCCATGAATAAGATCTAAGAGGAGGCATGACCTGAAACGTAGAACGTCAAGTTAGAATGGAATTAGATCATAACTTACGCACGATAAGAGTAACAACAAAGTGAAGTTTTCCTAAAACACTTCATAGCCTCCCTCTCATTAGATGTGCTGCACTTCACACCCATGAAAAGGACTCTACTTAGTGCGGCTTTTAAGACATCCTAGGACTCTTAAACCTAGTGCTCTGATACCAAGTTTTGTCACGCCCCGAGCTACCCCCAAGACGCGGACATGGAACCTAGGACCATAAGGGATCCCAAGCTAACCCTGTTGGCATGATCATGAGCATACTAAAGATAATAAACTGATGCGGAAGCTAAATCATAATTTATTATGAAAAGATGGATAATACCATATGCTAAAACTGATATAATATGAAGACTGATGAGTTTAATACAATGAAAAATATTAACTCAATACTAAGCTGAAACTAACTATGTCTGAAATAAGCCTCTAAACTGGACTAGAAATACTGGGACAAGCCCCAGCTAAATCTAGCAAAAACTGAAACTAAATGACTAAAGACTGAAATGACACTTATGATTGTTGTCCTCGGAGAATGAGGACTCACCACTGAATCTGCTGAACTGGAGATCGGAAATCGATCTATGCATGATCTGTATGATGAGAACCTGAACCTACATCACGAGAAGATGTAGCGCACGTATGCATCAGTACTTGAAGGTACTGAGCATGTAGGATAGAGTAAAGTTGAAATAAAACATAACTGAACAAGCACAAAAGCAAGTATAATAAACTGAACATAATATACTGTATTTCTGAGCTAACTAAATGCAATGACCAATTTATAACATGCTAAAACTGAATACTGAATGTACTGATAAATGGTCAATGCAGAGAGTCTGACTGATCTGTGGGAGCTACTAATAACCGATGATAAAACCACATGAGCTAAATGTGGAGTCCGATGTATACGCCCCATCGAGAGGACCCAGTATACCCTGCCAAAGGTATAAAGGCATGTTGGGGTGATCACTAAACTGATTGCCCACAGAGAGGACTTACAACCTACTTGGCTAGTAGTTTTGGGACTATTGGGTACGCTAAACCCTAGTCCAACTCGGTATTATGCTACTCCCAATGAATTATGTAAATTAACTGATTATGTTTGAGTTTCCGTAAATACTGGATTGCTTGAAACTGAACATGAAAAATGAGAATGCAACAATTAATCTAGTAATTATGCATTTATAACTGAGGCATGTATATCTGAAGTGTTTGAAATATCTGACCTAGCATGTGTAATTCAAGAACTAAAGAAATACAAAGCTAGGAATCTAAAATTCATGCAATAATCTGAGTAATAACATGATAATCTGATTTGGAACATATACTTAATAAATTCATGAAGTTCTATCAAAGTTCTAGAAACCCTAGGTTTAATCATGACAAGAGAATCAAGAATCTGACTGAAAACTAGGGACCCAATGGGTGAAAGGAACCCACTAGTGAAATCCCACATACCTAGTGATGAAATTCACGAAAAAATACTTCAGTTTCGAGGCTGAAACTGCTGGAGCTTGTGGCGTTCTTGAACTAGAGTTCTTGAGCTTTTTATCCTCTCTTACTTCTATTTTTCTAAGTTTTGATTTAATGATTTGACTTAGATATGTTTTAATTATGTTTCTAGGCTTAAACTGACTAAAATATGATGATTTAGGGTCAAAATGATGTATATTAGGGTTTAAACGAAGTGGGAAAGGTCCAAAAGACTCCTAGTAAAGTTGCTGTCGGACCAACCTACGGCCAGGACAGACGGTCCGTAGGTGGATCCACGCCCCGTCGGTTGGTCCGTCGGTTGGGCCTGTTCGACAGGCCTTTAATAAAACGGGCATAACATTTTACTCAGAGGTTTGATATTATCAAGGTCAGTGGCTATGGAAAGATAATTCAATTATCTATCTGTGGGTAGGTCATGGGATACCTATATCATTTTGTGCTAAGAATTATGACCATCTGAAGTTGACCCAACTGCACTTCTCCCTTAACTGTCTGCTAATTCCACCCTACTGTCAAACCTATGGACCGTGGGTCCATCTACAGACCGTGCTGGTCATCCGTGGCTCTTGTCAGAGAGTGGGTGAAGGGGGTCTTGATCGACGGTCATGGACTACGGACCGTAGTCTGACCTACGGACCGTAAGTCCGTCCGTCGACCAACACTTAACCAATTTTCCTGGGCTGAGATTTTTGGGAGTTTCTGATCCCATCGACGGTTGTGCAGGATGGACCGTGGGTCAGGCTACGGTCCATCGATGGTCACGTCTGTTGCACCTGCAGATTTTTCTGAAAAACTAATTTTTGGTCTATTTTGGCTACGGGGTGTTACAATTTGCCCCATTCTTTTTCAATGGAGGTTTTGAGTTTTGAGGTGATGGTCCTGCAAATAGTGGTGTTTCTTGATAGATTTTGAGTGAGATCTTGATAATTTTTGTGTTGGGTTTACGAATCAAAGAGAGTTTGGAAGAAACCAATCGATTCTAGATGAATTAGGACCCGAAATTAAAGACAAATTCGTTACATTTCTAGGTCTAGGCTAGGGCATTGCGCCCCCATAGTGCCAGGAGGGATGGCTCCCTGCGACGCAAAGTACTCCGGATTGGTGCGACGCGCGACTGATGGGTCAAGGTCGCCTACCCCTTTTTCTTCTGTTTTTCTCGTTTTGTATGTGTTCCTTTGAATTGTGTCATTGTTCATTTCTTGATATTACCTTTTAAAATCTATATATATATATAATAGGAGATATGAAAATGCCTACGTCTCAGTACCACAAAAATCAGAATTTATTAATTATTAAATTTATTTTTAAAATCTCTCTCTCTCTCTCTCTCTCTCTCTCTCTCTCTCTCTCTCTCTCTCTCTCTATATATATATATATATATATATATATATATATATATATATATATATATATATATATATATATATATATATATATATATATATATATATATATATATTATAATAGAACAGGTGATAGCACCTACGTGTCAACGCCACAATTATTCTCTAATTTTTAACATTTAAATTATCAATTAATTAAATATAATTAATTTGTTTTTTTATAAGAAAAAGAAGTATTATTTTAGAAGATAAGTTAGAGTTTAAAATTAATAAAAATTGTTTATAAGACAATTAGAAAACCACCTTAACTACTCCACTTCCCCTATTTCCTCTCTCAGAGCAGTTTTTTTTTTCCTACCCTTTCTCCAAACAATTTATGCATTCGTAGACAATGTTTCGTCGCCAATAATGTACCAATCTTTTTTACTCATTGATTTCAATGCATATTTTGTTTTTTATTTGAAAAGTTTAAGAATTGACGATTAGTGATTGATTTTGTATTTTATGTTAATTTGGTTTATTTTTTATCTGATTTTATCAAAGGTAAAGAATCAACGGGAATGAATGGGAAAATCTTAAAATCAAGTGCTCAGTCATTTTTTGTTGGAATTTTCTTGGGGGGTAGAATGAAAATTCACAGGAATCTTATTTTCCTGCAAATTTTCATATTAATTTCTAGGAAAATTCCCATGTAATTAACAGTTTTTTTTAGTGTTTTCAAATTTGTGGATGTCTTTCTCTTTGATTGCGATGGTAAGAAAAAAAATCACTTTGTATTATTACTTTTCATATCATATAGTTTCGTATAAGATTTTTTCTTCTTTTTCTATTTGAACATGTTTGAAGCAAATTTTATCGAATAATGATTCTGTAAAAAATTGTATTTTCTATTTTCGGGAAATTTCATTGAGTATGTTATTATTGTCATTGCAGTTGACGTCTTTATAAATGAACGGGAAAATCTTAAAATCAAGTGCTCAGTCATTTTTTGTTGAGAACACTTAAGAACTTTTCAAATTGTGGATGTCTTTCTCTTTGATTGCAATGGTAAGAAAAAAAATCACTTCGTATTATTACTTTTCATATCATGTAGTTTCGTATAAGATTTTTTTCTTCTTTTTCTATTTGAACATGTTTGAAGCAAATTTTATGTGTAAAAAATTATATTTTCTATTTTCGGGAGATTTCATTGAGTATGTTGTTATTGTTATTGCAGTTGACGTCTCTATACACATCAATTGTATTAGATAATTTAGACACATAATTTTGATATAGACATAAAAAATCATATAAATATAAAAAAAATTTACTTACTAATAAATAAGAAAGTACAACGTGTTTAGTGTTAATAACTTTAAATTTTTAAATCATCTTTATTGTGAAACATGGTCAATAACGATCCTGGATCTGATCAATAGCTATTAGTGTTAATTATTTATGTATATTAATAATAAATGTCTTTATTTGATGTGATTATGGAAATCAAATTATCTTTTAGTCATAGGATTTCCAAATCAAAATGATGTTATAAATCAATTTTAGTCAAGTGCTCTTTATTTCTATTTAGTATGTCGAAGGACTTGAAAATCTACGAAGAAATGACAAAAAAATATCGGTATAAAATCTATTGTCATTAAATTTGCTGTATAATTATTATTTTTTGTGATAACTTACAAATATTATTATAGTACAATAACTGCATAATGGGTGCATAATTTCTTCTATTCTTATAATATAAAAAAATAAGAATTATTTTTATTTGAATTGGAGATGAGATAATTATTTTAAGTTGATTAAAATAACAAAAGTTATATGTGCGGTTGGTTTATATATATATATATATATATATATATATATATATATACTAGAGGGGATAGGCCCGTGCTATGCACAGGCCCAACATATAAAACTTGTATTGTATAAATAATAATAAATTGTCACTAAAAATTATTCATTCAATTATAGATCACAATTTCAATATTAAAAAAAAGGACGCTCAAGAAGTTATTAGGAATATTTTCTGCTTTTGAAATCTATTATATATATAAACTTCAGTATTATTCAACAGAGAGTCTTCAGATCTTTGTACATGTGAACTTTTTAGTACAGACTTGTTCCTGCAAATTATCGAAAAGTGCATACACCAAATATTAGAATTAGAATAATACATATTTACATTAAGTTTCATAACATACCCCATTCATTGCCTACAATGCACATAATGCTACAATAGAACGATAATTAAATAACAAACCTTGAGGAGAATTTGAATAAGCAGTTTCTTTGATTGTCATGGATATTGTTGTATTGGAGATCAATTTCATCCATCATCTTCCTTGCTCTTGAGCTATTTTAATTCATAGGAACTTCAAATTAATTAATTGTTTTATCCATCCAATCACTGAAATAGACAGAGAGAAATAATAGAGTAGACAATCAGATCTATACCTTACTAATAAATGTTTCTAGTGCCCTTCCACATGAGAAAAACTGAACATACTTGAGCAAAGATTTGTAGATTTGTTATGAGATCACTCTTACATCTCGAAAGATGTTTGATAATCTACAAAGAGGAAAAACGACATCACAAACAAAAGAAGACATTGTTAGAAAAGAAATTCAACTAACAAACTAATCACTCCAAAATGTTAACTTAAAATTCTTGATGAATCCAACCTGTTGCTTTAGAAATTGTTGCTGGCTCCGGGTGTCAGTAATAGAAAAAGATTGGATTGGGAAAGACCATGGAGGTTGCCAGTGCTGTTGGGGAAGCCTCTCATCGAGAAGAAAAAAGAAAATAGGTTCTAGCCTTATTTTCACAAAAGTAACATCAAAACTATTTTCAACTTTTTTCACATCTGAAATGAACTCGAAGCACGAATAACTAACCACCGAAAATAAAATCTATGACAAAAGTAAGTTAAAATTGTTTCAATATACGATTCAATAAAAATAAAGACTTCTCTCCTAAATTAGGCCTACTAACTTCAAAGCTACAGCACAACACTCTTTCGAAGGTTAATGTAAATACTAACTAACCAGTGATAGTTTTTAGTTTTATAATAAAAACATAGATCGGCACATCCAAAAAAATAAAATACAGGATCATATATAAAAAATTTACTTAGTAAAGAAGCATTATCATAAGTCACTCGAGGGCAGAGCTAGCAAGGACTGAGGGAATTCATCCAAACCACTCCGGTGAAAAATTATACCGTTTATACAAGGTCAACGTTATTTTTTATGTAAATATAGTAGATATTAAATCCCTTAGGCCTCTTCATGTGTTCACATTTTGTATTTTGAATCCCCTTAATAAAAATTCTAACTCCGCCATGGATCCACTAATTTCATAAATAATCAATCAGTTATTTTTCCAGCATTTCAACCTACCATTTTATTACAAAGTATGTGAGCTAGTATGAAAATACAGCTAATGTCAGGTCAAAAAACTGCAGTCCTCAAGTCTAGAGATTGATGTAGGCGCACACACAAACCCATTGACAAAGAAACTGGAACAAAAGGTCTACTATGCATCTTAATGAAGGAAAGGAATAGAACTATAAGCATGTAATCATAGTACTTCTAATTACTGGTCCTTATCCTCGTCAAGTCATGTAATCATCTCTCAAGTTTGCAATATAACAGTCAAAAATCTTTCTATTCCTTACGTGATGACCAACAAAAAGAGAAGGTGCTACTACCAGTACTATCAAGAATAAAGGATCACGAAAAGCTATATAAGGTTCCCTGTTTTGGTTGAATAAGAAGATCATAAGCTATCTTGTGTTTAGAATTGTCATTAAAAATGTGATTACCTTGTCAAATATACACCATAGAGTGCTAGGCATTTCAAATTTGAGTTTTATATCTATCGACATCTTATAGTATTCTCTTTGGATTCTTCTTAATACAATCTTAAACCTAAGAAATTGAGACTAAATAGTAATGAGTACACGTACCTGCAAAATTAATTAAAGGAAGAGCGTCAAAAGCTCACAAGATTTCTGGTGAGATTTACCTCATTTTCGTTCTTTCATGTTACGCCCATTTCATAGTGATGGGTTCATGTTAATTTTTCCCAATTTCCAAACCAAAAACACATAAAAAGTAAAAGACAATTTTGAATTTAGTAAATAAGAAATCAATATCTCAGGAGAAAAATAGAATGAAAAATACCTCCAATTTTGATAGTCAAATGTGTAATTCATCACCAAAATTGATGCACCAGCTCGGAACTCGAATCACTCCTCTAATTTTCCATCAATTGCTAAAAGTCTCTTCTTTGTTAAAAGTGATCAGTATGGGAGACTAAAAAATAGAGAACTAGAAAATAATGGAAAAGATGAAAAAATGATACAAGGACCAAAGCAAAATTATGAAAAATCGGAGGAGGTAGAAGGATATGTGTAGTACACGTGTTTATTTACTAGTGAAGGTACAATGATGTAGTACAATTTTCACTGCTATTGGCATAAATTTGTGGTGTCGTGTTCGTATTTCAGCTGTAGGATATCATCTTGTGCATCAGTATGGAAATGAAGACTTTAAATGACTTATCGGGTGATGGAAGCATTTGGATTGTGTTCGATTGGTGGAGGTTTCATACCAGTAAGTGCAAATGCAGTTACTGCTTCTACTCCAAGCTCAGATTGATTATATTGTTCAATTACATCAATGATGATGAGACACATCATCTGGTGAATACAGTGTGGAGGCTGATGAATTGTTAGAATCGTAGTGCTTCTAGCTTGGGCTACCTGAATATTAGACATATCAGTTAAGTTACATTTGGTTCTTATTCAATTCAGAAGGAGTTGGTCTAGTTAACTGGTTGTTTTTCCAGTTCCAAGTAGTTGAAACTTTGAATGTTTCCGAACGAAGCAGATTAGAATGATCATTCTAAGTATTTTGCCTAAATAAAAAATGAAAGGAATAGAAGATGTTTTGATGAAATATCAACTACCTACCAATCTTTAAAAGCTAACTGCCTCATGTTATTGAATAGTTGAATTTATTTATCCCCTTTAGATTTCTTGATTCATTGTTGAACTTTGTCAGCTCCATGACTCTTAACTAACAATGTAAAGCAGAGCTAACCTTTTGCTACTAAGCTTTGATAAATATTATGCATCTACTTGATGCCTGCAATAGAACTAATTACTTCATAAAAAAAAAAGAGCTTCAGCTCAAACAACTCATCCAAACAATTCCCATATTGAGCTAATGAAATGAAATTGTGACAAAAAGTAAAGAAAATCATCGAGTATAAAAAGGAGACCAATATTCTCAGTTGTGAAAAGAACACAGTTCGGTGACATCATCACTTATTCTTCAAGCAAACTATAATCATACAACAGTCAACAGAGAAAAAGAGGAGAATGTTTTTTCCTTGTAATGTGTTCAACTCTTGTAAAAGAACCTATAATGATAGCATTTTCATATACATTATCTATTTGGTTAACATTAAATAATCAAAAGATCAATGTGGTTTCGATTTGTAGAGTGAGGTTTCTCGTATACCTTCTCGAGCACAACCCATATTGATGCAAGGATTGGTGAATGAGGATCCACACACAGTTTATGAAACATCATAGATATCAAAGAATAGATGGTAAAAATCACACCTTAAATAGTTAGTGTGTAAACCGTCAGCAGTTCAGTTATCCCAAATATAGACAAAATTGTCCTAGCTAAGGCTGGCAAACGGACCGGTTTTGACCCGGTCCGATCCAGTTCCTGTCCGGATCCCGTACCGGTCCGTCGGTACCGGTTGAACCGGTAAGAAACCGGTCTGTTAGTATACCGGACCGGTTACCGAATCGGTTCCCGGTTTTTTATCCGGTTGAACCGGTTCGGTAAGAACCATTTCCGGACTGGTCCGATCCGATAAGGTCCGGTTGACCCGGTTTTTTAATTTTAAAATAAGTTTAAAGTTTAAACATTAATATAAAATTAAATTTTAAGGTTTAAACTTTTTCAATATAAACTTTAAAGTTTAAACTTTAAATTCAGTTTTGAACTTTAAATTCAATATAAACTTTAAACTTTAAATTTAATTTCAAACTTTAAATTCAATATAAACTTTAAAGTTTAAATTCAATTTCAAACTATAAATTCAATATAAACTTTAAACTTTAAATTCAATTTCAAACTTTAAATTCAATATAAACTTTAAATTCAATTTTAAACTTTAAATTCAATTTTAAACTTTAAATTCAATTTTAAACTTTAAATTCAATATAAACTTTAAACTTTAAATCCAATTTCAAACTTTAAATTCAATATAAACTTTAAACTTTAAATACAATTTCAACTTTAAATTCAATATAAACTTTAAACTTTAAATTCAATTTCAAACTTTAAAGTCAATATAAAGTTTAAACTATAAATTCAATTTCAAACTTAAGTTCAATATAAAGTTTAAACTTTAAATTCAATTTCAAACTTAAGTTCATTATAAACTTTAAACTTTAAGTTCAATTTCAAACTTTAAATTCAATATAAAGTTTAAACTTTAAATTCAATTTCAAACTTAAGTTAAATATAAAGTTTAAACTTTAAATTTAATTTCAAACTTTAAATTCAATATAAACTTTAAAGTTTAGATTCAATTTCAAACTTATATAAACTTTAAAGTTTTCAATTGAAGTTTTTAATAATATAATATTATTAATTAATAATATAAATATATAATATTATTTAATAATTAAAATAACTAAAATAAAAAAAAAAAAAAAAAAAGGTACCGGATGAACCGGTAAGACCCGATTCCAAACCGGTCCAACCCGGTTCCTAACTGGTCACTAACGGACCGGGCGAAACATGTTGGATTTTCCGATAAATCCGGTCCGATAAGATCCGGTACCGGTAAGAAAAATCCGGTACCGGTACCGGTACCGGTAAAACCAGTTCGATTGACTCGATCCTGTCCAATAGCCAGCCTTAGTCCTAGCTAAGAGTTCATATATTACCTTGTTTACCAAGGTGAATAAGATATGATATATTTCCTTAAATAAATTAATATAAACAAAGTTTAACCAAAACTTCCAGAAGAAGATATAGAAAACTAAACTGAAAGAGAGAAATAGAAAAATGAGAGACGAAAAGGAGAAGATAACCGGGAAGCAAAGAGAAAAATAAAAATACACTGAAAAAATAGACAGAAGAAACAGAAATGGACAAAATAAGGTGGAATAACTTACCATTTTAAATTTTGAGAAGATCTGAGTAGCAGGAGAAAAATGCTAATTTAAAATTGAAAGAGGTTGCTTGAAATGAGTGTTTTGAGGATACGAATATTTAATCTGTGTTGCACAATACACACAACTACAAATCAATTTGGCTTGATGTTCCTTTTCTGATAGTCGTTTTTTTTATTTTTTTTTGGTCAAGTAGGACCAATGTTGGAATGGTGCTCCATAATGTCAATATTTGTGTTGCATCTGTGAAACAAATTATGTTCGGTTCAATATTAGTGAAATAAGTTGAGCATATGTAAAATCAAAAAATAATGAATTGTAGAAGAGAAAAAAAAGACTATCGACTATCTGCTCACAGGTTGAAGTACACACTTTTGATGGAACTTACGGATTTAGGTTAGTCCTCAAGCTCTATCTGCTTTGTTGGGACTATATAGTGCATCAGTTCCAGCATGTTGATATAAATGCTGAATCTTTCTGTGGCCTTCTTCTACAGTATGGGAATTGAGAGTGTAGTGAATGAGAAAGTTGGCAGATCAGCAAGCCTACACGATGTGTGCCCTGCTTGGGAAATTGATCATTTGTAACTACGACCGTAAATATATGCTTACTCATTAGACTATTTGTGATTTGCCCCATCACAAAAATAGTTAACTGCATATAAATATCATGAATATCCTATTCATTTTCATTAGTTATAATGCACAGTAGCAGTTCAATTGAAGTTCTATTTAATATTTGTTGAATAGTAATCATTATTAGTAGTTCAAATACTTTCTGATATGAAGCTAGAAAGTTAACTTCTCCATATCCATGAGTAGAAAAATAAACTAAAATAACGTCAAGCAAAAAAACTCAACAGTGCAATCTCTGCTCCAACATGAGATCTCAACCTTAATACGTAACAAAATAGGACTTCTAAGTTTAGAAGCAACTATTTCCCCTACAATGTTAGGTCTAGCCTTCAAAGCGATTTATAGAGAATTACAACATAAATTTGGTGCGTCCAAATTTCTGAAACTTTCGAACAAAATATGAGAAACGATTACTGAAATACTCAACTGACTTTCGAACAAAATATGAGTAAGGATTGCTGAAATATACTCACCTGCAGTAACTTCGAATAGCTATTTCATAATCTCGTGTCTCTTGATAAATATAAAATTCAAGAAACTTCAAACTATAATACAGAGACATTCATGAAATACAATGCGCAAACATATTACCCTTGCGAGAAGTACTAAGTTAGCAATACAAAATAAGGTATGAGACTTTATCCACATTATCCAGTTCAATCTTCTCAATATAAAAGACCCATAAAATTTCCAGAAAATAAATTGGTTAAAAAAGAAAAATCTAACAAGTATAAAGATAATGATCAATAGCTTTTGACTAACCTGAAGAGGACCAATTTGTAGGCGAATATCAATTTTGCAGAGAAAGGATACAAGAGAAGACGGAACAATCTAGAGTAGATGAATTTTGTGTTTGGGGTGAATAACCAGATGTATTCCACAAAAGCAAATATGTATACGTGTCAAAAGGGAAAACTAGAGGGTAGTGAACTTAAATGCATACACGTGGTGGAGAAAGAAAATAAAAAAATATCAAATTGATAGTACAATTTACATTAACTTTAGTTCAATTAGTAGATGCTGTTATAGTCTTTTTCTTGTTCACTTATAAATAAGGGTAATATATATATATATGAGGCCATTTTATATGTGCAATGTTGATCTTTTTAAAATTTATTTATAAAATATATAAGATTAATTAAAAATAAAGATTTAAAATTTACAATTTTGAAGATGATTATAACTATACACTTTCTATAATGTAGATTTTTAGCAAATAGTAATGTGATAAATGGCACGCTCATATAGAATATGTTAATCCTCATTAAATCTTCAAATTGGGTTATTATATTTTCTGAAGATTGGAAAGGTAAAAGAAACAATTCAACACTCAATAGATAATTTTAAGAAATTAATAGAAAATGAATTAGTTTTTACCAAAATTTCTGTTTCTAAGCTATTTTTTGAAATTTCATAAAATATCTGTCTAGGTGTATTTTGTTTAATATTAACAAATTTTTGAAATGATTACAACTTTCCCAATTAGCGATTTATATGCTAAAAATAAAAGAAAAAGAGTACATGAAAAGTTTAATTAATAACTATGACTAATTTACTAATGATTATTTCTGAATTTCAAAGACAAGATATTTGCTTGATGTAGCTATTGAATAAAAAATTTTAAAACATTCTAAATTACTTGATTAATAAGATTTTAAATTGATGTTTGGAATCATTAGAATGGTGTGCTCTTTAGTTTCTCTTAATATGTGGGAGAACACACTATCAAACTTTAAATACTTCAAAAAATGACAAAAAATTGACATAAAATCTATTGTCATTAGATTTGTAGTTTACTTTTATTTTGTAAGAATTTATTATTATTATGGTACATAAAGTGCATAACTTTTTTTTTGTATTATAATGTTGTGACGAAAAAGATGAAAACGAAAATCTAACAATAAAGAACACCAAGTTTAACGTGGAAAAACCCTTCAAACCGAAGGTAACCACCACGGGATCGACAAGATCCGAATTGCTTCACTATAACAATAAGAGGGTTACAAATATTCTTCTAATGGCTACACAACAAGTGTCAAAAGAGAACAAACAATAGCTACACCAACAAAAGATAAATAGAAAGAAACACCACCCAAACCCAGCTTCTGTTCGGGACCTAAAACAGGATCTTGCTGACCTACGAATCCGATCTCCACCGTTCAAATCAACCACCAAGATGTCAGGAACACTCAGTCAAAATTTCAGCCCGATCCAACGGTTAGTTAATCGGAAAACACGATCTGAACGTTGCTGGTCGGAGAAAAAGACTGCAGCAAAAGAACCCTTTTTCTTCTCTCTTTTCTCTTGTTGAAAGCTCTCTCAAAAAACCTCTCTTATGTTCTATTGTCTTTCAAAGACAATACCAATGAGCAATTGAATTATTCTCTCAAGACCATCCTCTATTTATAGAGTTGTGCTTTTCCTTACAAAGCCAAAACCAACTACAAATAGGATTACAATTCCAATCCTTTTCCTAATAGAATTGGAAACCAAATAAAGAGAATAATTCCAATCCTTTTTCAAGTAGGATTAGGCCATGGGCCTTTGGCTGGAACATGGGCAATAGCCCAACAAACTCCCCCTCCAGCCAAGGGGCCAAATGGACTTTAAGTGGAGGAACTTTTGACAGGCTTCCTGCCTGCCACACTTCTACAAAACTCATGCTTGTCTACGATGAGTTCTTTCCACTTATCTCTATGAGTATCTAACATGATTTCATCATAACCTTCAGGTTTTCCCATGTTAGTCAATAGAATATACTCATCATGAGAATAACGTGTTGAGCTTCGCTTCTCTCTAGTAGATCTTCTACAAGAGGTTTCTGGAGCATCCGAAGCGGTCATCCCAACATGAGTTGGTTGATTATTAACCACAACATCATCAGTAGGAACAATTATATGTTCTACACTCTGATCATTATCTTGGGTTCCTTCATGTGCAGAAGATGTATCAATAATATGAATTGGATCAACATTAACTAAGCTCTCATCAGTCTGAGAATCTGGTTTCTCAGTCTTGTCAATATCTTCAATAGTTTGATCTTCAAAGAACGCAACATCACGACTTCTAATGAGCTTCTTATCAATTGGATCATAAAGGCGATATCCAAACTCATCTTGACCATAACCAATGAAGATGCACTGCTTAGTTTTAACATCCAATTTCGACCTCTCATCTTTTGGAACATGCACACAAGCTTTACACCCAAACCCTTTCAAGTGATCATAAGAAACATCCTTGTCAAACCAAACTCTGTTTGGAACATCACCATCCAAAGCAACAGCAGGAGACAAATTGATAACATAAGCAACAGTGTTAAGTGCTTCAGCCCAAAAAGAATTTGGAAGTTTAGCCTCTGAAAGCACACATCTAACTCTCTCAACTAAAGTTCTGTTCATCCTCTCTGCCAAACCATTTAATTGAGGAGTCTTTGGAGGAGTCTTCTGATGACGAATTCCTTGCGATTTGCAGTAGTTATCAAAGGGACCAATATACTCACCACCATTATCAGTGCGAATACATTTTAATTTCTTTCCCGTTTGTCTCTCAGATAAGGCTTGAAACTGTTTAAACACATCAAGCACTTGATCTTTGGATTTTAAAGGATATACCCAAATTTTGCGAGAACGATCATCAATGAAAGTAGCAAAGTAAAGTGCACCATCTTTTGACTTCACTTTAAAAGGACCACACAAATCTGAGTGTACTAGCTCCAATAGCTCAGACTTTCTTGAAGGAGGATGACTGTGAAAAGAAACTCTTTTCTGTTTCCCTGCTAAGCAATGAACACATCTTTTCACCTTTGCTTGTTTCATACCAGCAAGCAAATTCTTCTTAGCCAAATAGGTGATCCCCCTCTCGCTCATATGACTAAGCCTCTTGTGCCACAACTCTGATAAAGCCTCGCTTTCCACCAAATTTATAGAGTCAACAAGAATCGATCCTTGTGTCACATATAAATTTGAATGCTTTCTTCCTCGAGCTAAAATCAATGAGCCTTTGGTGAGCTTTCATTGGCCATTGCACAAGTCATTATGATAGCCATCATCATCTAGTTGTCCTACAGAGATCAAATTTATCGGAATGTCTGGAGCATGCTTGACATTCTGAAGGACCAACGTTGAACCAGTATTGGTTTTCAAACAAACAGTGCCAACACCAAACACCTTAACCTCACCAGCATTACCCATCTTTAACACCTCAGAGTTAACAGAAGTATAAGATGAAAAGAAGTCTTTTCTTGGTGTGACATGTGATGTGGCTCCAGAATCCACTATCCAACTTGTATCTTGAGATACAAAATTGATGACGTCTTTATCACAAGCGAAGAGAAGGTCATCTTGGACAACAGCAACAACATTATTTTCATTGTTTTCTTCCTTCTTCCCTTCTTTAAGATCTTGCTTCAATTGTTTGCAAAATCTTTTAATATGTCCTTTCTTTCCACAATGATAACATTTAATATTTGGATTCTTGAATTTTGACTTGCTTCTGCTTTCACCTCTACTCCTCGGATCTCTTGTCTTATGTCTCCCTCGATCTTCTGTATATAGAACATCTGAATGTGAAGATGTGTCTTGAGATTTTCTTCTAACCTCTTCATTCAACACACCACTCTTTGCATATTCCATAGTCACCTTTCCACCAGTGGCAGAATTTGTTAAAGAAACACGAAGAGTTTCCCAAGAATCCGGTAGAGTATTAAGAAGCCAAAGTCCTTGTATTTCATCATCAAAATTAACACCCATTCCTGATAGCTGATCAAGAATACCCTGAAAATCATTTATATGATCAAGAATAAGACTGCCCTCCATGTATTTAAAGGTCATCAATTGCTTTAACAAGTACAACTTGTTATTGCCAGTTTTTGAAGCGTAAAGCGTCTCCAACTTCTCCCACAATGTTCTAGCATGTGTCTCATTCACAATATGGTTGCGAACATTATCTTCAACCCATTGTCTTATATATCCACATACTTGTTGGTGCTCAAATTCCCAATTTTCATCGCTCACATTCTCGGGTTTATGAGCAGAAAAAATCGGAAGATGCATCTTCTTCACGAACAATAGATCTTTCATCTTGCTCATATTCCCCTCCATATAGATAACCTTAGCTCTGATACCAGTTGTTGTGACGAAAAAGATGAAAACGAAAATCTAACAATAAAGAACACCAAGTTTAACGTGGAAAAACCCTTCAAACCGAAGGTAACCACCACGGGATCGACAAGATCCGAATTGCTTCACTATAACAATAAGAGGGTTACAAATATTCTTCTAATGGCTACACAACAAGTGCCAAAAGAGAACAAACAATAGCTACACCAACAAAAGATAAATAGAAAGAAACACCACCCAAACCCAGCTTCTGTTCGGGACCTAAAACAGGATCTTTCTGACCTACGAATCCGATCTCCACCGTTCAAATCAACCACCAAGATGTCAGGAACACTCAGTCCAAATTTCAGCCCGATCCAACGGTTATTTAATCGGAAAACACGATCTGAACGTTGCTGGTCGGAGAAAAAGACTGCAGCAAAAGAACCCTTTTTCTTCTCTCTTTTCTCTTGTTGAAAGCTCTCTCAAAAAACCTCTCTTATGTTCTATTGTCTTTCAAAGACAATACCAATGAGCAATTGAATTATTCTCTCAAGACCATCCTCTATTTATAGAGTTGTGCTTTTTCTTACAAAGCCAAAACCAACTACAAATAGGATTACAATTTCAATCCTTTTCCTAATAGAATTGGAAACCAAATAAAGAGAATAATTCCAATCCTTTTTCAAGTAGGATTAGGCCATGGGCCTTTGGCTGGAACATGGGCAATAGCCCAACATATAAAAGGATAAAAAGATAATTTTATTTAACTTGGAGATGAGGAAATATTTTTAAATAATTAAAATAACAAATAACATATGTGGGTGGTTAATTTTTTCCAAAGATTGGAAAAAGAAAAAAAGCAATTCAGTATTTGATAGACAATTTTAAGATACTAATAAAAAAAGATGGACTAATTTTTAAAAAAACTTTTATCTCTAAGCTATTTTTAAAATATCATAAAGATAACTGTTTGAATGTCTTTTCTTTAAAAATATATCCCTAAATTGATTGTTTATTCACTTATTTTATATGTAACAATAGAAAAAAAAAGTAATGAGTAGTTTATGAAATCAATTTTCAAAAAAAAAAATTATTAATTCATCGATAAATTTTGAAAATTATCGCTGTAGCATAAAATCTGACGTTAATTTTGGATAAAGAAAATAGTTTTAAATACTATTGCATATAACATTAAGTTAGTATGATGATAATAATAATAATAATATTAATAATAATAATATTAATAATAATAATAATAATAATAATAATAATAATAATAATGTAGTATTATATTATTTTTTAAAAACTTACCAGAATAAATTTTATATAGATTTTTCTTAATTTTAAAAATATTCGTGCAACGCGCGTGCACGTATACTAGTTTGAAATAATAGTAACTGCCTATTATTTTGAAAATTTAAAAATAGAATTAACTCCCTATTATTTTATAATTTAAAAATTAAAATACTACCTATTGTTTAGTTTGTTGCAGTTTTTTTAATTTGATTTTTTTTTATAAAATAAAAAACTGAATTTTTTTTTAGTACGTTAAACTTCTTATACAAAATAGTTAAATTAACTTTTCACTTCTAATCCTTCTTTATAATCAAAATAAAAGTTAAATTGTTTAATAATAATAATAATAATAACAATAATAATAATAATAATATAATCTTTATTAATAATAATAATAATAACAACAACAACAACAACAACAACAACAACAATAATAATAATAATAATAATAATAATAATAATAATAATAACAATAATAATCTATCTATATATAAAAGGAGAGGAAAAAATGACATATGTTACCATAATTTTTTAGTATTTTAAATAATTAATACTTAATACTTTAATAAATAAATATAGACACATGTCAACACAACAAAAATAAAATAAAAATAAATAAACAAATTTTAAATAAACTATATTTAAAATACAAAAGAATAAAAAAAATACCAACCGGCAAAAAAAGTAAAAAAAAATGTTAAAAAATGTTAATATATATATATAATTCATAAAATTATTACTCATTTTATTTTAAAAACTAAAATTTTAAAATAATTTAAATCTTACTTAGTAATTTTAAATTTTATATTTTAAAAAACAATATATATTTTAAATGAATTATTTTTAAAATTAAAAATGTTACCATGTTTAAGAGCATTAAATTTTTTTTTAAAAAAAAAACTGTCAAAAAATTTATAGGGAAAACGGTATTTTTAGTCCCTATATTAAGGCTAATTTCTTATTTTAGTCCTTGTGTTATCTAACTTAGCACTATTGACTTTCAATTATGTCAAGTGAGTGATTTTAATCCTTCAGCTAACAGATTCGAAAAAGTTAACAGAGAGTTCACTGCTAAAAGGAGTAATTCGAGTATTTTAAAGTTATTGCTTGAGAAAACAGAAAACTTTTTTAAAAAATCATTCGCTGCAAATCTCCGTTCGTCGGTGTAAGAGGGAGGGTTAACGCCTATCTAGTTGGTTTTGTTGAAATTGTAGCTTAGATTGATGAGTTTGTTCTTCAAGATAGAGACATGGAAGACTTAATTTGTTTTTCAAAAAGAGAGAATTAAAATGAAATATCCGAACTATCCCTTTTAGCAGTGAACTCTCTGTTAATTTTTTTTGAATCTGTTAGTTGAAGAATCAAAATCACTCACTTGATATAATTGAAGGTTGATAGTGCTAAGTTAAATTACACAAGGACTAAAATAAGAATATAACCTTAACACAGGGACTAAAAATGCCGTTTTCCCAAATTTATAAAACAAAACTGTCAACTGCTACACAATTATAGCTATTATGTCTTTTAATATTTTTTTTCTCTTAATAATTGATTTTACTCTCTTTGCTTTACATTTTTCTCTATCATTTTACATTTATTGATTCTCTAGAAAATATTATAATCAATTAACGGAAAAAAAAGTGAAGTGAAAATAAAAGAAGATCTTTTACCCAAAAAAAAAAACGAAATAACGATTATGCTTTAACAAAATAAAAAAAAAAGATTGAAGATCATATATTTGTTCTCTGTTTTAATGTTATTACAATTTGAAATAAAAGTAACTACCTGTAATTTTAAAATTTAAAAATAAAAATAACTCCCTATTATTTTTAAAGTTTAATAATTAAACTACTCCCTATTATTTAATTTGTAACAGTTTTTTAATTTAATTTTTTTAAATAAAATTTTTAAAAAAAAATTAAGTACGTCAAACTTCTTATACAAGATATTTAAATTAACTTTTAGCTTTTATTCCTTTTTTATAACCAAAATAAAAGTTAGATTGCTTAATAATAATAATAATAATAATAATAATAATAATAATAATATTAACAATAATAAAGAATATAATATATTTTTTATTAAGAAAATTAATAACAATAATAATAATAATAATAATAATAATAAAAATTTATATACTTTTTATAAATAATAATAATAATAGTAATAATAATAATAAATAATAATAATAATAATAATAATAATAATAATAATATCTATCTATCTATATATCTATATAAAGGAGAATAAAAAATGACACATGTCAACACCATATTTTTTTAGTATTTTAAATAACCAATAATCAATACTTTAATAAATAAATATAGACACTTGTAAATAATTAGAATTAGATTTAGGACACATGTAAACACCATAAAACAAAATATAAATAAATAAATAAATTTTAAATAAACTATATTTAAAATACAAAGAATAAAAAAATACCAACCGACAAAAAAAAAGTAAAAAATGTTAAAATAGGATGATATATGTATAAATCGTAAAATTACTACTCATTTTATTTTAAAAATAAAAATTTGAAATAGTTTAAATTATCTAACTTAGTAATTTTAAATTTTAAATTTTGAAAAACGATATATATTTTAAATGAATTATTTTTAAAATTAAAAAAGTTACCACATTAAAGAGCCTTTAATTTTTTTTAAAAAAAAAAACTTTCAAAAAAATTTAAAAACAAAACTGTCAACTGCTACACAATTATAGTTATATATGTCTTTATTTTTGTTCTCTATCTCTTAATAATTGATTTCACTCTCTTTGCTTCTCTATTTTTCTCTCAAAAAATTTAAAATACAAATGTGTCAACTGCTATACAATTGAGCTATAATATGTCTTTTAATCTTTTTTCTCAATCTTTTAATAATTGATTTTACTCTTTGCTTCTCCATTTTTCTCTATCATGTTACATTTATTGATTCTCTAGAAAATATTATAAGTCTTCAACTAATCAAAAAAAAAAGTAAAGTAAAAATGAAAGAAGTTCTTTTATCCAAAAAAACAGAATAATGATTATGTTTTAACAAAATAAAAAAAATATTGAAGATCATATATTTATTCTCTGCTTTAAGTTTGTGTTATTACAATTTGAAATATTAGTAACTGCCTATTGTTTTTAAAAATTTTAAAAATAGAAATAAATCCCTATTATTTCTAAAATTTAAAAATTAAATACTCCCTATAATTTAATTTGTTACGGTTTTTTAATTTGATTCTTTTTATAAAATAAAAAACTGAATTTTTTTAAGGACGTCAAACTTCTTATACAAAATATTTAAATTAACTTTTCACTTCTATTCCATCTTTATAACCAAAATAAAAGTTAAATTGTTTAATAATAATAATAATAATAATAATAATAATAATAATAATAATTTATCTATTATAAAAGGAGAAAAAAATGACACATATCAACACTATAATTTTTTATTATTTTAAATAATTAATAACCAATACTTTAATAAATAAATATAAGCACATGTCAATAATTAGAATTAAAATTAGGGCACATTTCAACACCACAAAATATAATAAAAATAAATAAATAAATTTAAATAAACTATATTTAACATAAAAAGAATAAAAAAATATCAACCGACAAAAAAAGTTAAAAAATATTAAAATAGGTTGATATATATCTAGATCATAAAATTACTACTCATTTTATTTTAAAAATTAAAATTTTAAAATAATTTACATCTATCTTACTTAGTAATTTTCAATTTTAAAATTTTTAAAAACAATATATATCTTAAATGAATTATTTCTAAAATTAAAAAGTTACCACATTTACGAGTCTTTAATTTTTTTTAAAAATTGTCAAAAAATTTAAAAAACAACACAGTCAATCGCTACACATTTATAGCTATATATGTCTTTTAATCTTTTTTCTCAATCTCTTAATAATTGATTTTACACTCTTTGCTTCTCCATTTTTTCTCTCAAAATTTTTAAAAAATATAAAATTAGGTCTTAGTCCTAACTCACACCCCAGAAGCTAGCTTAAAGGAAGGCCCAAGCCTTATAAGGAGTCCATCCATCTCATTAAACACCGATGTAGGACTTTTTTCATTCTTTAACACCCCATCTCATGCCCAGTGCTTATCATCTGGTGCATGGACAATTTTGATTTTGGGGGTCTCAACATCGGGTGAAACGGGCCCTGCTCTGGTACCATGTGAAATTAAGTCTTAGGCCTAACTTACACCCCAAAAGCTAGCTTAATGGGAGGAGGATTGTCAAGCCTTTTAAGGAGTCCAACCATCTCATTAATCACCGATATGAGACTTGTTAGGAAAAATACTACAATATTGATATTAGATTGGAATTATAAAGTAGTAAAGAACTTATCACAAAAACTGTGTCGTGGCAAGCCACTGCCTTAAAAGCTATTTCGGCTCGACTCTGGTGCAAATCGCTGCAGCCGGTCGCTCCCCAAGGTTCCACAGTTACTCTCAAACACGTGCACTCGTGGCTAAGAGTTTGGAGGTTGCTCAAAACCAATTGCCCAAAAATATATTCTAAGGATAAGAAGAGGGAGGAAAATGTTTTTCTCTTCTTTTTATTTATGCTGGTAGTGTTATGTTATGTTCCCCAAAGCCTCTTCTTATATAGGAGATTGCAAGAGAGGGAGTTTAAAAATAGAAGAGTTTAATTTTCAGAA
Source organism: Solanum sitiens (assembly GCA_016801875.1). Classification (NCBI taxonomy): domain Eukaryota; kingdom Viridiplantae; phylum Streptophyta; class Magnoliopsida; order Solanales; family Solanaceae; genus Solanum; species Solanum sitiens. Next base: position 1,470,719 of record JABWTJ010000376.1, on the reverse strand, counting down.
ACGTACTGCCAAGGTTAATGGCATTAAAGGCCATTACATCACTTTGGCTTTTGGAAGGATGTATCTTCTCATTTGAAACGTAATTTGCATTTGTCTTGTTGCATTACATTTAGTTAATAAAGTTAGAGTAATTAACTCAACATTAATTAACTCAACAATCCCCCACTAATGCAAAGCAAATTAAAGGGTAAGAACAAATTTTGGACAAAAGGAAGGAACATGTACTTAAGTCTTAATATCTTTCGATTTGAATTGACACGTAGTGTTATGAGGCAACAACTTATTATCCACAAAGTGAAGTACTCTTGAACTGAGCGGATATGAATTGAGACCCTCATAACACATACCATATCCTTAAATTTTAAGCAACCTCCGCGATACAAATAAAGTGCTTTTATGGTCATGCGCACACACCTTGGGTCTTATGAGTGCTCTAGAAAGACGACCCAAGTCTTTCATAAAAGGCGACCACACCTTTACACTCACGTAGGTGACTCCATCAAGTCTATCTCAAATAGATCACCTTACGGCTATAGAATCATTAAGAGCAAAATAAGCTCAACCTTATAAAACACTGTCTCACGCCATAGGGATGGAAAATATGGTGTATATTGAGGGCGAACAGGTCCACCACATTACCTCAATCAATGGGCTTTAGCCCTATCCCCCTCGACGTTTCAAGGATTATTTTCCTTGTCAAACCCTTGGTCATAGGATCCGCCAAATTTCTTTCGGACCTTACATATTTCAAGGAAATAACACTCAGTTTCAACAGCAGTTTAACTGCACTATGTCTGATGCGAATGTGTCTCTTTTTTCCATTGTACACACTATTTTTAGCGATTCCAATTGCTGCCTGTGAGTCACAATGAAGAGAAACTGGTGAAGCTTGTCTTCCCCACAAAGGCATATCTGCCAAAAGATTTCTCAGCCACTCAGCTTCTTGTGCTGCCAACTCGAGAGCAATGAATTCTGATTCTATAGTAGAACGTGCTATACAAGTCTGTTTGGAAGACTTCCACGAAATAGCACCTGCACCCAAAGTAAACACATAGCCACTAGTGGAGCTAACTTCATCATTGTCAGTTACCCAGTTTGCATCACAAAAACCTTCTAAAACAGCAGAAAATTTGTTAAAATGCAAACACCAATTCATAGTACCTCTCAAATACCTTAGCAATCGATAAAGAGCATTCTAGTGTTCACTACTGGGATTATGAGTATATCTACTCAATTACTAACAGCATAAGCAATATCAGGCCGAGTATAGTTCATGAGAAACATTATACTCCCAATTATTTTAGCATATTCAGTTTGAGAAACACTAGATTCTTTATTCTTTTTCAAGTGTATGCTAGGATCATAAGGAGTTCTCACTGGAACTACATCAAAACAATCGAACTTTTTCAATATTTTTTCAATGTAATGAGACTGACACAAAGAGAAACCATTAGCTGTTCTTTTGATTTTAACTCCCAAAATCACATCTGCTTCACCAAGGTCTTTCATTTCAAATTTAGAAGACAAAAAGTTCTTAGTGTCATTAATCACATTCACATTAGGACCAAAGATTAGCATGTCATCTACATATAAACATATAATGACACAATCTGAACCTATCATCTTAGAATAAACACATGTATCAGATGAATTTACAACAAAGTCATTATCCACCAATGTGATATTAAATTTTTCATACCATTGCTTAGGTGCTTGTTTTAGTCCATACAAGGACTTTCTCAGTTTGCATACTTTATCCTCTTGTCCTGGAACCACAAAACCCTCAGGTTGAGTCATATAGATCTCTTCCTCTAAATCACCATTTAGAAATGCTGTTTTAACATCCATTTGATGTACCACTAAATCATGAATAGCGGCTAAAGCAATAAGAGTTCTAATGATCGCTATTTTAGTCACAGGAGAATAAGTATCAAAGTAATCAACACCTTTCTTTTGGTTAAAACCCCTAATCACAAGTCTAGCCTTATATTTATCAATTGTACCATCAGGTCTCAATTTCTTCTTAAATATCCACTTGCTACTTATGGGCTTACAACCTTCAGGTAAATCATACAAGTTCCAAGTGTGATTAGAAACTATAGAGTCTAATTCGCTTTTAATAGCCGCTTTCAAGAATATACCATCTATTGATCTCATTGCTTCATCATAAGTCTTAGGGTATTCTTCTATTAAATAGATAGACACTAATTCGTCATTTAAAATATTAATATCAAAATTTTCAGTTAAGAAAGTAGTGATAAAATCAGGACCAAAACTTGTCTCAATTCTACGTCTCTTACTCCTTCTAAGTTCATTTTCATGCTCATTAGAAATAACTCTAGAAGAAGGTACAACATGAGAATTAATTGACATAGACGTAAAAGCATTATTTTGCACATCACTCGGCACATTATTTTTCAAAGAAAAAATATGCTCAAAAAATTCTGCATCTCTAGATTCACAAATAGAATGATCATTTAAAGACATAAATCTATATGCAGCACTATTTTGAGCATAACCAATAAAGACAGTATCAGAAGTCTTAGAACCAACATTTACTCGTTTAAAAGCAGGTAGACCAACCTTAGCCAAACACCCCCACACTTTCAGAAATTTCAAGTTAGGAGCAAACTCTTTCCACAACTCATATGAGGTCTTGTCTAACTTCTTATGCGGAACTCTATTAAGAATATAACATGCAGACAAGACTGCTTCTCCCCACATATTATCAGATAGACCAGAGCTTAAAAGCATAGAGTTCATCATTTCTTTAAGAGTTCTATTTTTCCGTTCGGCTACACCATTTTATTGGGGAGTATATGGAGCACTAACCTCATGTATAATACCATTTTTCTCACAAAAATCTTCTAGAGTTTTAGTACTATATTCACCACCCCTATCAGATCTAAACCTCTTGATTTTCTTGTCTAATTGATTTTCCACTTCTGCTTTGAATTTCAAAAACATGCTTTCAGCCTCATCTTTAGACTTAAGAAGATATACCTTAGTGTATCTAGAAAAGTCATCAACAAAAGTAATGTAATACTTTTTTCCACCTTTGCTAACAGTGTTCTTGAAATCTACTAAATCTGAATGTATTAGTTCAAGTAATTCAGTCTTTCTACTAATAACAGATTTGAAAGGTTTCTTGGCATGCTTTGCTTCTACACACACAGGACATTTAGAAAAATCATCAGCTTTTATCATAGGAATTAATTCCATTTTTCTTAGTTTTTTAATAGAAGCAGTATTGAAGTGACCTAGTCTACCATTCCACAAATTGATAGACTCAGCAATATAAGCATAATTTGAAATACTTTCATTATTGACAATCTCTTGAACAATGTTCAGTACAAATAATCCTCCACTAAGATATCCCTTCCCAACAAAGTCTCCTCCGCGAGAAATAATTATTTTATCAGCTTCAAAAATAAATTTAAGGCCTACTTTGTTGAGAAGTGCTCCGGAAACTAAGTTTCGACGGAGGGAGGGAACATACAAAACATTGTTCAAGGATAATGTCTTTTCAGAAGTTAATTTAAGCAAAACTTTTCCTTTACCCATTACTACAGCAGTAGTGGAGTTACCCATATATACACACTCTCCATCAGTAGACTCCTCAAAGTCATGGAATAACTCTTTATTGGCACAAAAATGCCTGGAGGCGCCTGTGTCTAGCACCCAGTCAATTTTGTTTGCCACCAGATTTGCCTCAACAATTACAGCAGCAATCACTTCATTACCCTCAGCAAGATTGGCTTGGACATCACTTTGTTCTTCCTTCTTTGAGTCTTGCCCTTTTCTTTGATAGCACCTGGCAGCTCTGTGATCAACTTTTTCACAAACAAAACAAGAGCCCTTAAATTTTTGAATTTGACTCTCCGGCTTATTGAATTGATTTTTCTTCTTTATAAGTTTCTTTTTCGAAACTTTCTTCTGTTTGCCTTTGAACCTGTCTTTCACAACAGTACCAGAAGATTCAACAAGATTAGCTTTAGAAGAATTAAGAGAAAGTTCTTCCATCTTATCTTTGAGACGGTTCGCCTCTTCAGTCCTCATGTGACTAATAAGTTCTCGGAGGGTTAAATTCTTTTTCTTATGTTTTAATTGATTTCTATAATCACTCCAAGATGGTGGAAATTTTTCAAGCAGAACATTAGCCTGAAATATCTCACATATCTTCATGTCCTCGTTGAGAACATCAGCAATCAAGTTCTCATATTCGTGAACTTGTTCCATTATTGGCTTATTATCAATCATTTGGAATTTAATCCATTGACCGACAACATATTTTTTCTTTCCTGCATCATCAGCACCATATTTTTTTTCCAAACTATCCCATATTTCTTTGGCAGATTTATAATTTAAAAATAAATTAAATAAAGGGTTTAGTCATATAATTTAGCAAATGTCCTCTAACAATTTTGTTATCCTTTTCAAACTTCTTTTTAACAACATCATCAACAGTTATAAATTAAAAGTTTTTTGTGAAAATTAAAAGTTTTTTGACAAATCATTAAAAGTTTTGTTCAAAGAAATAGCCATTATCAAAATTGTATGTTAGTAAATCGCTTTCAAATTGTTAGGAAAAATACTACAATATTGATATTATATTGAAATTATAAAGTAGTAAAGAACTTATCACAAAAACTGTGTCGTGGCAAGCCACTGCCTTGAAAGCGATTTCGGCTCGACTCCGGTGCAAATCGCTGCAGCCGGTCGCTCCTCAAGGTTCCACAATTACTCTCAAACACGTGCACTCGTGGCTAAGAGTTTGGAGGTTGCTCAAAACCAATTGCCCAAAAAAATATTCTAAGGATAAGAAGAGGGAGGAAAATATTTTTCTCTTCTTTTTATTTATGTTGATAGTGTTATGTTATGTTCCCCAAAGCCTCTTCTTATATAGGAGATTGCAAGAGAGGGAGTTTAAAAATAGAAGAGTTTAATTTTCAGAAATGTACTGCCAAGGTTAATGTCATTAAAGGCCATTACATCACTTTGGCTTTTGGAAGGATGTATCTTCTCATTTGAAACGTAATTTGCATTTGTCTTGTTGCATTACATTTAGTTAATAAAATTAGAGTAATTAACTCAACATTAATTAACTCAACAAGACTTTTGTCATTCTTTAACAAAAAACAAAACCTCAATTGCTACTGAGTTATACCTATAATATGTCTTTTAATATTTTTTTCTCGTACTCTCTTTGCTTCTCCATTTTTCTCTATCAATTTACCTTTATTGATTCTCTAGAAAACATTATAAGTCTTCAATTCCCAAAAAAAAAAGTGAAGTAAAAATGAAAGAAGATCTTTTACCAAAAAAAAAATAGAATAATGAATATGTTTTAACAAAATAAATAAAAGATTGAAGATCATATATTTGTTCTCTGTTTTAAGTTTGTGTATTACAAATTGAAATATTAGTAACTGCCTATTATTTTTTAAAATTTAAAAAATAGAAATAACTCCCTATTATTTCTAAAATTTTAAAATTAAAATACTCCTTATTATTTTAATTTGTTACAGTTTTTTTATTTGATTTTTTTTTATAAAATAAGAAACTGAGTTTTTTTTAAGGACGTCAACACTTCTTATACAAAATATTTAAATTAACTTTTCACTTCTATTCCATCTTTATAACCAAAATAAAAGTTAAATTGTTTAACAATAATAATAATAATAACAACAACAACAACAACAACAATAATAATAATAATAAAAATAAAAATAATATAATAATAACAATCTATCATATATAAAGGGAGAAGAAAAAATAACACATGTTAACACCATACTTTTTTAGTATTTTAAATAATTAATTATCTATACTTTAATAAATAAATATAGACCCATATCAATAATTTGAATTAGAATTAGGACACATGTCAACACAACAAAAGTAAAATAAAAATAGATAAATAAATTTTAAATAAACTATATTTAAAATAAAAAAGAATAATAAAATACAACCCGACAAAAAAAAATGTTCAAATTGAAATATATATAAATCATAAAATTACTCCTCATTTTATTTTAAAAATTAAATCTATCTTACTTAGTAACTTTAAATTTTTATTTTTAAAAAATAATATATATTTTAAATGAATTACTTTTAAAATAAAAAAAGTTACCACGTTTGAGAGCCTTTAATTTTTTTTAAAACTGTCAAAAAAATTCAAAAACCAAAACTGTTAACTGCTACAAGGTTATGGCTATATATGTCTTTTAATTTTTTTTTCTCAATCTCTTAATAATTTATTTTACTCTCTTTGCTTCTCCATTTTTCTCAAAAAATTCAAAGAACAAATTTGTCAACTGCTACACTATTATAGTTATAATAATATGTCTTTTAATCTTTTTCTCAATCTCTTAATAATTGATTTTACTCTCTTTACTTTTCCATTTTTCTCTCAAAAAAATTTAAAAAATAAAATTGTCAACTGCTACACAGTTATAGCTATTTTATGTCTTTTTATTCTTTTTTCTCAATCTCTTAATAATTGATTTTACTCTCTTTGCTTCTCCATTTTTCTCTTATCATTTTACATTTTTTGATTATCTAGAAAACATTATAAGTCTTCAATTAATCAAAAAAATGTGAAGTAAAAATGAAAAAAGATCTTTTACCTCAAAAAATAGAATAATAATTATGTTTTAACAAAATAAAAGAAGATTGAAGATCATATATTTGTTCTTTGTTTTAAGTTTGTGTTATTACAAAATGAATTTAAAATGCATTTTCAATTTATTTTTTCTGTATTATTTGTATCAACATAATAAAATTATAATTTTGATATTTTTAGGGGCAAAATACTTCTTTTAGGACTTCATCACAGACCGAAGAATTCTCCTCCATACAGGTAAAACTCGAAATTTGGGAGTCTTTATTTTTTTCTGTTATATATTTTAAATGATAAATAAATTCTATATTGCGAGGATTGCTATTAAAATTCTTATGAAAAATATATTCTTATTTAAAATCAACTCACACCGTTTGTAATTTAAGTGCATTGAGAAGGTATGAAATTCTATTAACCTTAAAATTTGTTGATATATATATATATATATATATATATATATATATATATATATATATATATATATATATATATATATATATAAATCATAAAATTATTACTCATTTTATTTTAAAAATTAAAATTTTAAAATAATTTAAAATCTATCTTACTTAGTAATTTTTAAATTTTAATTACAAAAAAACAATATATATTTTAAATGACTTACTTTTAAAATTTTAAAAGTTACCACAACACTTTGTTTGGATCATTGTTACCATTGTTTCATAATGTATTATATTGTATTATACTCTATTGTACTGTATTGTACTCTATTGTACTATATTGTATGGTAGATACAATTTTTGGCTAGATTGTATTGTTTGTTGTTGTTTGGTAATATTTTAATTGTTTGATTTGATTGTATCATATTGTATTGTGATTTATAATTTTACTTAAATATCCTTAATTATTCTAGAGTAGGAGGTTTGACTAGGTTTAAATAATTAAGGTAAAGGGTAAAATACTATTTTTGAAATATTATGTAAAGATATAGTTGGAAAAAGAAATTAAGTAACAACGGAAACACAGCAAATTGGTTGTTCCATAAAATAGGGGTTTTCATTGTTTTCGTAACAACGAAATTAACAATACAGTACAATACATTTTAAGTAACAATCAAAACAAACATTGCAGGTACAGTAACAATACAATATAATTTAATGGATAACAATGATCCAAACATAGTGTTAAGAGACTTTAATTTTTTCTTAAAAAACTATCAAAAAGTAAAAAAACAAAACAAAATTGTTAACTGATACACAATTATTGCTACATATGTCTTTTATTCTTTTTTTCTCAATCTCTTAATAATTGATTTTACTCTCTTTGCTTCTCTATTTTTTCTCTAAATTTTTTTTAAAAAAATAACTGTCAATTGCTACACAGTTATTGCTACATATGTCTTTTAATCTTTTTTCTCAATCTCTTAATAATTGATTTTACTCTCTTTGCTTCTTCATTTTTCTCTCAAAAAATTTAAAAATGGAAATTGTCAACTGCTAAACAGTTATAGCTATAATGTCTTTTATTTTTTTTTCTCAATCTCTTAATAATTGATTTTGTTCTCTTTGCTTCTCCATTTTTCTCTGTCGTTTTACATTTTTTGATTCTCTATAAAACATTATAAGTCTTCAATTAATAAAAAAAAAGTGAAGTAAAAATGAAAGAAGATCTTTTACCCTAAAAAACTGGATAATGATTATGTTTTAACAAAATAAAAAGAAGATTGAAGATCATATATTTGTTCTCTGTTTTAAGTTTGTGTTATTACAAAATGAATTTAAAATGCATTTTCAATTTTTTTCTGTATTATTTGTATGTACATAATAAAATTATTATCTTTTATATTTTTAGGGACGAAATATTTCTTTTAGGACTTCATCACAGATCGAAGAATTCTCCTCCATACAGGTAACACTCGAAATTTGGGAGTCTTTATTTTCTCTTTTGTTATATCTTTTAAAGATAAATAAAATATAAATTGCGAGAATTGATATTAAAGTTCTTAGAAAAACATATTCTCAACTAAAATCAACTCACATCGTTTGTAATTTAAGTGCATTGAGATGGTATGAAATTCTATTAACCTTAAAACTTTTTAATCATCTAAAGTAATAAATAGTTATACTTGATCATTCTTGCTTATAATTAGTGGCAGAGCCAGAATTTTTAATAAGGGGGTTCAAAATTTGTAGAAATAGATACACAGAGTAGTCGAAGGGGGTTCGACATCTACTATATATACATAAAATATTATTTTAATCATGTATAAATGGTATAATTTTTCGTCGATAGGGGTTCGGATGAACCCCTTTTACCAAGGTGGCTCCGCCTTTGCTTATAATGATGTTGGAGTCATAAAACAAGAATAAATATGTAAAATTCTAATGTGCTACTAATTATCATATATTGACCATAGTTGTTTGAAAAATGTTTGATATATAATTCTCAAAACATTTCTTCAGTAGATGTCTATTTTTATTCTTTTGTTTGTTATTTGTAAAAAAAAAAAAAAAAATCTTATTTAGATACACATATATTTAATGATTGATGTTTTCTTTTCACAAAAGAAAAAAGAACACAACTTAAGATCAATTTCTCAGCATAAAATTGCAGTTGAAGTTGAGACAAAAAAATATCAATTTCTAAAAATGTTTTTGTGAAACTATATACGATAATAAAATAATTACATGCACAATTTTAATATTTTTCATGTTTTTATGTGTACTTTGTTGACATCTACCCTTGCTTTTAAGTATTATTATTAATTAACTATTTTTTCTATGGCATATTTTGAACTTCCAAAATATATGAAAAAATAAACTCTCTACGACTCTTTGTTTTTTATTCCTTAATAATTTATTTATTTATTTTTAACTTCTTATACTTATCATTAAAAAAATATAAAATTTAAATCAAAAGTTAATTCCATCCTTTTAGAGATAAGGTGGTTACAACAATTCTTATCAATATCAATATTTGAATTTTCATCTTTTATAAAAACTATATAGAAAAGGAATTTGCAATAAGAAAATATATTTAATAAAAAATAACTTTGCTAAACGGTTCCACTAATTAAGGTAATTTTAAAGGATACAGGTGAAATCACATATGTTTTAGTAAATTATTTAAAATTTCATACTTTTTAGAATAAAAAACAAATGCAATTAACGCCTAAAATAAAAATTAGTTTCTAAGCATATTTTTGTGGAAAAAAAATACGACAATAAGATAATTACATGCACAATTTTAAAATTCTTCAGATTTTTATGTTTACATTGTTGACATCTACCCTCCAATTTAAGTATTATTAATTATAATTATGATAATTATTTACTCTAATGCATATGTTGAACTCCCAATATATATGAAAAAGTAAACTCTTTACAACTCCTTTTTTTTTTATCCCTTATATAATTTTCAACTTCTTAAACTTATCATTAAAAAACTATATTATTTGAATCAAAAGTTAATTGCATTCTTTTAGAGATAAGGTGGTTACAACAATTCTTATCAATATCAATATTTGAATTTTATCTTTACAAAAACTATAAAGAAAAAGGAATTTGAAATAATAGAATATATTTAATAAAAATAACTTTGTGAAACGGTTTTACTAATTAAGGCAATTTTAAAGGATAATGTGAAATCACATACGTTTTAGTAATTTTTTTAGAATTTCATACTTTTTAGAATTTAACAAATGCAACTAATACCTAAAATATTGCGTCTATATATTTGATATAAATTTAGTAGAGAGGATTATAAGAAGAGAAAATTTTAAAATAACATTAACGTGTAAAAAGGGTAAAAATAATATGAACATTTTTGCTGTGGTTTGTGTAAGCAAAGAAATAGCAACACTTACAGTGAAAAATAGTTATAAAATATATCATGGGGTTATATTTTTTATTTGATAAAAAAGATGCATAAATAAAGCAAATAATTAAATGTTGAACATTATTGTTGACAAACTTATATAATAGAAGAATTCTAAGCAATAAAATCGAGAAACATAATAATTTTAAATGTTCGCAACAAATTTTCGTAACGCGAAAAATCGACTGCAAGCAAAATAAATAAAAGAAAAATGTGATTTTTATTAGTGAATCGTTGTGAGTACAATTCCGTTGTTCTCTTGATTCTCTCTCCTAAATTTCTCCGCGCTTCGAGGGCCTTCAGAGCGTATTTCCCGAATTGTTGGATGATGTAGACCTCTTTGAGATGTTGTCGATCTCCGGGACGTTGAAAAGCGCTTCGTCGTTGTAAGTCGATCTCCGGGAAGAACTCCGTTGATCACTCCTTCGAAGAACAATTGATGTTGATGTTGTAGCTTTCTCCAATTTGCTGAATGCTTGTTAAAGAGTTTTCTTGATCCCTAGAATGTCATATCCATCCCCTATTTATAGTTGTAGGGGGTGGACAAGATTGCATATGATTGGCCAAAGGATGTCATTTTGACACTTGACATGCTGTAATTGGTTCTTGCACTTGACTGGGACTAACATCTCATTTGGACACGTGGCGTCACCTTGTTGGTTTCGGATGTCTAGTCAATGTGACACGTGACATGAGTTTGGACTTCAAGGTGAAATGGACCTTGGATTTGAACTTAATAAAATGGACTCATTTATTTATAAAGCCCAAATTAATCATTCAGCCCAAATGAACATGAATTTAATTCAAATTTTGTATGAATTTGATCCAATACAATTTATGTGTCTACAAATGCCCCTTACTTCGAGACTTGTCGACATTTAGGCTAGCCGAAGTTTGGCGACAAGACTTGAAGTATTCATGAACGTGTTTTCATTTTTTGAGACTTGTCAACGTGTAGGCTTGCCGAATTTGACGATGAGAGTCGAAGTCTTCATGAATGTGTATTCATTTTTTTTTAGACTTCTCTACGTGTAGGGTTGCCGAAATTTGACGATGAGAGTTGAAGTCTTCATGAATGTGTAGTCATTTTTTTGAGACTTCTCTACGTGTAGACTTGCCGAATTTGACAACAAGAGTTGAAGTCTTCATGAATGTGTATTCATTTTTTTTGAGACTTCTCTACTTGTAGGCTTGCCGAATTTGACGACTAGAGTTGGAGTCTTCATGAATGCATTGTTGAGACTTCAAGAGTATTTGTTTCTTGTCGTCATATTCTAACTAGCCACCACAAATGATTTGCTTGTAGTGATCTCAATCATTTTTTTAAAACCTTCTTGCTCGACAACCACATGGACCCTCTATATCAATTTCAAATAAATAGGTCTAGTGGATAGTAATATTTTTTTTTTGGTCTGATCTTCCTTGCAAGGTGGGGAAAAAATCAAGAAGATTGAATGGATTTTGTTACAAAAAAGAATGTCAACTTTCCTTTATCCAAGTCAATGAAAATAATCTTCTTTCCTTAACTCTTTGGTTCATCCTTCCATATTGGTGTGGCTTCAAAAGGGACATGGAATATTTTAATCCAAATCAGATTTTTAATTTCCAAATTTGCCTTATTATGCCTTGTGTGAGAATTAGAAGTTATTCACAAGAATCCCAATATAATCCCCTCCAATGTATAAGAATTTCATCACACAAAATCCTAGATGCTACAAGCAAGTTAGCCGAGTGTATTGAACTCTTAAAGTGCGACATCTTTCTTTCAAATCGATAGACGTAACATTCCTCATATCTCAAAAGAAACTTCAAGAAAAGTGTTCTGGATACTTTCTCAGGTAACTTAGGATTATTTATTTTTTTAGCAGTAACCCGTTTTTATGCTTCATCTTTGCGCGCCTGTAATGTAAAATCCATATCTAATTATAGAAAAATAAAAAATTTTAAGCCGTTTGATTTTTCTGAAACTAGAAACACGGGGCTATAACGTAGAAAAAAGATTGCAGCCAAACTTTTAGTCCATTGCTACAATTTTTATCTTCAATGTTGGACCTGCTTGAGATTGACAGATTTGCGCGTCCGTAGTATAACATTCATTTCTAATTATAGAAAAATCTAAATTGCAAGACATTTGATTTTTCTGAAACTAGAAACATGGGGCTATAACTTAGAAAAAAGATTACAGCCAAACTTTTAATCCATTGCTACAGTTTTTATCTTCAATGTTGGACCTGCTTGAGATTGACAGATTTGCGCGTCCGTAGTACAAAATTCATTTCTTATTGTAGAAAAATTGAAACAGCAAGCCGTTTGGTTTTTCCAAAACTAGAAACATGGCACTACGACATATAAAACATTTGTAGCCAATTTTTTTTTCAATTGCTACAGTTTTGATCTTCAAGTTTGAACCCGTTTTTGATTGACAGATTTACGTGTCTGTAATGTAAAATTCATTTCTAATTGTAGAAAAATCAAAATGGCAAGCCGTTTGATTTTTCCAAAACTAGAAGCATGGAACTACGACGTATAAATAATTTATATCCAAATTCCTTGTCAATTGCTACAGTTATAATTTTCAAGGTTGAACTCATTTTTGATGGTGAGATCTTTTTGTCTTTTGATTACTCCAATTGTGTTTTCGCCAATGTAACCTCTTCATTTATTTATTTATTTTTTCAGATGACGTCTTATACTCATCAAAACGTTGTTGTTGCCATCCCTCCTAGTCGCAATGAACATCTTAGCAGTTGGCGTGTTCCTTCTTCTGGGTTTGGTGAGGTTTGCTATACGTCTGGCTATTGGGAGTGGGTAGAGCATGTGCTTGCCCGCTGCAAGGAGACTTTAGATAACATCAAGACTTGTGATGCTATCTTTGCTTCAATGTTCACATACTACCACAACGAAAATGTTCTCCAGGCCTTCTGCGAGAATTGGCGTCCATCCACTGATACGATCTCTACCTTCGTCGGAGAGTTGTCTGTTTCTTTGGGATTTGAGAACCATTGGAGGTCTTCCTGTTCATGGTTCCTTTTATGATGAAGTTGTACCCTCAGCTAAGAAGTTGACACATATAGATGATCAAGGGAAGTCTTTTCTCCCAAGAAGTTGTTCCTTCTTGTTTTCAGCGTTCTATCGACTTACCAAAGGTGCCATCGATGGAGTCTCTTTTTGAGAATGGACAAAGTTTTGGTTTAGGGGGCCGAGAAAATATGTTGATCCTTCACTAAGGATGTCTAATAATCGTACAAAATCAAGGATGAATTATGACCCTTCTGAAAATATTGATATAAGCTTTTTGCCTCAAACCGAATAAGAGAATGCTCCTTTTGTCGAGCTAGGCATAGAAAAATCATTCTGAGATGAGACTTATCTGGCAGCTTTTCTCGCATGTTGGCTTTGAAAGTTTGTTCTTCTAAACAACAAAGCTGACTTATCTGGCAGCTTTTCTCGCATGTTGGCTTTGAAAGTTTGTTCTTCTGAACAACAAAGCTTATTGTATTCGTGCTAGTGTCTTCAAAGTCGCAAGCTTGATGGCTCATGGAGAAATATTTTCTTTGGCGGTGCTGGTCCTAGCAAGCATCTATCGCGGCCTTAAGGATATATCTACTTCTTCAAACTTGGGTGCTTGTAATAAATTAATGTCACTGTTGCATTGACGACTAAAAAAGAATTGCCTCTTGACCTTCGAGTGTTCGTATCATGATCTTTGCGGCTATACCATTTCAACATAGAGCTTTAATCAAAAAGGGTATCTCGATTTGATGTTATAGGTGAATATGCCCCTAATTTTGAGTGACTTACTGAAGTATCAATGAATTACACAAAATTATCTCCACCGTAAGTAAAAAAACTCAAGTAAAATCGCAAGTCGCTTGAACCAATGCTAATGAACTCCTTGGCCTATCACATATCAATGAGTCAAATCAAAATTCTCTTGAATTGATCAGATTAATACCCAAAGTTGACTTCTAAATTTAGCATGTTTGATATGCAACTTTGAACTATCACAGTGTATGATCCATGACTCAATGTAGGAGTCTTGGCCTTACGAGCTTCTCTTTTCTTTGTTGCGGAGAGGGATTCAAGAACTTCAACGTGTGTAAAAATGATGATCAAGATTTTTACGAATTTCCACTAATATGATTTTGAAATGCTCAGATCAACTCAAAATATGATGATTATTTTTTATTTTATTTTTTTTCCTTTGAGTGGTCGTAATAGAAAATTCACAAGTTAGCAAAGAAGTGTCTGAACCCTGAGCTGAATGTTGGGAAGTAGGCTCCAGAAATCTTCCCCTTTGCTCATTTGTGACGCATTTGAACTTCATGTGCTAGCTACATAAAGTTTAAAGAGCTAGTGTGATGATCACGCAAGCCACCAAACCCTTCTTTTTTTTACTCATTTGACTGAGCTTAGAGTGATTACTCCAAGCGCCTACATACCTCAGTGAAGAGGATCAAGTCACATCGTAGTTCAAGAGTATGAGTTTTATTTATTTTGTTTTTTTTTGTTTTTTTGGGCCGTACACAGTTTATACTCTTGCGGGCCAGGAGTAACATGCAGTTTATGCTCATACCTTAAGGAGCATAGCCAACCTTCATGGGAAGTATTGCTTCATGAACTTGGCGTTGATTGGACCAACTCTTACACCATCTTGGTCGACAATTTTGTAAGCGCCACTTGAATATGCCTCCTTCACAACATACGGTTCATCCCATTTTATGTAAACTTGTCACCAATGCGTTTGTTGAGGATTATGGGTCTCCGTATGGCTAAGACCAAGTCTCCCACTTGAAATGATCGAGGTCGCACTTTTTTGTTGAACGCTCTTGCAAGTCGAACTTGATAACACTCCAACCTTTGTTGTGCTTCCAATCTCTTTTCATCCAATGCCTCCAACTTTGCTAGACGAAGTTGAGTGTTGCTTTCAGTTGTAAGTCCCTCTTGGACTGCTATTCGCAATAATGGAATTTGCTTCTCCAATGGAAGGACTGCTTCTACGCCATACACCAATGAAAACGACGTCGCTTGCGTAGCCGTTCTAAAGGTTGTACGATATGCCCACAAAGCTTCACCAACTCTCTCATGCCAGTCCCTTTTATTCTTTGCAACTACCTTCTTCACTAGGTTACCAAGTGTCTTGTTAAAAACTTCAGCAAGACCATTGACAGGTGCATTGTACGTTGAAGATTTATGTTATTTAAACCTGAACTTTTCGCACAAACTACTCATGAGTTTATTGTTGAAGGGTGTTCCATTATCAGTTACTATACATCTTGGTATGCCATATCTAAAAATTATGTTTGCTTTGATAAAATCAATAACATTTTCCTTCTTTACCTCTCTTAATGGTAGAGCTTCAACCCATCTAGAGAAATAGTCAGTGGCAGCCAAGATATACATTTGTCCTTTTGACGACCTTGGAACAGGTCCAACAACATCAAGTCCCCATGCATCGAAGGGTCATGAGGCTACAGTTGGAAGCAGAGCCTCTGGAGATTTATGGATGTAATTACATGGAATTGACATGCTTGACACTTCTTGGCATGCTCTAAGCAGTCCATCACCATTGTTGGCCAATAGTAGCCCACCTTCTTGATGCGAAAATGAAGTTTAGGCCCTGATTGGTGTGCTCCACATGTTCCAGAATGTGCCTCTTCCATTGTTTGTTGAGCATCTTCTTTGTCAAGACACCTCAAGAATAGTCCCTCATAAGAACGACGAAATAACATTCCATCATGAAAGATGAATCATGGTGCCCTTCTCTTAATGTATGCTCTTACTCGTGGATCCTCAGGCCGCTTTCCATGTTCAAGATACTCAATCAGAGGTTTTCTCCAATGTACTTCTTCAACCACTCGAATAGATATATGATGGCTTTCATTGATTTGAAGATCAAGACAACTAGGAATAACCCATCGATGACATACACACACCTTTGTTGTCTCATTTTCTCCGAGTGCCATTGTTGTAACCAAGTTAGCCAAAGCATCTGCCATGCGGTTTTGTTCTCTTGGGACGTGACTTAAGAACACTTGATCAAACCTTTCAAGTAAAAAAGTAGCATATTGGTGATATGACAAAAGATATTATTTCTTCACCTCGTAACTCCCGGAGAGTTGATTGATGATCAATTGTGAGTCATCGTATACATCCAATTGAGAAATGTTCAAATCTGATGCCATTTCAAGGCCCACAATCAAAGCTTGGTATTCTGCAGCATTATTGGAACATGTTTTCACCTAGAACAAATGAAAATGGTAAGATTAGTCGTTCTAGAGATATCAACACCACTCCTGCCCCTGCTCCATCTCGGCGTGCAGATCCATCAAAGAACATTGTCCATACTGGCAGTTCTTCAGTAAAAAATGCATCTTCATCCTGAAGTTTCCCATTTTCCCGGAAGAGGGTGATCAACAAGGAAATTAGCAAGTGCTTGCCCTTTCACAACTTTTTGAGGTGTGTATATGATCTCATATTGATTAAATAATATAGACCATCTTGCTAGACATCCTGAAAGAACTGGTCGAGTCATTACGAACTTCACGAGATCAGCCCGAGAAATTAGCTTGACAGTACAGGCTTGAAAATAATGCCTCAATAGTTTTATTTCATAATGCAATGCTAAGCACATCTTCTCGATAGGCGTATAATTCAACTCAGCCCATATCAAAGTCCGAATCAGATAGTACATTGCTTATTCCTTCTTAGCTTCATTCTCTTGGGCAAGAAGTGCCCCAAGTGATCGCTCTTGCGATGCAATGTATAGTATCAATGACTTTCCAGGAGTTGGTGCCCCTAATACAGGTGAATTCAACAAGTAGCTTTTGATGCTTTCAAAAGCATTCTGACATGATTGGTCCCAGTGGAAATGAACATCATTCTTTATCAAATGGTTGAAGGGTTGACATTGTCCAGCAAGGTTAGAAATGAACCTCCGGATGAATGCCAAATTTCCTTGTAGACTGCGGAGGTCTCTCAAGTTCTTTGGCTCAGGCATTTTTTGAATGACATCAATCTTTGCAGGATCAACTTCAATTCCTCGGTGACACCCAATGAAGCCAAGAAGCTTTCCTGAGGTAACCCCAAATGCGCATTTGAGCGGATTCATCTTCAAGTCAAACTTCCTTAGCCTTTCAAAAACAATTCGAAGGTCTTCAAGATGGTGTTCCCTTTGTTTCTTCTTTACCACTAAGTCATTGACGTAACATTCCACCCTCTTATGTAGCATGTCATCAAATATGTTTTGCATTGCACGTTGATAGGTTGCACCGACATTCTTCAGACCAAAGGGCATCACTTTGTAACAATAAATTCCCTTTGGAGTTCGAAAGGTAGTGTATTCTTCATTTTTTAGAGACATTTTTATTTGATTGTATCCGGAGGATCCTTCCATAAATGACATAGCTTCATTCCCAGTTGTGGCATCAACCATGAGCTCAATGATCGGCAAAAGAAAGTCATCTTTTGGACATGCCTTGTTCAAATCTCAAAAATCAACGCAGACACGTATTTGACCATTCATCTTCTTAACCGGTACAACTTTTGAGATCCACAATGGGTACTTCACTTCTCGAATAAATCCAGCTTCGATGAGCTTGTTGACCTCCACTTCAATTTGTGTTACCAACTCAGGACGAAACATCGTTGTGATTGCTTTATAGGACGTGTTCCCTTTTTGATCCCTAATTGATGAATATCTATACTGGGACTAAGGCCCGTCATTTTTTTGTACGACCAAGCAAAAACATCCTTGAAGTCAACCAATAACTTGAAGTATTTCCTCTCTTCGTGTAAGCAAAGCGATAATTGTCTTTGTATGAAGCTAGGTCAATAATATGTACAAATCACAACGATAAATGAGAAATTTTAGCTAGGTTAGTAATATATTCCAATATTTCCAAATTAATTCTTTATGCGAGGTAAAACATTTAAGCCAAATAACCAAAAGTGGAAGAAAATGGTAATTTAATTAAACTGAATATGATTAATGTATATCACAAATTAAAAACTACCTTATTTTATAGTTCTGCAATGGGAAACTAATTAAAATTTATTCAATTATTGTAAACTCAAATTAAAAAATCCATAACTCAAAATTATTTCTGCTCCATGCTTTACTTAATTCGTAATAAAGATCAAGCTAGTTTCGAAGCTCATTTGTGCATTCAGAGAAGAGCAAAAGCACCCAAGTATCCTTTACCTTTTTTTTAAGTTTGTATTGCAATATTAAAGAATGTTTCTTTCTTTTCTGTCAATTTTAAATTTTAACTTTCCACCTAATATATTAAAATTATACGCTTTAAATATAAAAAAAGACAAGAATGAGATGGGAGACCCTTGTACTTGACTCTGTTTGTAAGTTGAATCCTTGTACTTATGATTTTGCCAACTAAAACCTTAAATTCATTGAAACACAATATTTTAAACTATTTCAGTTCATTTTGAAATTTTGAGGAACGATTATGGGACCTAATGTTTGTTTATGATTTTAAGAATGGACGATGGAAAAGTCGATTGTTGAAGAAAGGCGTGTTTTTATAGAGGTTTATAATTTCGAGAAGGCGGCTTCGATCTAAGAAGAAGAGACACATTGGAGAAGACGTTCTCATATTTTTTTTTTTGGAATGATGAAATTTATTTAATGTGTGAACTGTTGGAATGAAAATGATTTTTTATAAACTAGTATTTTATCCGCAAATTTTTGAAGTGATGAAAAGGTTCATGACTCCACAATCCAACCCTATTTGTTTTTTAATTTTTCTTAATCTAACCCTAAAAATAAATCAAAAAGAAATCTATATGCTATTTATCACAATAAGTTTTTGCAGTGTCCCTTTGCCAATTAATCTCCACTAACAATGTAAGGCAAATACAATTAAATATAACACAATTACAAAGTATAAGAACCTATGCTAACACATATTAAGCAATAGTGATACTTTACGGTATTCAAATGTGGGTCCAATATCTCACAATTTAGGCGCGCATTTAATAAAGTATATCACAAGTTTCCTAAAGTGATTTACTAGTTAAGCCAAAATTGTCGAAACCCTTTTGATGCCTCAAGTGGAGCCCGATTGAGCAATCATGTGATATATATAACATTCAATAAAATTTAATTTGTTCTTAGGTTTCTTCACCTTCCAATCTTCAGTGTCGTCTCATGCTTGGGGGCCTAAAGACAAACTTCAAAAAGAGGCCCTATATTTATTAGACAAATATAAGTTGAGTAATTAGAACATACTTAGTGTTATTCTAAAGTTGAGGTCTGAAGAGGCAGGATATATGTGTGACCCATCGCTATTTAAAAGAGCTAGATTTAGAAAGAACTATTTTTGGAAAGAGTAAAATTTGGAATTTTTGGCAAGTTATGCTAAGTATAGGTTTTGGGTCAACTTCAGACGACCATAACTTTTAGTGCACGATTTAGGTGGGCTATAAGATATCAAATGAAAGTTCTTTGAATCCTCTTTCCAACTCCACTGAGTTTGCTAAATTTTGAGCTTGTATGATAGAGATATGTTCGTTTGAAGTCGGGCTGTCCGATTAAGGAAAGTTACCCGAATTTAAGAGGGGTATTTTGTTCTTTTCCTTACACAATCAATTTATTTCGTTTTAATTAACTAATTAGAGGTCTAAACTGATTTGATTTAATTTTACGCAATCAAAATTAACGCCTAGGGTTTGAGAATAGTTCAAGAAGAGGAGAAAAGGAGAAAAGTCAAGGCGTTCTTGGATATTTCTTGATGAATTAAAGGTCGTTTGGCCAAGGGTTGATCCCTAAAGAGGTATGTGAGTTCACATAGTGTTGGGTTCGTTCACCCATATGCCAATAATATTAACTTCAACGTAAAAGTTATTCTAGAAAGTTGAAGGTTTGATGTTCTTGATTTGTATTCTTGAATTTTCTTTCATTCTTGAATTAAGACGGGATTGAGGAGTTCTTGAGATAATTGTATTGATTTTAAGAGTAGTTTTCAGTAGATTATTGTGTACATGTTTTGGGTATCTGAAGCTAAAGAAAAATTGTGAAAAAGAATCGAATTTAATCGAATAAAGATTAGAAATGAGAAGAAATATTCGCTGGACTGGACTAGGGAAGGGTGGCGTGGAGCGCCACTAATGCGCCCGCATGGCTTGTGTGGGGCACCAATAGTGTGCCAGGATGTGGTCTCTGAACTTAGGGGCTGGCACCCCGCGCCAGCAATGTGCCAGGGTTGCCTGCCTCCGCCCGTTTTTCGTTGTTTAGACCGTCTGAGTCCTTTTGAAGTGTGGTAAAACTTCCTATCGATTCTAACTACTCTAAATGAATTCTAAACATCTATAAATCAAACATAAACATGAATCACAACTTTGAATCCATAAATTTAAATTCAAGGTAGAGGTAAGAGTCATGTCTTGAGATTTCTTTTAGTCGTTTCACAAAGTCATTTACAATTGTTTTAAATTTGTTTTAAGCCTTAAGCATTGATTTGAGTAAGAGTGAGAGGGAAGTTCATTTTCTTAAAAATGATATATGAAACGAAGTATTCCCACAGAGTAAACATTTTCACATTTAAGATGAGAAGAAACACTAATTTCCCAATGAGTTTTCATAAGTAGTTCTGAGTACCAATACTTTTAAGAGAAAGATTTTGTGTAACATTTTCAAACCACAAAAATAGTTATGTTTTTAAAAATATGTGTTGAGTATATTTTGCGAGTAGTATTGTAATGACATATTCTCGTCGTTAGGGAAAAGTCAATGAGGGAAGAAATTGTGCTAGAAAACTTTTAGTAGTGATTTAGGTATTCCTAGCCTAGTCAAGTTTTATGTCACGACCGTGGATCACCCCTTAGACGTAACCGGAGTCTTCGTTCTTGAAGAGGCCTTAGACAAGCCCTTAGCATACATCATCGCATTTCATAGGTAAATAAAAATATGGAAAAATTAAAACTTTACATTTGAAGTTCACATAAACTTCTCATATATCGAAAATAGTCTACAATCGTCTCACACAAACCATCTAACATAAGAGTACAAGATTTGGGACATAGCCTTACAACATTACAAAATGTCTCATAAGAGAATAAAACATAGTCTTTACAATATAGGAAATAGAACAAAGTATTTAGAATAAACAAATAGCATGAAATAGAATTATAGGCTTCTTCCTCAGACTTGAGTACTCACCAACTTGGGAATCTATCCAAGCTTGTTGAAAATTGGCCTTGAAACCCTTCATTGCCCCAAACCTACATTATTTTAGAAATAGAAGAGAATATGAGTTAGTACAAATCACACGTACTAAGTATGGATATATGCAAGTAAGCCATTTGAAGACATGCACAAGGGTCATTTTAGTATAAACATGCCAAGTTCACCTTGAAAGCTTTTTATGCACATTCCAACAACATATACAAGTCAATACCAAAACAACAATAAGATATATTTATATTCATGTTCAAGAGTAACATCATAACAAAGCCATAATCAACATTTCATGTTTTAGAGTCCATTTCATCAATACATCACAAGACCTTACTCATAATCCCAATCCAAGTCCACTAGTGCAATGTATATGTGAAACCCCATAATCCCACATAAACCAAGTAAACTAGCAATGGGATCATAAACATTTCCTTTACCTCATATAACATCCTTATAAGTGTAGTCAACATTATTCATAACAATTTAGACCAACATCATGTATATCAAATGAAACCAATCATCATAAAAGACCAACATCATATGTATACATCATTCATACATAAGAACCCACCCTAGAAATCCCCTCAAGGTCAACTTGTGCAATGTATAGGTAAAGTGCCATACCCTTACCTACACTAAGTAACACCCCTTTAGTAGTCCTAGTTAGTTTTATCTTCTTACTTTCATTCATTCATTTTAACTATCGGGAAACTTCGCCATAACAGACATTAGACCATGTGAGCTAAACATGAAATTCGATGTCAACCCCTCACACCAAGAGGAGGGCATCCTCTTTCCTAGGTAGGACATATACATAATCATAGAATCTAGGTGGATCCACTAGCTAGGTTTCCTATGGGGGCACATAGTTAAGGAACTAGGAGGTTGTTCCTAGAAACCCTCTTTATGCTAATTCTCATTGTAGTTTCCACCTCATGAGACATCGAGTGAACCTCCCTTCCTTTGTGAAGGAGCACCTCTCATTGTCAAGTAACTCGGTGCTAAGCTAACTTCCCTTTTTGAAGAACCTATGAATCTTTCTTAAACATTAATTCATAAGATAGGCCCTAGAGGATTAACCCCTTATATAATATGCACATAACTCATAGGTTATATGATGAAAATGTCCTTTCATCAAAACCAACATCATGTGAGATCATTTCTTCATAACATAGTAATAAGATGTATAT
This sequence comes from Solanum sitiens, assembly GCA_016801875.1. Taxonomy (NCBI): domain Eukaryota; kingdom Viridiplantae; phylum Streptophyta; class Magnoliopsida; order Solanales; family Solanaceae; genus Solanum; species Solanum sitiens. The sequence goes on along the minus strand of JABWTJ010000376.1, from coordinate 1,447,876 downwards.
GTGAATTACCTCCAATTCCACATAATAACATACCTATCATCATCTTACAATTGATCACATTCATAACATGATCATACCTTCATAACTTCATCATTCATACTTCAATTAACCAACATTACCAAGGATAAGACAACAAGAACATAATAAGAATAACTAGTTCATGACCTTGAAGGTCTTACCAATGGCCTCCATGATATCGATTCAAGACTCAATTCCGAATTCATGATAAATACACATTAACCCATTATCCTTATCATACAATGACCAATTATACAAGAACACCCTTAATTTCATTATCTCTAGCCATCAATTTACATAATCCAAAGGTTAAGGTTAGGGTTAGGGTTAGGGGAAGAGATACATCCATGGATTCTTCAAGAAATATATCAAAACCTAAAACTACATGACAATAGGCAGTCCATGAATGAAATAACATGATTAACTCAAGTCTAACAATGGATACATTGATCACTTCCAAATAAATTCATAAGCAAGATCAAAGATTTAGGGAATTTGGTGGAAGAGCATGGATCAAATAAAATCTCAAATAAACAACATTAATTACCCACCAATATACACTTAATTATCCCTAAGAAATCACAATTCTTCATAATTAACCCACAATTTCAGTTTAAGAAGGAAACCCATTTGTAGAGAAAACCCTTGAATTTTGGTGATTTTGAAATCATCTTTGAATGGACCTCTTGGGAAAGGAATCCCAAGAGTTAAAGAATCCTTACCTTGATAATGAACTTAGCCACAAATTTGAGTAGAAAACTTGGAATATTGGTCTTCTTCTTCAATCTTTTATGGTCTTCAATGGAGGATGAGGAGAGAGAAAATTTTAGAGAGAACTAAAAGTGATTTGGATTTCAATTTGGGGATTTGATTTTTGTGGGTAAATGTGGTATAAAACTGACTTACAATAAATGTATACCCCTCCCCTAAAATACCCAAAAGACCCCTCACTTAATTAGACCTTGACTTCAAATTTCAGATTTTCATCCGGGAATAAGTCCGCTTCGCGGAGCTTGTTCCGCAAGATTTACGAAATTAATTTTTTAGATGGTAGAGTCCACGACGTGTTTGCAATGGGGACCTAACGTTTTGGTCCTTGATGAACGAAGTCCGCAACGCGAACTGGTTTCATGCATGCACAATTGCTGCTGCCTTGGGCAGCTTGTTTGGCCAACTTGTTTGGCCACTAGTGGGGTCCTCAGAAGGGTGGTCCTTGGGGGGTCGTACCTGGACCTTTTTACCCTATAAACATTATTTTACCTACTTAAATTACCTTTACAAGGTTTAGACTTCATATGACACTCCCAAACCTTCATAAGACCTAAGGACGTTTACTAGTTCGATTTCACTAGTTTTCGGATGTCATAGTCGTCTCTTGACGTTTAGGCTCTATTATGAGACTCTAGCCTAGGTCCTTGGATTTTTGAGGTATAACAATATCCCCCCTTGGGTAACATTCGTCCTGCAATGACACTTTAAACATCTTTTTGGAACTATGCCTCAAGACAAGCAGCAACCAACCTATGGGACATATGAATAATACAATCACAAAGGAGGAAACATTCACTCCTTTCTCAACACAACAGAGCATCACAATGAGGTAGGAACTACATGAACTACCAAAATGCAAATATTTCACAATTTCATATTTTACTAGGAGGAATGTCCTTCTGCTTTTCATATGGCTCCATATATTCATTAAGAAGCACCACATAATTTTCATAACTTCACACTTGAGAAATTTCACAAGAAATATCACATAACTCAATATACCAAACATGTAATCAAGTATTATCAAGTATGAAGACACATAGTTCAAGACATATATTAAACACAGATTTTTCACAAAATCATGCACAATGAAGGGAAAATCGTAGAAGTTTCAAAATACACTTAAGACCCTTCAAGACCAAAAATTAGGAGAAGTTACAAACCTCAACCTTGACTAGAAGAGGTGGGAAAAAGATGAGGATATCGGGATTTCATGTCGGCCTCGGCCTCCCAAGTAGTATTCTCCACTAGTTGGTTCTTCCAAAGAACCTTTACGGAAGCTACTTCTTTATTCCTCAACTTCTTTACTTGTCGGTCTAAGATCTCAACCAGGACCTCTTCATAGGAACGGTTAGCATTGATTTCTAACCCTTCTAGAGGAAGGATAGACGCGGATCGCCTATGCACTTTTTGAGCATTGACACATGGAAAACCGGATGCACTGGAGCCAACTCAATAGGTAATTTCAATGCATAGGCAATAGTACCGATTCGTTTCACAACCTCATATGGCCCCACATACCGGGTCCTAAGTTTACCCTTTTTAGCAAACCTGATCACCCCTTTCATGGGTGATATGTTCAAATAGACCAAGTCACCTACCATAAACTTAAGGTCCCTTTTCCTATTGTCGGCATAAGATTTTTGTCGACTTTGGGCCGCCTTCAAAATGATCCCTTATGAGTCTGACTTTCTTCACAGTCTCATTGATTTCTTTTGGACCTATTAGAACAAACTCACCTACCTCAAACCATTCAATTGGAGATCTATATCTCCTCCCATAAAGGGCCTCAAAGGGTGCCATGGCGATACTTGAATGGTAGCTACTATTGTAGGAAAATTCAATCAATGGTAGATGGTCATCCCAATTACCCTTAAAGTCAATAACACGTGCCCTCAACATGTCTTCCAAGGTTTGGAATTTTCGTTCCGCCAAACCATACGTTTGTGGATGAAATACGGTACTAAGTTTCACCTTGGTACCTTGCCCAATTTTGAATGCCTTCCAAAATCTAGAAGTAAATTGGGGACCCCTATCGGATATGATAGACAAGGGAACCCCATGCAAACTCACAATCTCACTAAGGTACAACCTAGCGTAGTCCTCTGCCGAATAAGTAGCTTTGACGGGGATAAAATGGGCAGATTTTGTAAGCCTATCAACAATAACCCATATTGAGTCCTTTTGACTTTGTGTACGAGGCAAACCCACAATGAAATCCATATTGATATCTTCCCATTTCCATGTAGGGATAGCTATATCTTGAGTTAGCCCTCCCGGTCTTTGATGCTCGGCCTTTACTTGAAGAAAATTAGGACATTTGGCCACAAACCCCTCTATATCCTTCTTCAAACCATTCCACCAATACACCTCTTGGAGATCGTGATACATTTGAGTGGTACCCGGATGAATGAAATATCGAGAACCATGAGCATCTTCTAAAATATGTCCTCTTACGTCATCTACATCCGGCACACACAATATACCTTTGTACCTAAGTATACCATCCCCCCTTGGGAGAATGACTAATTAAGATTACTAAGAACCGATTCCATCAACTCCATCAATAGAGGATCAAGATGTTGCTTAGACTTCACCTCAACCACTAAAGATGAATCGGATTTATGATGAACCAGACACCTCCTTTTGGAGAATCTTCTAATCGAACAGCCAACCAAGCCAATCTATTCACATCTTTCACTAACTCTTTCTTACCATCGTGAAAATGGTATACACTACCCATAGACATTTGACTCAAAGCATCCGCAACCACATTGGCTTTCTCAGTGTGGTAAATGACACTCATATCATAATCCTTCAAAAGCTCTAACCACCTTCTTTGTCGGAGATTTAGCTCTTTTTGAGTGAACAAATATTTAAGACTCTTATGGTCGATGAACACATCCACATGCACCCCATATAGATAATGTCTCCATATCTTGAAAGAGAACACTACGGCCGCTAGTTCAAGATCATGAGTTGGATAGTTCTTCTCATGCACCTTGAGTTGTCTAGAGGCATATGCTATTATCTTACAATGTTTCATAAGTACACAACCCAAACCTACTCGAGAAGCATCACAATACATAAGAAACCCTTCGGTACCTTCCGGTAAGGTCAAAATCGAAGCGGAGGTAAGCTTATCTTTTAAAATTTGGAAACCTCTTTCATAAGCTTCCGACCACTCAAACTTAACTTTCTTTTGGGTTAAGGTTGTCAAAGGAGAAGAGATAGATGCAAACCCATCAACAAATCTCCTATAATACCCTGATAAACCCGAGAAAATTCGAATATCGGTTGGAGTCAAAGGTCTAGGTCAATTCTTAACCTCCTCCATTTTCTTCGGATCGACCTCTATACCCTCACTTGAAACAATGTGACCAAGAAAAGCAACCGATCTCAATCAAAATTCACACTTACTATATTTAGCAAAGAGTTGATGTTCATTGACGACTTGCAATACTATCCTCAAATGACTCATCTGTTCATCCTCACTCTTAGAATATACCAACATATCATCAATAAAGACAATTACAAATAAATCACGATAATTCTGGAACACCCTATTCATAAGGTCTAGAAAAAGCCGTCGGGGTATTAGTTAGACCAAAAGACATGACTAGGAACTCATAATGACCATACCTAGTTCAAAATGCCGTCTAAGGAATGTCAACACCTCTCACCCTAAGTTGGTGATACCCCAACCTCAAATCAATTTTTGAAATGTAACTCGCACCTTGGAGTTGATCAAACAAATTATCAATCCTAGGGAAAAGATACTTATTCTTTATAGTGACCTTGTTCAATTGTCGGTAATCAATACACATTCTAAGAGACCCATCTTTGTTTTTTACAAATAATACCGGAGCGCCCCATGGAGAAATGCTTGGTTGTATAAAACCCTTATCTAGCAAATCCTTGAGTTGAACCTTTAATTCTTTCAACTCGGCCGGAGCCATCCGGTAAGGAGGAATTGAAATGGGTTTAGTATTCGGCATCAAATCTATGCCGGAATTAATTTCCCGTTCTAGAGGAATTCCAGGTAAATCATCGGGGAAGACTTCCGAAAAGTCCTTCACTATGGGGACCGACTCTAAAGGAGGAGTCTCGGACTCAAGGTCCTTGACCCTCATAGCATGATGGAGACATCCCTTAGAAATCATCTTACAAGATTTAAGACATGAAATAATTTGACCTCTAGAGATTGAGTTTCCCCCCTTCCATTCCAAAACGGGTTCATTAGGAAATTGAAATTTAACTACCCTTGTTTTACAATCAATTGAAGAAAACAAGCATGTAACCAACCATCCCCCATATGACATCAAAGTCCAATATATCAAGTTCTACCAAATCAACCAATGTAACTCTATTGGACAATAGTATAGAACAACTCCTATAGACTTTTAGCTACAACGGAGTAACCCGCTGGGATGGAAACCGAAAAAGGTTCAACTAAGACATCGAGGAGAACATCAAACTTCATAACCACTAAAGGAGTTACAAAATACAAAGTGGCACCGGGATTTAGCAATGCATAAACAGTAATTGAAAATACTTGCAACATACCGGTAACAACATCGGGAGAACCCTTTTTGATCACCCATAGACTTGAGAGTATAAAAGCGGTTCTTATTAGGAGAATCGAAACTAATAACACTTGCTTGTGCTTGACTACTCTCCTTACTTTCTTCTTGTACATGGGACAATCCCTAACCATATGCCCACTCTTTACACAGCCAAAGCAATTATCCGTTCAAATTAGACATTTACCTATATGCTTCTTGCCACATGTGGCACATTGTGGCACCTCACTTGGTAAACCACCATATTCCCTCCTTGGGACCTAGGGGTAGACATACTAGCCTTTGTGACATTAGAAGGAACTTGGTTGGAGAATCTCTTCTTAAACTTTGGTTTATCTTGGATCTCAAACTTACCCTTAGAAGTACCTCCATCATGGGTCCTTTCCCTCTTGAACTCCCTGTTCTTCCTCTTGAGCCTACTCTCTTCAACTTGTTAAGAATGCACCATCAAATGAGAAATGTCCATGTTGTCATGAAACATGGAAGCTCGATATTCTTCCACAATATCATTGGACACCCCTGTCACAAAACGTCTCATTTTATCTCTAGGATTAGACACCAAAGAAGAAGCATACTTGGACAAATTGATGAACTTCAATGAGTATTCTTGAACACTCATACCTCCTTGACGAAGGTTGATGAACTCTTCCACTTTTTCCTCTCTTTTCTCCCCTGGGAAGAAGCTATCTAGAAATGCCCTCCTAAAGACTTTCCAACTTATGGGACCCGCTCTCAAAGCCCTATTGTGTTTCCATTGAGTGTATCATGTTTGAGCCACATACTTGAGTTGATAAGCGGCTAGCTCGACCTTGTCATTTGAACTCAGTCCCATAGCATACAAGATCTTATAAACCTCATCAAGAAAGTCTTGAGGATCTTCATTCACCTTAGACCCAAAGAACATTGGAGGATTCATCCTTGTGAAGTCTCTCAAATGAGAAGCCATGGTACTAGCATTTTAATTCACACGGGGTGCAACTTCCAAGTTTGCTGGAGCTGCCATAGCTTGGGCTTGAGTAGTTACCGGTTGAGCTTAGTAGTCATGACTTGAGACAAGTTTAGGAGAGCCTCCCTTATTTCTCCAACCTACATAACCGGAGGATTGACCGTAGCTTGGCCACCTAGAGGAACTTATTCTTGAGGAGGAGCTTGGTTACCTTGGGGAGGAACTCTCACATTAGCAATCTTCTCTTCAACCCTTCAAACGACTGCCTTTCTAGTAGTCATAGCCTATAAACACAATAAAAAGATTAGAAGAAAAGGACATATAGAGTTCAGACTCTTGAGTTACGACTTAAGAATACAAAAGAAGTGAGAAGTTCCTAAGCATCACATAGCCTCTCATTCATAAGAGTGGCGCGCTTCACAATCATGAGTAAGACTCTACGTAGATATGGTTTTGTGAGACATAATTCCTAAGATTATTCAACCTCATGCTCTGATACCAAGTTTGTCACCACAGGGGAGCACCCCCTAGATGTAATCGGCGCATTCGTCCTCGAAGAGGCCTTAGAAAATCCCTTAGCATACATCATCACATTTAATAGGTAAATAAAAACACAAAAAAATTAAAACTGTACATTTGAAGCTGACATAGACTTCTCATATATCGAAAATAGTCTACAATCGTGTCACATAAACCATCTAACTTAAAAGTACAAGATTTGAGACATAGACCTTACAACATTACAAAATATCTCATTAGAGAATATAATACAGTCTTTACAAGATAGGAAATAGAAAAAGTCTTTAGAATAAACAAATAACATGAACTAGAATGATAAGCTTCGTCCTCAAACTTGAGTACTCACCAACTTGGGAATCTATCCAAGATTCTTGAAAATTGGCCTTGAAACCCTTCAATGCCCCAAACCTACATTATTTTAGAAATAGAAGAGAATATGAGTTAGTACAAACCACACGTACTAAGTATGGATATATGCAAGTAAACCATTTAAAGACATGCATAAAGGGTCATTTTAGTATAAACATGCCAAGTTCACCTTGAAAGCCTTTTATGCACATTCCAACAACATATACAAGTCAATACCAAAACAACAATAAGATATATTTATATTCATGTTCAAGAGTAACATCATAACAAAGCCATAATCAACATTTCATGTTTTAGAGTCCATTTCATCAATACATCACAAGACCTTACTCATAACCCCAATCCAAGTCCACTAGTGCAATGTATATGTGAAGCCCCATAATCCCACATAAACCAAGTAAACTAGCAAAAAGATCATAAACATTGCCTTTAACTCATATACAATCATTATAAGTGTAGTCAACATCATTCATAACAATTTAGACCAACATCATGTATATCAAATGAAACCAATATTCATACAAAAAAAAACCACCCTAGAATTTTTCTCAAGGTCCACTTGTGCAATGTATAGGTAAACACCCATACCCTTACCTACACTAAGTAACAGCCCTTCAGTAGTCCTAGTTAGTGTTCAAATTCTTACTTTCATTCATTCATTTTAACTTTTGGGAAACTTCTCCATAACCAACATTAGACCATGTGTGCTAAACATGGAATACGATATCAACCCCTCACACAGAAAGGAGGACATCCTACTTAAGGTAGGACATATACATAATCATAGAATCTAGGTGGATCCACTAGTTAGATTTCCTATAGGGGCACATAGTTAAGGAACAAGGAGGTTGTTCCTACAAATCCTCTTTATGCTAATTCGCATTGTAGTTTCCACCTCATGAGAACATCGGGTGAACCTCCCTTCCTTTGTGAAGGAACACCTCTCATTGTCAAGTTTACTTGGTACTATGATAACTTCCAGTTTTAAAGAACATTGAGTATTTCTTAAACATTAGTTCAAAAGATAGGCCTTAGGATATTAACCCCTTATATAACATGTACATAGCTCATAGGTTTTATAATGAGAATGTCCTTTCATCAAAACCAACATCATGTGAGATCATTACTTCATAATATAATCATAAGATAAGTATGAGAATTACCTCCAGTTCCACATAGTAACACATCTATCATCATATCACAATTCATCACATTCATAACATGGTCGTACCTTCATAACTTTATCATTCATACTTCAGTTTACCAACATTACCAAGGAAAAGCCAACAAAAACATAATAACAATAACTAGTTCATGACCTTGAAGGTCTTACCATGGCCTCCGTGAAATCCATTCAAGACTCAATTCCAAATTCATGATCAATACCCATCAACCAATTATCCTTATCATACAACGACCAATTATACCACAACACCCTTAATTTCATTATCTCTAGCCATCAATTTACATAATCTAAAGGTTAGGTTTAGGGTTAGGATTAGGGGAAGAGAGACATCCATGGATTCTTCAAGAAATAGATCAAAACACAATGCTACATGAAATAGGCATTCCATGAATGAAATAACATGATTAACACAAGTCTATTAATGGATACATTCATCTCTACCAAATCAATTCATAAGCAAGATCCAAGATTTAGGGAATTTGGGGGAAGAACATGGATCAAACAAAAATATCAATTAAACAACATCAATTACCCACCAATATACACTTAAATATCCTTAATAAATCATAATTCTTCATAATTAACCCACAATTTCAGGTTTAGAAGGAAACCCAATTATAGAGAAAACCCTTAAATTTGGGTGATTTTGAAATCTTCTTTGAATGAACCTATTGGGGAAAGGAACCCCAAGAGTTAAATAATCCATACCTTTATGAAGACTTTAGCCACAAATTTGAGTAGAAAACTTGGAAAATTGATCTTCTTCAAATTCCAATGATCTTCAATGGAGGCTGGGTAGAAAGAGAATGTTATATAGAAGTCAGAGTGATTTGGATTTCAATTTGGGGATTTGATTTGGGTGGGTGAATATGGTATAAAACTGATGAAATATGTATATACCCCTCCCCTAAAATACCAAAAAGACCCTTCACTTTATTATACCTTTTTGTGAAGTCAAGCTTGACTTTAAATTTTAGAATTTTCGTCGGGGAACAAGTCTGGGTCACTGAGCTGTTGCCGCAAGATTTCCGAAATTAATTTTTGAGACAGTAGAGTCCGCGACGTGGAACAAATATTTTTGTCCTTGGTGAACCAAGTCCGCGACGCGGACTTGTTTCATGCATGAACAGTTCCTGCTGCCTTGGGCAGCTTGTTTGGCCAATAGTAGGTCCTCCTTAAGGACCCCTAGGTTGGTCCTTGGGGGGACGGGCCTGGAAATTTTGACCCTATAAATATTATTTTACCTATTTAAATTACGTTTTACAAGTTTTAGACTTCATATAACACTCGCAAACCTTCACAAGATCGAAGGACGTTTACTAGTTCGATTTCACTAATTTCTGGATGTCATGGTCGTCCCTTGACGTTTAGGCTCTAATACTTCTAAATCAACTTTATGATCTTTATTTAGGCCTGTGAACACTGTTTTAAAGCATTAGACACTAGGTCAGACTCTAGCCTAGGTCCTTGGATTTCTGAGGTATAACATTTTAGGACAAATCTGAGTTATGTAAGGTCTAGGGAAATCTAGAAATGAATGAGACAATTAATCATGAATTTAATCACATGAGTGGTTAGAAAATATATGAGGGAGATTGTACGGCTTTATGGAATCGAATGCTGGCGAGTAAAACTTCCAAAACTGATCTTAGCGTGAACAGGTAGTTTTTGAACGTTAAGGGTTGAAGGTGTGTTGTGGAATGGGAGTTTGGAACACAAATTCTGACTTTCTGTCTCTGTGTAAGCTACCAGGGAGGGTTTATTTCCGCAAGGGCGGGGGCGTTATGGCAAGTTCGGTCCTTTTGTGGCAGGTAATCGCAACTTAAATTGGGTAAAAACCTAAAAAATGGTATTTCCTGAAAAAACCCTCGTTCTTGAGAGCTAACAAAGTACCCAAGGAATGTTCTTGACATCTTTCTACAACTTTTAGCACTCAAGGTATGATTATTACTCCCCTAATCTATTTTTCAATCTGTAGAACTTAGATTCATGAGTAATTATCGTTGGTGGATGGTTTTGACCCGAGGTTAATGGTGGAAAAAGCTCTAATTGATCATTAGGATCTTGGGTTTGGTCTAGGATTGAAAATGTAAATTATAATCCGGGTAGTTAGGCCTTGTTTACTGATCCTTGCGTTAATTGATTGTTTTTAGAATTCAAAAAAGGAAGAATCAAGTGTCTTAGGAGGATTCAAACTTGGTCTCAAGGTAGGTGATGGTTTGATTCCCTGTTTGTGTTATATATACTGCTTAATTACTTCATTGTATGCATGTGTGTATGTGAATAGTTAAATGTGAGTCTAATCTATTGCAATGAGTATATATATGAACAATTACATGCCATGAGTCCAATACTTAATTGGATAACTATGAGCATTTCTCGTTATGGATGTGATTGTGATTATGGTTGTGCCAATTGGATTGGATGTCACATACAATACATACATTGTATTGGGTGTCACGTTCCGACACATATATTAGATCGGGTGTCAAGTTTCAACTCGTACATTTGATCTGGTGTCACATCCCAACAAATATATTTGATTTGGTGTCACGTTCTAACATATTAACAGTTTGAGTGTGGGTTCCATGAGAGGACCATTCTGATAATTACATTCATGTCTACTGTAATTCTTATATGGAACTTTATGTTGCTCTTGAATTATTATTGATCTATGTATTATGTATATGTGTGTTTACTATGTTGCGATTGCTTGCCTATGTTACGCTTATTGGAATAGTCGTCTGATCCTGCCAGTACATTGTGGTTCTGTACTGATACTGCACTTGCTCGTTGTTTGTTGAGTACAGGGCATCTTCAGGCAGCTACGGATAGACCTCAATTAGGAGATAACTGATCGAGACCGAATCCAAGGGTGAGTCACTTTTTTCAGTCTCAACATCATAGGGACACTGCCTTTTAAAATCCAAAGAAAACTACTTAGAGTCTATTACATCAAAAATAAAATATAAGAGTTTTTTCTCCTCGAATCCATGAGGACGTACCAACTCATGGAGAATAGAAATCCAAGCATTCAACTAGAGAGTCCACCTAGAAACCTCAAACTAAACTTGTAGTAAAAGTATGCAGAAGATGGTGTTAGTACAATTAAGAACTAAGTATGATGATCATGCAAAAATGTGCTAAAAGGGACATTTTGTTGAAAGTCATTCTTTTATGCCATTTTAGTAAAACTTCATGAACATTGAAAAATAATAGCATAATATAAGTCACAAGCAATATACGTGTCATAATATTTTAAGTCATTCCCTTTACCTTTTTTACGTTTACATCAAGTAGACATACTTCAACTAGTACAATCATGCAATACATGAACATATACATTTAAGTAGATAATTTAATAATTTGAGGCCTCTACCCAAAGTCTAAGACCCACTTAACTAAGACATCCTGCCACACCTAAGTGTTCCTCAAGGCTACAATAGACAAGAACCTTTGCATTTCAACATAGCATACTATGTAACTCATTTCATCAATATAAAAGAGACATGCGTCATATTATAGAGTTAATAAGTCAACATTCTTTATTAGCTTCATTTAGAGGACTATAAAACATTAGTCATGAGGACTTAGGGAACTCACTCAAGCACCTTTAAAGCCTACTCGTTCCATGTGTAGATAGCATCCCATACTACTACCTACACGTTGTAGTACCTATAAAGTAACTAGAGGGCACATCCCATAAGATGGGAGTAACACTTTAACCGACATAGACCATGCAAGCTAGACATGGAATCCAATGTTCTATCCCCACATTGTAAAGAGGTTATCCCCTTGCCTAAGGGAGACCGGTTCATCTCTTTAGAAAAATCTGTAGCTAGGACCTATGAGGGAACATAGTTCGGGATATAAAAGACGTTCATTGAGATTCAGCCTAACGTGGGGAAAACCTCCATCTAACCATATCTGCTCCGTGCTTGGCCTACATTCCCATATATAGTTTTAATAATAATATATTGGTGTGCTTGATGGGACCTCCAACATTAGGCCTACCCACCCAAGACTTATACACATGAAAGTCCACTACCATTAGGTCTACCAATTCAAGGTATATATTATAGCTCATTAATCTTCCTTAGGAAAGGTCACCACTTTTATGTCTACCGCTCCTAGGTAAATAATTTCACACAATAAGGGGATCACCACCATTAGGTCTACCACTTCAAGGTTATACATTCACATAGGTTCTAGACTCATCGTGAAGGGCCACCAACTTTAGGTCTATCGATTCAAGATATAGTCTAAAATACCTAATTAGTTATTCATAGGGAGGCTACCAACATTAGGTCTACCAAACAAAGACATTTATTCATTTATTCAAGAAAAGGCTACCAACTATAGGTCTACTAAAACATGATCATTTAGAAATTAAGTCAAGATAGTGTAAAAGAGGATGCACCAGCCTACCACTTCAAGATACACATTCACATTTTTATTTATTTATACAAGAGTAGGGTACCTAAGCCTACCAATTTAAGTGTATTTAGTGAGAGTATACTCTCAATCTCAATACATTCATATTCTATATAAGATCATCACTCTATCATTGGAATCATATATAGATACACTTCAAGACATGATAACCTTAATTCCATTAAATTCACATTCATATAGCTAACAAATAAACACCTTCACCATAAGTGGATCACACATCAATACATCACAATTCTATATCAATTCCACATTAACATGAATTAGGTAAAACTTTCCCTTTCAAGGACATAATCACAATTCATCAATTCACCAACACTTCACCATAATTAGACATAGATAATGATACAATTCAACAATCTAAATAAATCTACACATGAATCCATCATCATTCATAATCAACAAATTCACTTCATAAGGTCAAATTTGAGAAATTGAGAGAATTCATAGGTTCATGGAGTTTTTCATCTTAAATCATCTACTAAACATCAATATAATCATAATTTATCATTTGAAAACGTTTGATGCAAGAACCCATGAGATTGAGTGAAATCTAAGTTTTTTCATAAACATTGGAAACATGTAAACTATTTTGAAATTGGCTCTAGGGTGAGGCTACTCTAGATAAAGGATCACCATACCTTATAATTGAAGATTCCCACGAAAATCACTTGAAAACTAGGAGAGATTGAACTTGAAACCTTGCCTCTAATGGAGTTTTCCTTGAGAGAGGAATTTGGAGATCAAGAGAGGTTTCAAACTTTGGGGTGTTGAAAATAATAAAGTGTAAAATATGTTTAAACACTGTTAATACTCTTAAAATAAGGTAATAAACCTAAAATAACAATTAATACATTTATAGGATCTTGGGAGTGAACTTACCAATTCACCCCTCTCTTGGTCGTAATTTGCACCAGCAAAACAGTTCCCATCCACGGATCCAATCCACAGATCATGCATTGGTTGATGGCTCATGATGTCAATATGTGGTTTGTGACTCAGGCTCCTAAAATGCGAGCCAAGTCTCCCTAGACTAACTCTTGACCTATGGAGAAAGTCCACGAACTGTAGATCAATCTACTGGCCGTGGTTTGCTTTTGTAGGTCACAATATTTTTGCAACTTGGGGTTTGAACTTAGGGTCATTCTCAAGGACCCTTATGGTGGTCCTTGGGGAGTCGTACCCGGAAGTTTAACCACTAAATATCATGTTCTTAGTATGAGAATCATTAACCTTTATTTTAACCTCCAAACGACACTCTAAACTTCAACGACATCAGTAGTTCAAATTACTAGTTTCGGGACGTTATAGTTGTTCCCTAACGTTCGAACCCAAAACTCTATAAACTAAACTTCAAAAACCATTTCTCATCATTTTAATCAAGTTACTAACAACAAACACATCATATGTGGCTCCAGTTCTTCCTACTCTATTTTAGGGTCATTATATTATCTCTCTGGAACATTCGTCCTCGAATGAAACTTTAAACACATTATGAGTAATGACACAATATTAGAAGCCCTCAATAAAGCATGCAAAATCAAGATATAGGCACACAACTTGGAGGAAACATCCATTCCACATAAACAAGTTCAAAACACAAAAAGCAAGTAGGAACTACATCTACAAACTCATTATGAACTAAAACTTCACATTCTCTATTTCATTGGAGGAACTTATTCTCCAAATTACATTATGCTCATTACAACAATATTAGGCAATTTATGCAAATTTTTCAATAATACATTTAAACATCTTTAACATTTAACCTCATGAAGCAATTAGGTAAATCATACTAGATGCACATCAACATGAGGAACTGATTCATGAAATATTATTTTTACAAGAATTCAACTAAAACATGCATAACATAAAGAATCCATGGAAAACTCAATAATGCTGATGAATCCGAAACATAAGACAAGCTACAAGGTAACTCTAGGTTTCAAGCTTGAGTAAGAATAGAATGGAAAGAGATAAGTGTAAGAACTCTCATAACCTTACCATTCATCATGCCATCCCATCTAACGCTACCATGCATACAACATAAGAAATATCAATACACACTTACAGCAAAAAGGAACTATTACTTACTAGTACCTTCATCTGAATTAGCTCCTTGCCCTCTTTAGCTTGAAGTGCACAGAGACGAGTCTTCTTTTGAGCATCAATATTTGGAACACTAATAGAAGCTTGATTAGCCTCGTTTCCTCTATTCGTAAGAGTAGGAAAATCTTTCACTTAGTGGTCATTCTTTCCACAACCATAGTACCCACTAGTACGGGCTAGACACTTCCAAAAATGTTTCTTTACACAATTGTGGCAAGTAGAGAAACTTGAGATCCACCACTTGTCTCTTGGTTACCCTTATGAGCACTTGAAGAATCTTAGTTTGGAGCTCTTTTCTTGAACCTAGGTTGACCTTGCTCATCGGACCTAACCCTCTTCACATCCCTATTTATCATCTTAAGTTTTTACTCCTCAATAAATTGAGTATACACAACAAGTCTAGATAGATTCATATCATCATGGAGCATGGTCGTACGACACTCTTCCTTAACTAGGTCAGATACACTAGTAACAAACCTACTCATCTCATATCTAGGGTTAGACACCAAACATGGAGCATACTTAGACAATAGGGTAAACATGAAGGAATACTCCTCAATATTCATGCTGCCTTGCCTAAGGCTTATAATCTGTAATAACAGGGGAGCAACCCCTAGGCGTCACCGGCGTACTCGACCTCGAAGAGGTCTCATACAAGCCTCTAACGACATAATGTACTTGCAATAATGTCAAAAATTTAAAACTTTTTATATATTAATAGTGAAGTATACTTAGACTTCTCACATATCATATATGGAGTTTATATAGACTCCTCATTTATGGAGTTTACTTAGACTCCTCGTTTAGCAGTATAAACGATTAATAATCATATTCTAATATTGTCTCACAACACCATCTATTTATAAGAGTTCAACACAAATCTACAAATAGGGTCCTTAGTTCTTTAGACACAATAGTCTATTCGAACAAAAGTATATAAGAGAAGATTACTAAGTCTATTAATGGGTGGTTGAGCGTTAGCGCGAGGTCATTCCGCCACTGAATTCCATTTTCGTCATCAATAGAGAAATCATAAAGTGTCAACTAGTGCATATGTCCACGAATCTTTGAGGAGCTACCACGACATCTTGGAGAATAGAAGTCCAAGCTTTCTTCAAGGATGTAGAAGAAAACCATTTATTCGGAACCTATACTCATAATAGAAAAGGGAGAAAGGGATTAGTACAATTAATGCACTAAGTATGGAGAAACTGTAAAAACCATTAAAACATGATAAAGGGACATTTACATGTAAAGTACGCATTTATGAGGTTTTTGAAAGCCATTTACATCATCAAGACAACACATAAGACAATACCCCAAAATGTCCAAGACTACAAAGAAGGCATGACCTTAAAACTTACTAGGGCCCACTCGTGCAATGTAGAGTTAGCATCCCATACTACCAACCCTACCAAGCATTCCCATAGAAACCACCTGGGCCACACATATTACATTTACATTCTTCACATACCAATCAACATAAGTGAAACACATACATCATGAGAAACATTTGGATATAAGAATATGTTCACTTCAACTATTATCCATACAACTTAAATTCTCATATTACTTCATGACTAAAAATAACTCCCTATAACATCCCTGAAAGCCTACTAGTGCAATGAACAAGTGAAGTCTCATACCCCCACTTGAACTTAGTCCACTTATTAGGATATCATAGGCTAGTTCATATTTCATTCATTACTTTATTATGTAGGGAGGATTTACCATAACCGACATAGACCATAAGAGCTTGCATGGAATCTGGTGTCGTAAAGCCCTACACCGAAAAAGGGTGTTCTACTTGCCAAGGTAGAACCTACATAATAGCGACTATGTGGATCCACTAGCTAAGTCCTACGGGGGCACATAGTTAAAGGATAGGGAGATTGCTTCTAAGGACTCTACCTATTGTATTAGCAGAGGAGTCCCCATCTCATGAGTATCACTAGGATGACCCAACCTCTTTCATTAACGGAATGGTCTTTTTCTTATTGGTCATATCCTCTCGGTGCTTAGTATACTTTCCCAACATACTACCATTGTTTAATTGTATTTACATGTGTGAAGAGTAATACATCTTCATTCAATGCAATCGACATAAAGCTCTTAGATTCATTAGGTGAGAATACACTTTCATCCTAGAATCAACGTACATATGTAAATAACACTTTCACAATCTCAATTATAGTGTTTTCATGAGGACTATACTTTCAATCAACAAAATAGATCAATTACATTGTACATAATTCATGCCACACAATAGGTAAGGTTCAAGAGAATGAAAACATCCCAATTACCTTTCTTGCATCCCTTTATAAGCCATGTACCTTGCAAGCAAATTCAAAGTGTATGCACAATAATCTTCATCATATATACAAACCCTAGAATTTACCCCCTTTTTCAAGGTTAGGAATAAAGTATCAGGATCACCCCCATCTACCTCACAATAGGCATGAAAATAAGATTCTATGACTAGATAATCATCAATTACAATGCATCATGTCCATATGTACTCAGTTCATCCCTCAACATTCAAGAAATTAGGTCATAGGGTGCACATGGGTTCTTGGAAGATTTCACAATAGAAATCATCAATTAATCCTAATATATTAATAATTCAAGGCATATAACATAACAAAAATGATTTTGGATTGAACCCATGGCTAGATCAAAAGTCCTAGTTTTTTGTAACAATATAGAATTTGAAAATAGAAGTTTTGAAGGGCTTCATGGAGAAACTAATCCATGAATCAACATCCCCATACCTTCATTGATGATTGCCCACGAAATTGAAGTGAAAAACTTGAGAAATATGTCTTCTTCTTTAAGCTCTTAATTGCCCTTCAATGGAGGTTGAGTAGAGAGAGAATATTTAGAGAGAAGTGAGAGCTTTTAAGTTTTGATTTGGGGATTTAACTTGAGTGAGTAAATGTGAGGTAAAACTCATTTAAAATCAATATATATCCCTACCCTAAAATACCCAAAATGCCCCTCACTTAAGTTGACTTTTTAGTAAAGTCAATCTTGAATTCTAAATTTCAGATTTTGTCGGGAAACAAGTTTGCGTCGCGGAGCTGTTCCCGCAAGATTTCCAAAATTAATTTTCGAGACAGTGGAGTACACTAAGTTTCCACGATGCGTACCATGATTTTTTGTTCATGGTGGACTATGTCCGCGACGCGGACTTTTTCCCTGCTAGGCCAATTTTCGCTGCTGCTTTGGCAGCTTGTTTGGCCAAGGGTGGGGTCCCTTCAAGGACCCCTACGGCGGTACTTGGGGGTTTGGACCTGGATGTTTTGACCCTATATACATGTTTTTACCTATTTAATGTATTTTTACAAGTTGTGGACTTAATGCAATACTCCCAAACCTTCACAAGACCTAAGGACGTTAACTAGTTCCATTGGACTAGTTTCCAGACGTCATGATCGTCCCTTGGCGTTTAGGCTCTAATACTTCCTACTTGGTTTAAATACATGATTTTAGGCTTATAAACAGCGTTTTAGAGTTTTAGATCATCATGTGAGTCTCTAGACCAAGTCATGGATTTTTGGAGGGTTAGATAATCAATTTAATCTTTAGCTCCCTCTTCTCACAGGGAAAGTACATACGAAGAAACGCCTTTTTAAACACTTACCGTTCTATAAGACCTGCACCTATAGGCCTATTTTACTTCTATTGAGTATACCAAATTTGAGAAACCTCTTTCAATTGACGGGAAGCCAACTCCGCCTTTCTCTATAGGTAACTCCAGCAGAATCCACTATCTTATAAATTTGATCCAAGAATTCTTGGGGATCTTCTCCCACTCTAGAGCCAAAAAAATAGGAGGATTCATCCTCACAAAGTCTCTCAATCTTGAGGCCATGTTACTCTCCAAATCATTACCCTAGGTCCCACAACTCTATTTGTTTGGGCCATCAAAGCTTGGCCCAAAGTTAGACAAGCCACCCTAATCTCTTGATATGTCATGTCCATGGCAACAACCGGAACTTCTCACCTTGAGGAGTTTGTCCATTTTAGGAACTTAGGGGGTGGAACTTCATCATTACTATATCTTTTTCCACTCCCCTTGTTAGTCTTCCTCTCATATTCATATCCTATAAACACAAGAGAAGGATTAGGAAAAGGACACTAATATTACTCAAATCTAAGGCACGACTTGAAGAATATAAAAGAAATGTAACTTTCTATCGTCCTATATCCTCTCGCTCATAGATGTGTCGCGACACATACCGATGAACAAGACTCTACTAGATGTGGCAGGGGAGACATCAACCAAAGACTATTTCTAAACCTTGTGCTTTGATACCGAGTTTGTCACGACATGTGAGCACCCCCAAATAATAACAAGGTGTACTTGACCCCGAAGGGGTCTTGTACAAGCCTCTTACTATTCATTCATCACATAAACGCTAAAAATAGTGTAGAATTATAACTTTTCTCAATAAAGTCAACAATCGAATACTCATTTATAAAACAACGGAATACTAAGTCTCAACATAGGCATCTTAGACACAATAACAACATCATAGGGATACGACCCTTTACAATCAAAAGAAAAATACGAAGAGTCTATTACATAAAAAAAGAAACATAAGAGTTCTTTATCCTAGAATCTATGAGGACTTACCATGTCTTGGAGAACACAAATACAATCCTTCAACTAGAGAGTCAACCTAGCAACCTCAACCTACACTTTTATATAAAGTGTGAAGAAGATGGTGTTAGTACAATTAAGCACTAAGTATTATAATCATGCAAAAACATACTAAAAGGGAAATTTATTTAAATTCATACTTGTATTTCATTTTAGTGAAAATCATGAAAATTGAACAATAATAGCATAATATAAGTCACAACCGACATACAAGTCATAATATCTCATTTAAGTCATTACCTTTACCTTTTTACTTTTACCTCAAGTAGACGTACTTCAACTAGTACCAACATGCAATACATTAACATATACATTTAGTAGATCATTCAACATTTAGGACTCTATCCAAAGTTACCCTAAGATCCACTAAAGTAAGATGTAAAGTTGCAGCCCATACTACCTCTTCATGCCACACCTAAGTCTTCCTCAAGGATACAATAGACAAGAACCATTGCATTTCAACATAACATGCTAAGTATCTCATTTTATCAATATAAAAGAGACATGCATGATATTATAGAGTCAGTAAGTCAACATTCTTTATTAGCTTCATTTAGAGGACTCTCAAACATTAGTCATGGAGACTTAGGGAACTCACTCAAGCACCTTCAAAGCCTACTCGTGCCATGTGTAGATAGCATCCCATACTACTACCTATACGCTGTAGTACCTATCAAGTACCTAGAGTTCACATCCCACAATATGGGAATAAGCCTTTAAATGACATAGACCATGCAATCTAAACATGAAATCCGATTTTCAATCCCCACATAATAAAGAGGTGGTCCCCTTGTCTAAGGGAAACTGGTTTATCTTGATTTGGTGAATCTGTAGTTATGACCTATGTGGACGCATAGTTGTGGGATATGAAAGATGTTCATTGAGATTCATCCTAATGTTGGGAAAACCTCCATCTAACCATATCCGCTCGGTGCATGGCCTACATTCCTATAGAGTAGTTTCAATAACAATACATTGGTGTTCTTGATAGGGACACCAACATTAGGCCTACAGACCCAAGACACATACACATGAAGGGCCACCACCATTAGGTCTACCGATTCAAGGTATACAAAATAGATCATTGATCTTCCTGAGGAAGGGCCACAACCTTTAGATCTACCGCACCTAGGTACATCAGTTCGTACAAAAAGAGGGCCACGACTATTAGGTCTACTATTTTAAGGTTATACATTCACATAAGGTTCAAGACTCATCGTGAAGGGCCACCAACTTTAGGTCTACGGTTCAAGACATAGTCTAAAATACCTAATTAGTCATTTGTGGGGAGGCTAGCAACATTAGGTCTACCAACCCAAGACATTTATTCATTCAAGAGGGGGGTAGGAGGGGGTTGGGGGTAGGAGGGGTGGTGGTGGGTAGTGGGGGATGGGGGTCGTAACGACCCAAGGGTATACCCTAGAAATTACATGGCATATTCGACCTCTCAGTTATACAAGCCCTTAGACATCATTCATCGCATATATATATGAAAAGTAGTGTGGAATTAAAAACTTTTCACAACAACAGTCCAAATCTTTATAGAATATAAGAAAGAACTAAGTCTCGTCATAGCCATCTTAGACACATATAATATCTTAAGGTCAAATCCCTTAAATCAATTAATAAGAAACTATAGTGTAATACAAAGCCTTTTAGAAAAGAAAACTAAAACATAAGCCATGTCCTCGAACATATGAGGACATACCAATCTTCAGAGAATGCTATTCCCAAGCTTCAACTTCTAAGAGAATCCTCACATGCACACATACACTTGTAGAAATAAAACAACATATGGAATTAGCACATTGAATGCACTAAGTATGGTGAACATGCAAGAAAACCACGCTAAAATGGATATTTACTTTAAAACATGCTTTTCATGCCCTTTTGATAAAAATCTCATAAAACAAGTGTAAGAAACATCTTCAATCCAATATACACATATAAGATATAATCAAGTAGTTCATAAGAGACAATCACAATCATTTAAAATACATGTAAGCATTTAAACCTCCTACCATGGGTTATCCTAAAACTCAACGAAGTAAGAAATTAAGAGTCCGCTCATACAACCCCTTCACACACACCTAAATGATTCTCAAAACTTCCCAAAGTAATATTATTCCCTTTTTTTAATTTAGACTCTCCACCTAAAGTTACTCTAAGACTCACCTAAGTAAGACATGAAGAGACTGCCCATACACCCTCTTCAAGTCTACCTAAGCAATCCTCAAAGTTACCCTAGATAAGTACCTTTCTATTCATCATGCTTTAACTAAATTACCAATATTAATTAAGACATTTAAGAGACAATCAAACAATTAGAGGACTTCACATAATGGTCTTGGAGGACCTAGGGAACTCACCTAGCATCTTCAAAGCCTACTCGTGCAATGTGTAGATAGCGTCCCATTCCACTATCCACACGTTGTAGATAGACCACACTAGCATGGTATGGAATCTGGTGTAATAAGGACCCCACACCATGGAAGGTGTTCTACTTGTAAAACGTAGAACTAAGACTCATCCCATGTTGGCACATGGTTAAGGGATATCAAGGGATTTTTTGTACTCTAGTATCATTCTCAAGTAGAGCTACTCCACAAGCGTATCCTCTTCGTGCTTTTCCTTTATTCTCATAGAGTAATTCATTCCTTATGTGTATTAGAGAAGGTACCATTACTAATTTCTACAAACTCATAATACTCTTTTCATTGATAGCTCATTCTTAACCTTCTTTTCATATTCAAGGTTCCGTACAAGTCTTTCATAGAAGGGCACCTCCTTTAGGTCTACCGATCCTAGACTTATTTCTTTCATTCATTCATACACGTACATGACAAGGGTGCCGAAGCCTAGCAACTCAAGAGATCACATTCACATAAATTTCGTGCATCAAGTAGAGGAACTTAAGTCTACCAATCAAGACACAACATCATCATACCATCACTTAGAGGGACTATACTCTCACCTCACATATGCACATATACCATATAATCCTTCACATTGTTCATCTATAC
Source organism: Solanum sitiens (assembly GCA_016801875.1). NCBI lineage: Eukaryota > Viridiplantae > Streptophyta > Magnoliopsida > Solanales > Solanaceae > Solanum > Solanum sitiens. Next base: position 1,425,234 of record JABWTJ010000376.1, on the reverse strand, counting down.
AAGATATAATATGATAACACTATAAATAACATAATAATAACGACAAGGCCATGTTCATAACATATATAACAATCACCGCCACCATAAGTGGACCATACCAATCAATGAAAATTCAACATCAATTCAATGCTAAGCAAAGGAATTAGGTCAATTCACCACCTTCCAATAGCCATCATCACTATTCCTTATTCTTTCCAACAATTTCACACAATAAGAGATTCTTACCAATGATAATATACACAAGACTAAGACAACAATCCATCCATATCAATGATCCAACAATACTCAATATAGATATCAACATTATAAGGGAGGCTATGAAAAATTCTACATTAATCAATATACAAATCAATAGCCCATAACAATCTACACATGAATTCAATGTAATTAAGCCATGATTAATTCACCCACTTTAGAGCCAAACTTAGAAATTCAAGGAATACATGGTTTCATTGAAGTTTTGGTCTTAAAACCACCAATTAACATCAATTACTTCATAAAACATTGATTTAAACTTTTTCATGCAAAACCCATGCTCAGAATTCAAATAGGATTTCAATGTTTTTGAACAATCTTTGAAAAGCCTTTGGAATTGGATCCTTGAATGAGAGAAGAATAAAGGATGAAATCTCCATACCTTATTGGTAGAAAGCCCACGAATTGGGTTGAAAAACATGGAGAATTTTTCTTTATTCCTTGGAGCTTCAAAGCTTCAACAATGGAGATTTTGGAGAAAAGGAATGGTGAACTTTTGTTTTGGGTTGAGGGTTTTGTTTTGATTGGTGAACTCAGGGTTAAAGTGACTCTATAACCATTTTTAAATAATCCCTAAAGTACCCAAAATACCCCTACACTTATTGGACCTTTTAACCAAGTTTAATTTGACTTAAAAAGGACGCGACCAAATCAGGGACATGGCTGCGCGTCGCGGGGACACTTCCAATTCTCTATTATGAAAAATTTTGGGAAAGAATGGTTCGTGTTGAGCCTGCATCGCAGGGCGACATTTTTTCCCTTTGAGTGTAGGCTGTGTGACGCGCAGGCAGCTTCAAAAACAGGATGCTTGGTCGCTGACTTGGCAGCCTACTTGCTACACATTGGGTCCTCCTCAAGGACCCTTTGGTTGGTCCTTGGGAAGTCGTGCTCGTACGTTTTGATCCTACACATGTCCCTTTATATTTTAGGGTCATCCACACTAATTTTAGACTCCATAAAACACCTTAAAACATGCACAACAAACAAGGACACGCTAGCACACCAAAAGACGAGTTTCCGAACGTCTTGGTTGTTCCTTGACGTTTGACTTTCAAACAACTCAAACTGACTTCTAAAGCTATTATTCGTCATTTTAACACCTTATTAACTCATAACACACATGATAGGCTCTAGGTTAACCTAGTTCATTTTGAGTGTCGTAACATTCTCCCCCACTTAGCCAAACATTCGTCCTCGAATGATACCAAAACACTATCGGCACCTTTAAGAGATAAAACCTCAAGAATAGAAGCTCATAACCATACCACACCATACACAATACACATAGATATGAGGAATATCACTCCACATAATCAAGAGACTCAAAAGCACAACAAGAAAGTGGGAACTACATCTATAACTCATCATGCAATAAGACTCTATCTTCTCATTATATATAGGAGGAACTTCCTTATCCATATATCATCATGCTCCTCTCCTTATTTCTAAGCACATTATGACCATTTCTCACGAAACACAATTATGCAACATTTTCAAGGAGTTAGCTTTTAAGCATGCTTACTAGTTCACTTGTGAAATATTTAAGCAATTCACTATAGAAATATGACAATATGAAACACAAAATTATTTAATTTCATTTTACCATATAAACATAATCTCATGAAAATATGAACAATGCAAGGAGATCAATGAACTTCATTTTCACTTAGACTCCTAAACACTTGCAACATGCTACTAGAAGTTTTAACTCTCAAGCTTGAATAGAATAGAAGAGAGGAGACAAGATTCATCAACCCAACTATTCACCATTATCTAGCCCACTTAGAGGGAACCCATCACAACAAAAGAAGAACACCATAACTTACCGGTACCTTCATCTGGATTTGCTATAGTTTGGAGGTGATAGAAATGACCACGACTTGGAGGAATAGTAACCGTACCTTCACTAGGAGCTTTCTTGGCCTCTCTCCCTCTAGACACAATTGTAGGACAATCTTTCACCTTGTGATCATCCTTTCCACAACCAAAGCACCCACTAGTACCGACTAAGCACTTGCCATAATGTTTCTTCCCACAATTTGATCAAGTAGGTTTATCAATTTGAGAACCACCACCCCACTCATAGATAGCCTTAGGAGCATTAGGAACATCTTGATTTGGAGCCCTTTTCTTAAACCTAGGCTGACCTTTGGTTCTTCCTCTCTTAGCATCTCTACCTCTCCTCCAAAGCTTATGTTCTTTAATAGATTGAGCATACACCATAAGCCTAGATAGAGTCATGTCTCCATGGAGCATTGTTGTATGGCACTCTTCCTTCACAAGATCGGAAACACTGGTCAAGAACCTACTCTTCTCATCTGTACAGTTATACACCAAGGATGGAGCATACTTACACAATAGGGTAAATTTCAAGGGATACTCCTCAACACTCATGTTACCTTGCCTAAGTCTTATAAACTCCTCAACCTTAACCTCCCTCTTCTCACGGGGAAAGTATCTCTCTAAGAATGCTTCCTTAAACTATTCTTATTTTATAGTACCCGATTCAACCAGCCTATTGTCTTTCCATTGAGTGAACAACGCTTGAGCAACATCTTTCAATTGGTACAAAGCCAACTTCGCCTTTTCCATAGAAGTCACCCCCATAGCATGCACTATCTTATAGACCTCATCCATGAAGGCTTGGGGATCCTCTCCCACCTTAGAACCAAGAAAGATAGGAGGATTCATCCTCACAAAGTCCCTAAACCTAGAGGTCATGATACTCTCAAGAGCATTCATCCTAGGCCTACCTCCCTATTTGCTTGAGCCGTCATGGCTCGGGATAGGGTAACAAGAGCTTCTCAAAACTCCTTATTAGTCATGTCCAGGGGAACCACCGGAACCTCATTCCCATGATCAAATATATGGACTTGTTCACCTTCGGGAACTTGTCCACCTTGGGGAGGAACTCCCTCAATCACCACTTCCTCATCCACTCTCCTTGTGGGTGTACTTCTTGTATTGATATCATATTATGAAAGGAGAAAAGATTATGAAAAGACACTTATAACCTCAACTCTATGGCACGACACAAGAGTAATGAATAAAATGAAATTCTATCGTCCAATAGCCTCTTGCTCATAGATGTGTCGCGACTCACCACTGATGAACAAGACTCTACTAGACGTGGCTTTTATGATACTTTGAATCCTAAAGACTACTTCATAACCTTATGCTCTGATACCAAGTTTGTAACAGCCCAAGGGTATACCCTAGAAGTTACACGGCGTATTCGACATCTCGGAGGTCTTACACAAGACCTTAGACATCATTCATCGCATATATATATGAAAAGTAGTGCGGAATTAAAACTTTCCACAACAATAGTCCAAATCTTTATAGAATATATGAAAGAACTAAGTCTGGTCATAGCCATCTTATACATATATATAATTTAAGGGTCACATCCCTTACATCAATTGAAAAGAAACTCTAGTCTATTACAAAGTCTTTTAGAAAAGGAAACTAAAACATAAGCCATGTCCACGGACATATGTGGACATACCAATCTTGAGAGAATGTTATTCCCAAGCTTCAACTTCTAAGAGAATCCTCACTTGCCACCTACACTTGTAGAAATAGAACAACATATGGAATTAGCACATTGAATACACTAAGTATGGTGAACATTCAAGAAAACCATGCTAAAATGGACATTTACTTTAAAACATGATTTTCATGCTCATTTGATATAAATCTTATAAAACAAGTATAAGAACCATCTTCAAGTCAATATACACATATAAGACACATTCAAGTAGTTCATAAAAGACAACCATATCATTTAAAATACAAATAAGCATTTAAACCTCCTACCATGGGTTATCATAAGACCCAGTTAAGTATGATATGAAGATGCCGCCCATACAACCCCTTCACACACACCTATATGATTCTCAAGACTTCCTAAAGTAAGATTATTCCCTTTTATTAATTTAGACTATCCACCTAAAGTTACTCTAAGACTCACCTAAGTAAGACATGAAGAAACCACCCATACACCCTCTTCAAGCCTACCTAAGCCATCCTCAAAGTTACCCTAGATAAGAACCTTTCTAGTCATCATGCTTTAACTAAATCAACAATATTCATTAAGCCATTTAAGACACAATCAAACAATTAGAGGACTTCATATAATGGTCTTGGAGGACCTAGGGAATTCACCTAGCATCTTCAAAGCCTACTCGTGCAATGTGTAGATAGTGTCCCATTCCACTATCCACACGTTGTAGAAACAATCCAATAACTAGAGTTTACATTCCATATGATTACATTAGGCATTAATTGACATAGACCATACTAGCTTGGTATGGAATCTGGTGTCATAAGGACCCCACACTGTGGAAGGTCTTGCCAATGGTAGAACTAAGACTCATCCCATGTTGGAAAATGGTTAAGGGATATCAAGGGCTTCTTTGTACTCTAGTCTCATTCTCAATTAGATCTACTCCACAAGAATATCCTCTCAGTGCTTTGCCTTTATTCTCATAGAGTAATTCATTCCCTAGGTGTATTAGAGAAGGTACCATTACTAAGTTATACACACTCATAATACTCTTTTCATGGATAGCTAATTCTTAACCTTCTTTTCATATTCAATGTTCCATACAAGTCTTTCATTCATTCATTCATACACGTACATGACAAGCTTGCCTAAGCCTACCAAGGCAAGATATCACGTTCACATAATTCATATATCAAGTAGAGGGACTTAAGTCTACCAATCAAGACACAACATCATCATACCATCACTTATAGGGATCATACTCTCACCTCACACATGTCCATATACCATATCATCCTTCACATTAATGATATGTACAAGCTATAACATGATAACGCTAGAATTCACATAATAATGTCGACAAGGCCATGTTCATAACATACATAACAATTAAATGCCGCCACCATAAGTGGACCATACCAATCAATGACAATTAAATATCAATTCTATGTTAAACAAAGGAATTAGGTCAACTTACCACTTTCCAATAGCCGTCATCACCATTCCTTATTCTTTCCAACAATTTCACACAATAAGAGATTCTTACCAATGATAATCTACACAAGACTAAGCCAACATTCAATGCATATCAATGATCCAACAATACTCAATATAGATATGAACATCATAATACATGCTATGAACAATTCTACATTAATTAATACATAAATCAATAGCCCACAACAATCTACACATGAATTAAATGTAATTAAGGCATGATTAATTCACCCACTTTAGAGCCAAAATTAGGAATTCAAGGAATACATGGGTTCATGGAAGTTTTGATCTTAAAACCACCAATTAACATCAATTACTTCATAAAATATGGATTTAGACTTTTTTCATGCAAGAACCCATGCTTAGAATTCAAAATAGGATTTCAATGTTTTTGAATAATCTTTGAAAAGCCTTTGGAATTGGCTCAATGAATGAGAGAAGAATCAAGCATGAAATAGCCATACCTTATTGATAGGGAGCCCACAAAATTGGGTAAAAAAACTTGGAGAATTTGTCCTTCTTCCTTGGAGCTTCAAAGCTTCAATAATGGTGGTTTTGGATAAAAGGAATGGATAACTTTTGTTTTGGGTTGAGGGTTTTGTTTTTATTGGTGAATTCGGGGTTAAAGTGACTCTATAACCGTTTTTAGATAATCCCCAAATTATCCAAAAGACCCTTACACTTATTGGACCTTTTAACCAAGTCTAATGTGACTTAAAAACCACGCGACCATATTTGGGACATGGCTGTGCGTCGCGGTGACACTTCCAATTCTTGGATCTTGAAAATTTTGAGACAAAATGGTTTGTGTTGATCCCCCATCGCAGGGAAACATTTTTCCCTTCAAGTGTAGGCTAGCGACGCACATGCAGCTTCAAAAACAGGCTGCGTGGTCGCTGTCTTGGCAGCCTACTTGCAACACATTGGGTCCTCCTCAAAGACCCTTTAGTTGGTCCTTGGGAAGTCGTGATCGGACGTTTTGACCCTAAATATGTCCCTGTAGGTGTTAGGGTCATCCACACTAATTTTAGACTCAATACTACATCTTAAAACATGCACAACAAACAAGGACACACTAGCACACCAAAAGACTAGTTTCTGCACGTCTTGGTCGTTCCTTGACGTTTGACTTCCAAACACTTCAAAATGACTTCTAAAGCTATTATTCATCATTTCAACACCTTATTAAATGATAACACACATGATAGGATCTAGTTTAACAAACTTTATTTTGAGGGTTCTGACAGGGGTAATGAGGGGTAGTAGGGGGGTATAAAAGAGTAGGGGGTAAAAGAGGGGTAGTGGGGAGGGGGAAACTGGGTGGTAGTGAGGGGTAGTGGGGTTTTTTTTTTAGGGTGGGGGTGGGGGTGGACTTTTAATAACATGAAGGCGGAGTTAGAAGGGTAGTGGGTGGGGTAGAAGAAGAGGGTAGGTGCGGTAGTAGTGGTAAGGGTAGGAGGTAGAAAGGCGGACTAGGTGGGGGTAGGGGGGATAGATGGGGTAGGTTCTAGTGGGTAGGCGGGGGTAGGGGGGGTAGGCGCAGTAGGCGGGGTAAGGGTAGAGGGTAGAAAGGTGTGGGGTGGAGGTAGGAAGGGGGTAGGGTATGAAAAGGATAGGGGTAGGAGGGGGTAGGAGGATAGGTGGGGTAGGGTTTAGGGGTAAGAGGGTGGGATAAGGGGGTAGGGAGTAGGGTAGGAGGGGGAGGGGGTTCAAGACAAGTCTACAAATTATAGGCCTACAAAAATATTATGATTTAGCAATTAAGTCAAGATACATTTATTAGTCTAGAAGAGGATGCACTAGCCTACCACTTCAAGATACACATTCACCTTTTCATTTATTTATACAAGAGTAGGGTGCCTAAACCTACAAATTCAAGAGTAGTTAGTGAGAGTATACTTTCAATCAAAGTGCGTTCACATTCTATATAAGATCATCACCTTATCATTGGAATCACAAATATATATACTTCAAGACATGATAACCTTAATTCCATTATGTTCACATTCATATAGCTATCAAATAAACACATCTATCATAAGTGGATCACACATCAATATATCATAATTCTATATCAATTCTACAATAATACAAAATTAGGTCAAAATTTCCTTTCAAGGCTATAATAACAATTCCTCAATTCACCAACAATTCACCGTAATTAGACATGAATATGATACAAATCAACACTCTACATCAATATATATATATATATATATATATATATATATATATATATATATATATATATATAAACCCATCATCATTCATTCGTAATCAAAACACACTCTTCATGAGGTTAATTTTAAGAAATTTAGAGAGATCATGGGTTCATGGAGTTTTTCATCTCAAATCATAAACTAAACATCAATATAATCGTAATTTATCATTTGAAAATGTTTGATGCAAGAACCCATGAGACTGAGTGATATATAAGCTTTATCATAGACATTGGAAACTTGAAAACTATTTTGAAATTGACTCAAGGATGAAGATAACCCTAGATAGAGGATCACCATACCTTATACTTTAATATTCCCACGAAAATCACTTGAAAAATGGAGAGATTGACCTTGAAACCTTGAGTTCTTCACCTCTAATGGTGTTTTCCGTGAGAGAGGGTTTTGGAGAATAGAGGTTTATAACTTTGTGGTTTTGAAATTAATTATAAAATAGGTTTAGACACTTTTAATACTCTTAATATATGGTAACAAACAAAAAATAAATGTTATACATTTATACGAGGTTGGGTGAATTTACCAAAATTCACCCCTCTCTTGACCGTAACTTGCACCAGAAAAATAGTTCCATCCATGTATTGTGGATATGTTGACGGCTCATGGTGTCAATCCGTGGGTTTGGGACTGAGGCTCCTAAATTGGGACACAAGTCCACATAGATTAACTCTTCACCTACAGAGAAAGTCCACAAGTTATAGATCAATCTACTACCAGTGGTTTGCTTTCGTAAGTTACCACATTTTGCCATCTTGGGATTTGAACTTAAGTTCATCCTCAAGGACCCTTAGGGTGGTCCTTGGGGAGTCGTACCTAGCCGTTTAACCCCTAAACATGATTTTCTAAGTACGAGAACCATTTACTTTTATTTTTACCTCTAAACGACACTCAAAACTTCAATGATGAGACACTAGGACACACTTGTTCAAATGACTAGTTTTCGGTCGTTATAATTGTTCCTTGACGTTTAACCCTAAAAATCTTTAAAAAAAACTTAAATATCCATTTATCATCATTTTAATCAATTTACCAACATCAAAAACACCATCTTAGGCTCTAGTTTTTCCTACTCTAATTTTGGGTCATTACATTTAGACTTCCATGGATCCTCTATTTTTTAGTCCATTCCCTTCGGACTTAGTCTATTGTTTACATATTATTCATATGTTAGTTTTACGTTTGTACCCCCCCCCCCCCCCTTTTCTTAGACTTGTTGAACTTTAGAGGTTGGTTCAATGACTTTTAGGTTCTAGGGTGACTTTTTGAAATAGTTATGTTAGTTGTTTTATTAACTTTTTGGAGTTGATGTGAACTCCATTTTTATTACCATATTTTAAAATGCTTAAGTTTTTGTTAGGTTGTTTAGTTGTGTTGTAGTAGTAGTTTTTCCACAGGAGGGTTAGTGTGGGTTCCAATCACAGTGGTCAGGGTGAGGACAAAGTTGGTTACTCGCCCCATCTCCATTCCTCCTTATCGCATGCCTCTGACAGAATTGAGAAAGCTTAAGGTTCAAATCCAGGATATTCTTGATAATGGATGCATCTGTTCTAGTGCTTTCTTATGGGGTTCTCCTGTATTGTTTGTTAAGAAGATGGATGGTAGTATGAGAATGTGCATAGACTATCGACAATTAAATAAGGTTTCCATTCTAAATAAATATACGTTGCTCCAGATAGATGATCTATTTCACAAGGTGTAGGGTGCATTAGTTTTCTTTAAAATTAATCTTAGGTTTGGTTATCATCAATCAAAGATTAGGCCTAAGGATGTACAAAAAATGACATTCAGGACCATCTATGGGCATTATGACTTTTTAGTGATGTGATTTGGGTTGATCAATGCGCCTATGAATTTCATGAGTTTGATGAATGGTGTGTTTAAACTATTCCTAGATTTATTTTTATTGTATTTATTGATGATATCTTGGTTTATTCAAAGAGTAAGGAAGAGCACGTCAACGATCATCATATGGTTTAGTGTGTCCAGGGGAGACAAAGTTTATATGCAAAATTTTCCAAGTGTGAGTTCTGGATAACTTCAGGCTCTTTTCTAGGTCATGTAGTTTCAAAGGAAGGGGTAATGATAGATCCCTAAAATATCTAAGCAGTTAAGAATTGGGTCTGACCTTGCTCTATGACTGAAATTAGGAGTTTTGTGGGGGCTCGCCAGTTATTAGTTCCGATTTGTAAGAAATTTTGCTTCCATCGCCACACATTTAATAAGACTAACCGAAAAAGAGATACCATTTGAATGAACTGACAAATGTGAATAAATCTTTCAAAAGCTCAAGACTCTTATATGCATAACACCGATTCTGGCACTACTTTTGGAAGGTAAATATTTCATTTCTTACTATGATGCTTCACATTTGTCTTTACGTGTTGTGTTTATGTAGGATAAGAATGTTAAAGCTTTTGCATCGATCGAAGTTTAAGGTGAATGAGATGAACTACCCGACACATGATTTAGAGTTGGCAGCAATAGTGTTTTCCCTCAAGATTTAGCAGCATTACCTTTATGGTTTCAAGTGTGAGGTATTTACTAACCATCGTTGTCAAAGAACTGAATTTGAGAAATCAAAGGTAGATGGAGTTACTCAAGGATTACTATAGTACCATCCGGGTAAGGCCAACGTGGTGGGAGACACATTAAGTAGGAATATAGTGAGTATATGTAGTCTAGCTTGCTGTGGTGTATCCAAGCTACATCTGTCCACGGAAATTCAAACCTTGGAGTCTAAGTTCATGAAGTTGGGCATCTCAGAGAAAGGTGGGGTGTTAGCTAGTATTGAGGTTAGGCCCACCTTCATTGAGGAGATCAAGGCCAAAAAGTTTAAGGATAAGAGTGTGAATGAGCTCACAAGGAAGACAATGTCTGGAAAAGCACAAGGTGCGACTCTCAAATAGGGTGGTTTTCTCAGTAATAAGGGAGGAATTTGTGTTCCACAAGTGGATGACTTAATTCAAAATATGTTTACAGAATCCCATGGTTCGCGGTATTTCACTCATCCGGATATGAAAAAAATGTATAGAGATTTGAAATACCTTTAATTGTGGCCTGACATGAAAAAGAACATAGATGAGTTTGTGGCTAAGTGCATAAAATTTCTGCATGTAAAGTATGAGCACCAAAGGCCTTCTGGTTTGCTCCAATGAATGTCAATCCCTGAAGGAAAGTTAGAAAGAATAGTTATGGATTTAGTGGTTGACCTTCCCAAGACATTGGGAAATTTTGATTCCATTTGGGTGGTGGTTGATTGACTAACTATGTCCGCCCATTTCATTCTAGTCAGAATTGACTATAATACACAACAATTAGCTAAGGTGTAAGTGAAATAGATAGTGAGGATGCATGGAGTGCCCCTCTCTATCATCTTGGATTGTGGTACGCAACTCACATCCATGTTTTGGGGAAAATTGCAGTAGCAGTTTGGTACTCAACTCACTTTTAGTACAACCTTTCATTAACAAAGGGATTGACAATCAAAGAATACTATTCAATTATTAGAGGATATGTTGAGGGCATGTTTTATTTACTTTGGAGGACATTAGGATAAGTTCATACTTTTGTGTGATTTTTCCAATAATAACAGTTACAACTCCAACATTGACATGGCGCCATTCGAGGCACTTTATGGGAGAGTATGTAGATCAACCATAGGATGGTTTGAAGGTTGAGATGTGAAACCTTTGGGAGATGATTGGGTGAAAAATTCTCAGTATAAGGTAAAAAAGCATCCAAGATGAGCTTCTCACAGCCTAGAGTCGACAAAAAAGTATGCAGGCCATAAGGTAAAAGACCTGAAATTTCAGGCTCGTGAGCAAGTCCTTCTAAAAGTTTCACCCATAAAGGGGTGATGAGATTCGGCAAGAAGGTCAAACTTAGTTCGTGATATATTATCCTATTTGAGATTCTTGATTGTGTAGGGCCAGTGGCTTATAGGTTGGGTTTACCACCTAGCCTATCTGGAGTTCATGTAGTATTTCATGTGTCCATGTTGAACAAGTATCATGGGGACGGGGGTTATATCATAAAATAGCACTCTGTCTTGTTAGACAAATACATTCAGTATGAGAATGAACCGGTTGCAATCCTATATCGTGATGTTCGAAAGATGAGGACCAAGTAGATAAAGTTTGTGAAAGTTCAATGGAAGCATCGTCCGATGGAGGAAGCTACTTGGGAAACTGATAACGACATGTGAAACAAGTATCCCCAGTTTTTCAATGATTCACATACTACTTTAGCCAATTTTTCCTAATTTAGCACCCGCGGACAAGTGATGGGTAAATTGATATCTATTGTAACGACATGTTCCCTTCGTTATGGAAAAGTCAATAGGCAAAGAAAGTGGGACAAAAACTTTTGAGTAGTGACTTGGGAATTCCTAGCCTAGTCCAGATTTGGGTGAAATCTGAGTCAAGTGAGATGTAGGGAAATCTGGCAATGAATAAGAGAATTAATTATGAATCTGCTCACATGAGTGGATATCTAAGACGTTAGGGAGATCGTACGACTTTAAGAAATGAAATTTGGGTGAGTAGAACTTTCTAACCTGTCTTAGTGTGAACAAATAGTTTTTGAACGTCAAGGACTGAAGGTGTGTTGTGAGATGAGAGTTCGCAATGCAAATTCCAACTTTTTGTCTCCGTGCAAGCCGCCATGATAGGGTTATCTCCACCAGTGTAGGGCTATTTTGGTGGGTTGGGTCTCATAGTTGCGGGACACTCGTGACTTAAATTGAGAAAAACCCCAAAAATGTTATTTTCTAAAAACTTTTGTTCATGAGATGTAAGAGACGACCCAGGGCAAGTTCTTGATTGCTTTCCATAACTTGTTGCACTCAAGGTAAGATTATTACTCCCTAATCCATTTTTCAATCTGTAGAACGTAAATTCTTTGATAATTATCATTGGGGAGGTTTTTGACCTGATCTTAATTGTGGGAAAAGCCTGAATTGAACATTAGGATCTTGGGTTTGGTGTAGGATTAATAATTTCGATTATAACTCGGGTAAATATGCCTTGTTTATTGATCCTTGCGTTAATTGATTGTTTATAGTCAAAGAACGGGCTGAAAGAATCCGGAAAGGGATGTCTCAAGTATCTTAGGAGGATGAAAACTTGGTTTTGAGGTAGGTGATGGTTTGATTGACTATTTGTGTGATGCACGACGGTAATTGCTTCATTATATGCATGCATGTATGATAATAGTAAAATACGAATCGAATCTAATGCAATGAGTATATATATATAAACTATTACATGTTGTGAACCCATTACTTGATTGCATGACTATAAGCATTGTTCATTATGGATATGATTGCGATTGTGGTTGTGTTGATTGGATTGGTTGTCAAATTCCGACACATATATTGGATAGGGTATCACATTTCAACTCACATATTAGATCAGGTGTCACATTTGAACTCACATATTGGATCAGGTGTCACGTTCTGATACATATATTGGATCGGGTGTCACATTCTGATACATATATTGGATCGGGTGTCACGTTCTAATACATATATTGGATCGAGTTTCACGTTCCGACAAACTAGTAGTTTAGGTGTGGTTTTCATGAGAGGACCATTGTGATTATTACATTCATGTCTATTGTCGTTGATATTGGGAACTGTATGTTGCTGTTGAAATGTTAGCTGATCTATATATTTTGTATATGTTTGTTTAATGTGTTGTGATTGCTTTCCTATGTTCGCCTATTGAAATAGTCACGTAATCCTACTAGGAAATTGTGATTGTGTACTGATACTGCACTTGCTCGTTCTTTGTTAATTACAGGGCATCTTTAGGTGTCTATGGATAGACCTCTGTCAGGAGATAATTGTTCGAGACAAGATTCAGGGTGGCTAATTCCTTCAAGCTGCCATGGATCCTCTATTTTTTTAGTCCATTTTATTCGGACTAAGACTAGTTTTTAGATATTATTCATATGTTAGTTTTGGGGTTGTACCCCCCATTCTCGTAGACTTGTTGTACTTTAGAGTTTTGGTATAATGACTTTCAGGTTCTGGGGTGAATTTTTGCCATAGTTATGTTAGTTGTTTTATTGACTTTGTGGAATTTATCGGAACTCTATTTTTATTCTTCATTTAAACCCAACACTTCGTTGATCCAATTGAGCATTCAGAGTTTTTGGTGAGCCTGCTTGCTTTATAGAGGATCCTTTTTATCATTGTTTATCATTTCAGTTGTTAGGATGATTGGGGGTTTTATTCCAACATCCCTCATGGTATTAAAGGCTTCTTAGATAGTTAGACTTTATTAGTTTATTAGTCTTGTTCATTTAAGTTGTTTTGTGATAACACTTGAGTTGCCTCATTGGCCAGTTGAATGTTTCCTTTACAACATTCTAAGTTTATTTCATGAGTTTATCTTTTTTGAGTAAAGACTTCCACTAAGCACTAAGTCAAGCCAACGGTTCGTTTGGGGACAACTATAATTCTCCATTGTTAGTCCCGCCTAGGGTGTAGGCTCGGGGTGTGACAATATGCGGACATTATGAAGTAAGAATGCAGATAATGTAAATTTTCAATGAAATTATATTATATAAAGTTTGAATAATAAAACATGACTTAAATATTTTTAAACTATGATGATATTAAAATAGTATTGAGATGAATTTGATAAGTTTATCTAATAATATTAAAATAGTGTGGATTAGTTTTAGTGCTTGAAATTTGAATAAGACACCAAAAATAAATTTGATCTTTTTATAAACAAACAACAATAGATTTTAGATAATGTAGAATGTTTTAATGTTTGAGAGACTTTAGAATATTCAATAATGAAAGAATAAGAAATATTGAAAAGAAAATAAAGAAAAGTAAGTATAAGAACAAAGTATTGTTGGTTCATGATAATCGTTATAATATAAATAGCTAGACACCATATTATATCGCTACATGCGAAACTAGAAAGGATACTAAAATTAAATAGCAACATAAGAATATAAAAAAGGTACTACAATCAACTAAACAATATTGAATTTCTCAATGATATTTTCTTTACGAAAAATTCTTTTAAAGTTTATCAGTACATGAATTTTATTAACAATACATATACATATATATATATATATATATATATATATATATATATATATTTTGGAGAAGATGGGGACCCCAAATAATGATTGTTTTAATGACCTTATGGTTGATTGACACGGTCCTGGTACTAATGGTTTGACATAGCTCTTATAATTATAATTAATCTATTCAATGCAATAAACTTATTGTCCTAAATTTAAAAATTAATAAATTTAAAATTTTTGTGCGCCACTACATGTCACTTCATTGATGTTTGTTCTTAATTTATATCCTTAAATAAACTTGACTATTAATTCAATTAAATCACAAAACGTTTTATGTCAATAAATGTAGAATGAAAAGTTAAAAATTAAACTAAAAGATAAAAGCAATTGAATACATAAAATATCAATAATTTGGAAATAACTTTAAAAATTATTGAGAAGAGTATTTATTTTGATTGTAACAATAACTATATGGACATGCATTTATTTATTTGACCTACCTCCGTCCTCGATCAATTTATTTATAGGAGATATTTTTTTGCTGTTTTCGATCCAATAAGTTAGTCATCCTCTAATCACTGGTTATTCTTATGTTTGATTTAAAATAGGCAAATTTAGTTGATTTTTTGTGCCTCGGTCTCGAATTATTTGTCATAACTTTTAAAAATGTATATAATTTTTTAATACAAATCTAAATTAATTATATTTTAAAATAAATATTGATCCCTAAATGAAAAACAAAACAAAAAACATATTGAGGGTAGGTGTATTCTAATTTATTGCACTGATAGTCACTATTAAATGTTATAGTACTGTAGTTGGTTTCATTACATATAAGGTTGGACAAGAAATATTTTATAAAATTATAAATATTTATGTAATTATAAATAAAATAATAAATATATTTTAAATTATTTTGAATATAAATATTTACATTTTTAGTGACTGACAAAAAGTAAAAATGAAGGATATAGATGGTGTATCTTATTTTCCTATACAACCACACATCTACCTGCTACAATTTAAATCAATATAGTAACAAAGTAAGAAATTTATTTGAAATAACTCAAAAGTACTAATAACAATTATGAATATCTTCATTGCTTCCTTAGAATTCTTTTTTTTTTTTAGTGTCAAAAAAACACCTAAAATGTTTTTTTTTTTGAGTTCATACTTAAACTATTAAAAGTGTGGATTTGAGTTCATTGTAACATACTGGTATAACTCATTTGACTTTTTGGATCAAACCTAATTGAGAGAGATATAAGTGTCAAAAAAACACCTAAAATATCTTTCTTTTTTTTCGTTTCATACTTAAACTATTAAAAGTGTGGATTTGAGTTCATTGTAACATACTGGTATAACTCATTTGACTTTTTGGATCAAACCTAATATGAGCTAACAACAAGAAGAAGTTCAATTACATAATCCAAACCAAATATGAGCTAACTGTTTTATTTGGAAAACAATTATTTAGACTAGTTTAGAGTCGCCACTTAATTTTTTAAGAAAAATCAAGAAAACCAAGTTTCCAATAGATTAAAACAGCGAATCTAGAGAAAAATGTTTAAAAGGAGCTCGAGATTCTCATTAATATTTTAGGAAGGATTTAAAAGCATCTAAAACACCCGCTAATACGGTTATCCGACAATTAATTTGTTTGGCTAAAGAAGTGAATTAATTTGACTTGGATAAAAGTTGAATCATTTTTTATAGTTACAATTGTTTTAAGAGAAAATGGAAATATTTACCTACTAGGTAAAATATTAGCTTGCAAAAACTTATTTTCTAAGTTCATTTAAAGTTGACCGATTTTAGTTGAATTATTAAAACGAAATGACGTCTTTCGTGGGTTTGAATTCTTCGACCTTAAAACTAAAGACAGGTATTAACAAGCAAGAAACAAATGCGGTAAAATAAAGAGGGAAAGAGAGTCAGGCCCAAATCTAGTTTATGTTAGCCTGAACCAGTATTTGGATTCATTTTGTTTTGGGCTTTTGACCCATTTCCATTTGTACTTGTCCTAAACTAACAAAATAATAATAATAAAATGATAAGGGCTTAGGCGCAAAATAACAAAATACAAAACTTTGAGAATAAATTTGGACTTTTGGGTCCAATCTCTTCAACTTCTCTATCTGTTTCAAATTCTTCAACTTCGGGACCTGTTCATCGATTTTAGTGGCCGGCTGACTCGACAGAATAAAATATGAGTCTTTATGACTCTCTCGAAATGCAAGAGAAAGAAAATGGGAGTTCATATGGAACTCGAGTGGATTTTGCATGCACAAATGAACGAAAAGGAAAACGTAAGTAAATACTCCAAACAAACCATAATAGAAATTTAACAGTGACATTTCCAAAAGTGAACTATATAAAAAAAAACTTCCAGAGGATAATCGAAAGTAAGAAGTCAAGACTTTCTATCAAAAGAAAAATAAACTAAGTGCATGTTAATGAACAAAATCAATCCAAATGAATATGCATTAACTAAAAGATTAGAAAGTAACTATATTAAACCAACTCAAATTTATGAGAAAAAAGGTAGCTAAACCAGCCAATGCAAACATCATTCAATTGAGACAAGGGATTCCTACATGAACAGACTAATCACATAAATGAATTGCATTTTTTTAAACATAAATTTAGTATTTAAAACCACATCAAATGACATGATTTAAGCTAAACTAGCAACATGATCTTAGCATTTGATGCTAACGTAGGTCAGGAAGTATTTAAAGAACTTACACCTCATGTAAACCAAAATAAGATAAAGATAACTAAAACATGCTAAAGAACTTGCACTTAAACTGTAAATGGCAAGCATTTTGACTAGAATTTACACGCAATGGAGACTAGAACACGAGTAAAGACAGTTAAGATAGAGAGTAACATGCTAGACTTTCGAACACTTGGAGGGGATGAAAAATAGAAAAAAAACATATCAAAGCAATATAAAAAGTCAAGAGCGGACCCATTAATATATTTAAAAGCGTTAAAGATGCTCAGAGATGAGAAATAAAATTAAACAAGTTATAACATTTCCCCAAGTTTCATAAAGAAAACTTGAAACTTCTAACTATTATACTAGTAGCACAAAAAGGATAGACAGTAAGATCGAACAAACAGAAATAAGACATCACTCTTACCATTTTAACGGATACCCAACTGAGCAAGATGGCACAAAACAATACAGAGACATGCTACCAATTTTAAAAATAACCAAAGAAAGAACAATAAAGCAAGAATATAGTATTTTGGTAGCAAGACATCTCAAAACAAAGAAAAAAGAAATGCTCTAATGCTCAACTAAACATGGAACTTATTAGTGACTAAAATAAGCATGTATCTTCCAGCATGTAAGCAATAATTGGAAGAGAAAAAAAAAGGTCTCAATCTTAACAGAAAACAATGAACTGGAGCAAGAAAAATGAAGCTTCTACTCAATATTATGTCTAACCCCCGAGAAAACAACCAAGAATATACTTCACGCCCATACAACATCAATCCGACGATAACTAATCAGCGAATAACCAAAAACCAACAGACTAATGATTTTTCAACATTTAGAAAATGAAATAGAAGAGGGAGATGAGGAGAGAAACTATAGGAGGAAAGGTTACCTTTTCCGGGCAGCAAATTGAACGAGACGAGCAAACAAGAGACGACGAACTTCCACCACCGAAACCAAACGCTGAGAAGTTCAATGAAGAAAGCGGAAGCCGACAAGAACAATAACTAAGCAAGAATCTGAATTCCGATCTCTGCCATTTTAAGAAACTATCCTAAATACTTGTGGATAACAGTATAGCTGAATTTTTTTAGTGTATGTCCGTTCAATCTTTTTCCCCCCACCTTAATGTAAGCTGTCTCTAACCCTGAAAATGAAGAAGAAGATCCTATTTATAGATAAAAAGAGTTGTTTTTATTTTTTATTTTTTTTTGGGGGGGGGGGGGGAGTGAAGGATAAAAATCGGATAAGGGCAAGGGAAATTTGGAATTCAAACTCACTAGTACATTTGGAATATGCCCGTTTGATGCCCAATTTCAACAAATTCGTACAGGAGCAGGGCAAGGTGGACGATTAGGATCAATCCCTTGACCTTGAATGCCGACATGGAGCGATCTCCTACAGTCAAGGACGAAGACGCGTGCCTCAGAGCTGCTGAAAATCATACACAACGAGAGGGACGTGAGGAAGAAGACAAAGGAATGGCAGTGTACTACATGTGTTCCTCGTTGCTTTCCGTATTTCTCCGTTGGAGTTGCTCGTTGACGCCTTGTATTCCACCATTTGGAAACGAGATGCGTCGTGTCTCATTTGTGAACCTTGCTGAGACGTCGTTTGGCTTCTATTGTTGATCGATGTTATCGTTTGAAACTATTGTTGATGTCGTTTTGTTGCTTCCGTGGAAAAGCGAAAAGGACATTGATGGGTTCTTCTAGAAATAGAAAAGGGGGCTGGGCCGATTTGAGGAGCAATGAGAATGGGTCGGTTGAAATTGGCAAATAGGCTTGATATGCTAGAAAAGGTGAAGTGGACTGGGAAGAAAAGCTTGGGGCTGCTAATTTAGAAAATATCGGCCCAATAATGGTCTTACAATTAAGTTAAAGAAACTGAAGTTGCAATTTAAGAAAACGACCATACGAAATTCGAGCGTAGCCAAATCGAATTCAATCAATGAAATTTGCCAAAATTGCGATAAAAATGAATTAATACAAATTAATTAATGAGCTTCTTAACTCCAACAAACATAAAATAATTAAGTTAAATATAAATTAAATATTCATATAAAATAAAATATTTTTGAGTCGATTTTTGAATATTCATAAAATATGGTAGTTGAACACATAATTATGTAAAACATATACAGTAGCTAGAAAATCATAAAAAAGTGACGAAACTTATTTAATATGACTTGCAAGATATTTACTTGAAATTTACAAAGCTAATTATTTTAAATTGTTTAGAATTGAAGAAGCTTGAAGATTAATCTTTACCAGGGAGGGTCAAAATTGGGTATCAACACTAACAACAACATGTCTAATGTTGATACATAGACTTTACTCTTATTTAAGCGATAGTTTTTAGTAGATCCCCGATTCAAGAAAAAAACCAATTCAAAGCAATCTAAAAAAGAAAGCACGGAACCATAAGAATCAAACTGATAGTAAATGATAGATATAGAGTGACATAACGGTAACTACAACAAAATAATATGAAAATCAAAGTAAAAAAGAAAATAGATAGTAATAGAAATCAAAGGATATATACAAAACTACTGAAGTAAAACTCCAACGGTGACTACTAAAATAGAAGGGTCATAAAATAACACAGTGCTACAAAATAATCCTTTACCTAATCGAAAACACAAAAACAAGTTGCAATAGAAGATTATATAGGGGCAAAGGAACCAAATAACAATATTTTTTCGGCTAATCAGTCTTCTTGGACTTACGATAAGTAGATTCATTTAAAAAAAATCTTTTCTTCTTATTTTGGAGTTTTTATTTAGATTTTGTCCATATCCATATTTTTTTGACGAATTCAATTGAATGCAAGTGAAAATAAGTTTACTAACAAGAACTATTAAGGTTGAAGTGTCAAATTCAAATTATGAATGAATAGTTTTTACTTTCTGTGCAAATAGAGGTAAGAAAGAAACTAAGAATGAAAAAAAAAGAAAAAAAATAGCATATTCCTTGTACTTTTATTGCAAAAATGCAAAGGGAAGAAAAAAAATATACACTGATTTTACTTTTACTCATAAAAATAAACAAAAATTATTTTCAATAAATTTTTGAATTCAAGAAAAAAATGTTAAAGCAAAATATTTTTCAACTGAAAATGAAAAAACAAAGCTGAAAAAGCTAATCTTTCGGATTTAGGGGTATCCAAATTATTTATAGATTATGAAAAAAAAAGTATCTTAAAATCAAACAAAGTCTACTAACCAAAACAAAAACACAAGCATTATTTTTATTATTGGAGATTAAAATTTGATTCCACTAACACCGTACTAATTTTTACAAAAATGAAACTTACACACATTCATTGAAAATTAAAACATCCATTTAACAATTGTTGTAACATAAAAAAACATATATTATATCGAAAAACTAATCATAAAGACCTACAACCCCTGAAATTTTTTTTAAAAAAAACTTGTACCCCAAAAGTTTCTGAATTGGTACCTCTCCCCCCCCCCCCCCCCCCCCCCCTCTTTTTTTTCCTGGATCATAGTATTACATACATATGCTAAGATCATCCAAGACACAAAATTCACCCGACAAGTATCCACAATTATCAACAATTGAAAATCCAAATTTTATGTGATATTTTCACCTCGTTACCTTCTAAAATATTCAGTCAGGTCTCCTTAAATAGTTCTTCATCCATTTTATTTCGAATTTCTTCTTTGATTTTTTCCTCAACTCTATTCGATGGATTCAAATTTCTAGTAACACCCATTGATGATTTGTTTTGTCTGATTCGTCACTCGAACAAGTTCGTTTATCAGATTTTGCAGAATTCTAACTTGATCTTGCAGTATCGTTATGACTAGTTATGCAAATTCAAGTTTCTTGGACTTGTAACTTTCAGAAGCTTCATCAACAGTGGTAAAAGTATCAAACTGAATCATTTTTTTTTTGTAGATTAGGGTGTCTGATTTCACCACAAATTTATCATTCTTATTCTTTCGATTGGACTAATGTTATTTTTTGGAATTTCATGATTGGATATTTTTTTTTTAAAAAAAAGGTTTGTAGTGGGCGGGGGGGCTATTTCAATAAAGAAGAGAATAGAAAAGCAGTCTTTTTGGTAAATTTATTACTTCAATAAAAATATTTCAAAGCAATATTTTGCAAGTGAAAATGACAAAACAAAAATGAAGGAGGTAATCTTGTAGGTTATGATTCCCAAATTATATTTAGAATATTATAACAAAAATATCATAGAATCAAAGAAATACTAATCACCAAAACAAAAAGACGATAAATATAAATAATAATGGTGAAATAAAATTTCATTTCACTATCACCATAATAATTTTTTTTAAAAAAATTTAATTCAATCTCATTAAAAAGTAGATCATTAATTTAATAATTATTGTAACATAACAACATAGATAATATAGAAAATCTCATCACAAAGACTTAAAGCCCCTAAAAGTTTCTAAAATTAAAATGTGTACCCCAATAGTGCTAAAATTGTTATTTTGGACCCTTTTCCCTCCTTTTTAAGACCATAAAATTACTTATCGATGCTAAGATCATCCGTAGCACAAAATTCACCACCTAAAATATACGTAGTTATCAACAACTGGAAACCCTAACTTATGTGAAATTTTCACTTCGATGTCCTTTGAAATTTTCACCACGTCCCCTTAAATAGTTCTTCATCCATTTCATTCTCAATTACTTCTTTCATTTTCTTCCTATACTCCCTTTGATGTATTCGAGTTTCCAGTAACACCCATTGATGAACTCTGTTTATATTCATCATCCGAACAAGTTTTTTTGGTAGATTTTTCAAAAATATGATCCTTTTTTTCTTTTTTTAGCTATGATTAGTTCTTGAAACTCAAGATTCTTAGACTTGTATCTTGCAGAAGCTTCATCAATAATGTTATAAGTACCTAGCCAAATTTTCTTCTTTTCGATAGGGTGTTTGATTTCAGCACCAAATTTACCATTTTTTCACTTTCGAACACCAACAGGATACAATCTAGCACAATTTTTGTTGATGTTATTTTTTGGGATTTCATGATAGGAGAAAGTTTTATTAAAAGGTGGGAGGGGTAGGGATATTTCAATAAAGAAGTGAGCAGAAAAGTAAATCACGAGATGAAAAATGAAAGCTAAATTATATATATATATATATATATATATATATATATATATATATATATATATATATATAAATAAATATATTAGGTAGGGTGACAATTGGCAGGTTGACTAAAACTTAAACAGGGGCAAAATTAATGAATCAAGACAATAATAGAAGCAAAATTCAATTTAGCCTAAGTTAAAGATTTAACAAAACACATATCTATAAATTTAAAAAAAAATAGTCAAATTCTCTAGGTAATGTTTTATATTTTTGAGAAATTGCAGCGTTTGATTTTTTTTATCGCCTACATATCCAATCTATTAATGCCCTAATTTGACAATGAATATTAAAATCTCCCAATTAGAATTGTCAAATTTGCAGAAGGTGGATGAAGTGAAGTTGTGCATCTAGAATCTTCTATGATAAGAAGGTGCTAGCAGCGGTTGAAGGCACATTTACAAAGCGATAATTAACTTACTATGTTGTGTAGGGCAGATAGTTTTCTATTCAAGAACTCTCACGTCGAGAAGTTTAGAGTTTGAGAAATAAGGATTTTGTGAAGCATGTGTGTGTATATTAGGAGATATATTATTAAAATAAGGATATTTGGGACAATATATGAGTGACTTTGGTGGAGGAGATGATGCAAGAAATGAGAGTTAGATAGTTTCGACATGTTAATAGGGGATATCCAGATATCTAGTTTTTTTTCCTTACGTAAATCATGTTGTTCTTCCATTAGTTCATTCATGAAATTGTTTATGTAATGATTCTTGAGTAGTTCTTAAGTTTTCACCCCATTCTTTATCAATGGAGGTTTTGAGTTCTTCAGGTGAGGGTCTTGCGAATGAGTGGTTTTTTTTTGATAGATTTTGAGTGAGATATTGATAGTTTTGTGTTAGGTTTACTAATCAAAGCGAGTTTTGAAGAAACAAATAGATTCTAGATGAGTTAGGACACGAAATTGAAGACAAATTCGTTAAATTTCTGTGTCCGGGCTAGGCAATGCGCCCCCGTAGTGCCAGTAAGTCTGGCTCCCCGCGCCAGCAATGTGCCCCAAAGTAGTCCGAGTACTTTTGGGGCTGGTGCGACGCGCCACTGATGAGTCAAGGTGGCCTTCCCCTTTTTCTTCTCTATTTCTCCTTCTGTATGTGTTCCTTGGAATTGTGTCATCGTTTTTTTTCTTGATATAAACTCTTAAAATATTCATTAATAATTGAAAGATCCTACATATCCTAATCATATATCTTAAATTACATTTCAATTTAAAGAGATATTTAGAGGAAAGTTGAAGAGGGTCCTTTAAGTCAAATTTGATCTTTCTTTTGAAATCAGTCATACTTTTTGAACCAAGTCTTGAGTAAAAGAGTGTGAGAATAAGAAGAGTTGTATTCACGAGTTTACATTGTATTGAGATCCTTGAGTTGAGTCGTTTATGCTCATAATTTTGGGTGAACTCTATTAATTGAGTATTCTTGAGAGGAGTAACATCGTTGAGTTCTGAGTTCTGAGTCCTTGAGTTCTTGAATTCTGAGTTTCCACGTTACTATTAAGATCCCTGAGTTGAGTCGTTCATGTCCATAATTCTGCTTGAATCATATGAATTGAGTTATAAATCTTGAGAAACATTTTAAATCCATTATTTAAGTTCTTAAAGATGAGTTTTGAGGAAATAAAGATAAGTTTGGAGAAAGAGTTTTCCAATATGAATTGAGTAAGAGTATAAGGGAACTAAGTATTTCCAAAGGTATCAGTTTTTACATTAAGAAATGTGAAATTTTGATTTCTAAAAAGAGTTTATGAGTTCAAAGATATTTCAGAGAAGTTACCTCATTTATGAGGATAGCTGAAAAATTGTTGCAAACTAGAGGAAGAGTATGTTCTTAAACATTGAGCATCAGTAGATATTATTGGGAGTAGTATTGAGCGCCGATATGGAAATCAGTTAAGACAACTCACATTCCTCATAAACCATGTATGCCAACATGGATATAGGATCATACTTTTTAGATGAATCATAAGTGCCTCAGGGTAGACTTAGTGGATCCACTTAGTTGAGGTGTTCTATACCTGGATTAGGTATAGGACTATTCTGGCACCGGGGGTAAGGGTTATCTCATTACGTAACTCATAATGATGGTTGTCTCTTAGAGAATCTCTCAAATAAGAGTAAAGAGTATTTTTATACAACATTGAGTTTTATCTCTTGTTTTATAATGTTTTATATATTGCATCTATCATGGTTGTTTTGTATTGATTTTAGTTGAGGTGAGTATTTCTTCTAGCCTTCTTAGTTCAATTAGTTATTGCTTTCAGCCATTCAAGCCAGCTAATTGTTTACTCTAACTATCATGACCCAAACCGCCATGATTAGCACCCATGCTAACCCTCGGATAGGAGAACCACTACTAAAACCTAACTAAACAACTTAACGAAAACAGAAACATTTAAAGATATAGAAGCAGGCTTAAATGCCTAATTAAATAGCGACTTCCATAAACGTTGAAAGTTTTACCAAAACTTTAACGAACTATTGCGGAAAAACAACCCCTACAACCTGAAAGTCATTGTACAAAAAAAGGGGCATAACTCCGCAACTAACATAAAAAAAAGCCTAAAACATAGTCTGAGTCCGAAAAGAATGGACAAAACAAATTGAAGGATCCATGACATCATGAAAGAACTGGATCACTCTTGAATCCAGTCTCGATCACTGATCTCCTAGCTGAGGTCTATCCGTAGCCTCTGAAAGATGTCCTGTACTCAACAAAGAACGAGTAAGTGCAGTATTAGAGCACAACGACAGTGTACTAGTAGGATCACGATGGCACTCCAGTAAGAAAATACACGGAGGCAATTACAACGAGTAAACACACATATACATAATATTTAGATCAGTTATCATTTTAGGAGTAATGTACAATTCCACATTATCAATAAAATGCAGTTATAAATGTATTAATCAAAAGTGGTCCTCTCGAGGAACCCACACCCAAATTGTTAGTGTGTCGTAACGTGACACGTGATCCAATATATGTATCAGAACATGACACTCGATCCAATATATGTGTCTAAATGTGACACCTGATCCAATTGGTACAACCACAATCACAAGCACACCCATAATGACACTACTCATAGTCATACAATCAAGTATTAGGTTCATGGTCTATAGTTCATACATAATCATGCATTAGATTCAATTCAAATTTCCTCATTCACATATGCGCATGCATACAATGAAGCAATCAATCGACATTTATCACACAAACAGGAAAACAAACTATCACTTACCTTGAAACCAAGCTTGAATCCTCCTAAGATACTTGAGCCTTCCTTTCCGAATTCTTTCCACTTGTTCGTGGTTTAAAAACAGTCAATTAACACAAGGATCAATAAAAAAGTCCTAATTACCTGGATTATAATCAATATTATCAATTCTAGACCCAATCGAAGATCCTACTGTTCAATTAGCATTTTTCCCACCATTGTAAAAATCTTCCCCAAAAGATAATTACCCAAGAATCTAAGTTCTACGCATCGAAAAATGGATTACAGGAGTACTAAACTTACCTTTAGCTCTAGAAGTTGTGGAAAACTGTCGAGAACTTTCCCGGGTCATCTATTAGCTTTCATGATGAATGTCTGCAGAAAATAACATTTTTGGGATTTTTACCTGATTTATATCGCGACTGTCCCGCCATGACGGACCCCGACCCGCCATAGTGTCCCCACCCTGGAGGCTTTCACAGAGACAGTGAGTCGGAATTTGAGTTCCAAATTCTCATTTCACAACATATTTTTCACCCTTGACGTTCAAAATCTACCCGTTCAAGCTAAGATCAGTTTCGGGAGTTCTACTCGCCCGAATTTGATTCCGTAAGATCGTGTGGGCTCCTTAAAATCTTGGCTATCCACTCATGGGATAAAATTCACAATTAGTTATCTCATTAATTACCAGATATACCTAGAACTCATGTGACTCATATTTCGTCCAAATCTAGACTAGTCTAGGAATTCCCAAGTCTCTACTCAATAGTTTTATGGCCCAATTCATTTCCCATTGTCTTTTCTAAAATGACAGAAACAGGTCGTTACAATAGATACCTATTTACCCATCACTTGAGTGATAAAATAGGAAAAATTAGCTAAAGTAAGGGTAGAGCAGTACCTGAATTGTCAATAACTTGGAATACTTTTCTTGCATGTCCTTCTCCGTTTCCCAAGTAGATTCGTCAACTGAACGATGCTTACATTGGAAATTCACGTACATTATCTCACTAGTCCTCAAACTTTCGGACATCGCGATCAAGAATTAAAATCGGTTCTTCCTCATACTGAAGGTCCTTATCTAAAATCATTGAGTCCCTGTCACGACCGGAGTGTAGACCCCATACGAGACCGGCGTCGTTGACCTCTCAGAGGTCGCAGACAAGCCTACTTACGTCATTCTTACTTCATCTAGGTTAATTTTAGCGGAAAATTTGAAACTTTTTATTTCTTAACATACATAAAGGTCATTCTACTTACATTCATAATGTTCACCATCAACCATCTAACATTAAGATTATCAACTGAAAGAAATAGTTCAATACTGCATTAAATGTATAATTGCCAAAATGGCACCAATATAATGTCTGAAATAAAAACGGAAAGAAACACTAGTGGAACATACTCCACTAGCTAAAGCCTACATCTAAGCTAGATAGTAACGGTAGACATCCTCTAAAGCATGAGGGCCTACCAAGTCCAGATGAAAGCTCCACGTCCGGATATCTGCAACGTCAACCTGTAAGCTCTAACGTCCACCTGTGCGTGCACCTAAAAATATAGAGTTGTATGGGATTAGTATACACTTGTACTAAGTATGGGTATATGCAAGCACACACCAATGACATGCATGAGTAAGAATAGCTCTTTCCTAACAACATGATTATGGAAAGTCAAGTCAGTGAACTTGCCAAATTGGGATTAGGAAAGTTAATGAGCTTTCCAAATTTGGATTAGGAAAGTCAGTGAGCTTTCCAAATTTGGATTAGGAAAGTCAGTGAGCTTTCCAAATTTGGATTAGGAAAGTCAGTGAGCTTTCCAAATTTGGATTAGGAAAGTCATGCCATGAGAGTAACATGCATCATCATACTTATCATATTGCACACAGCACATAACATCTTACACATAGCACATATCATATTGCATATAGCACATAACATCTTTCATATCATTCATTCATATGCCATGAGACCTTGTAATCATGGACTTAACATTAAGACTTCCTAAAATGAGGGATCAACATATGGGACCTCAACTAGGGAGTCTTCTTTAGCAAACATAGAGTCTGCTTCATTCATTCATACGTACTTCATTTCATTCATTCATAAGCTAGTGTAAACACCAGCTATACCTAGGATGTAGTTTAAGACTCTCATCGGGTTTGCTATGCAATGATCAAGAATAACCTAGTGTCATTACTTGATTCTAGCTCACCTCTTGATTATCCTATCCTAACACCTTTGGTATCATTCATTTCATTATGTGCATCATTTGAGGCTGGCCTCATTCATTCATTGGAAACTTTAACTTTAACCGACATAGATCATGTGAGCATCATGAAATCTAGTGTCTCTCCCACACCGAAAAGAGGTGGAATCACCGGCCAAAGTGACCCAAAATATGCTAGCGTACATTGGAATTGAACCTCGCCAGATCCCTATATTGGCAGTATAGGTTCGAAGACTAGGACATATAAGGAGACCCATACCCGGCATGCCAGACAGTCTTATCTCATGAGAGTTACGTGAACCTCCGCCCTTCCCGAAAGAAGGCATCACCGCTCATAGCTAGTCTATCGGTGCTAAGTATAAAGTTCAGTTTCATTCAACTCATACGTCATGGAAGTTGGCTTCTAGTATGAGGACATCATAGCTCAATAGATGATTTCTCATCTCATCATTAGTATTAAGTATACATTATTCTCAATACTTTCATTAGAGTGTTCATAGAGACTGGTCTCTTCATTAACTTTACACTCTCATAGGTGAGTACGTTTTGGTAACATTTACTTAGGCTCTTTTGAGATTGCTCTCATCTTTCACATTAGCCTCTTATCATGTTGTCACCACATTCATTAACATTAGCACAATTGCTCTTCATAATTACTCACCCCTTTTTATGTGAATGTTCATTTCATCATATTCCAATTCACTTGGCCATTTGTGTGTTTCACACTCTTACTTAACCCTTCTAGGGTTTCATTATTTCATTACATAATATTCATTTCATTGTATGCCAATGCACTTGGCCATTTAGTGTGTTTTACACTCATACTTAACCCTTCTAGGGTTACATCATTTCATTACATACATCTTAGGTTCACTTATTTTTAAACGTATGCTAGACTTATGGGTCTATACATACAAGCCATGAGGCTTCATTCATAGTTCGTTTAAGTGATTCATATCTTCCTAAGATTATGTGGTACAAGACTTATGCATCTTGTATGTATGCCAAGATCTCGATTTTGATCTAAGTAGGTGGCATTATTCTTGAACATTTAATTCACGTATGACTTATGTATCAATACGGAATTTGGGCAAGGGAACCCGATTTCGAATCCCTTGGACAACACTTACATTTTCCATTTATTTTATTTTGGTCCACACGGCTTGGAGACCCAAGATCGAGCCCCAATACCTTCATTTTACTTTTCCCTTAGTTTTTCTCTTCATTTTTTGCTCAATAGGATTGAGAGGATGTGGGATCGAACCCCCACAACCTCATTTTCTTTTAATTTCTTTTCTTTAAACTCTCTCTCCCTTGGCCGAGGGGTTGTGGGTTCGAACCCCCATAACCCCTTTTATTTTTTATTTATTTAGTTCTCCTTGACTATTTTGCATTGACCATGAGGTTGTGGGATCAAACCCCCACAGCTTCACTTTATTTTTCTTGTAATTCTCCTCTACTGCCTAGAGGTCGTGGGTTCAATTCCCACGCCTCACATTTCTTTTATTCCCATTTTTAATTCTCCTTAAATCTGCCTAAGAGGTCGTGGGTTCGATTCCCACGCCTCACATTCCTTTTCTTTTCATTTTTTCCTTTCTCCTTTACTGTCTAGAGGTCGTGGGTTCGATTCCCATGCGTCATATTTCTTTTCTTTACATTTTTCCTTAAGTTGTCTGAGAGGTTGTGGGTTCGAATCCCACTCCTCTCATTTCTTATTGTTCATAGCTTATTTTCCAGCCAAGACCATGGTTTGAATCCCCTTCACCACATTCCTTTTTACTTCTTTATTTTCATGGTTTTTAACATGGTGAGGTCACGGGTTCAATCCTCCATGACCTCACTTGTTTTAATTCATTTTTCACAACATTTTGAAACCCCTTAACTTGACCGAAATTCCTCTCTTAAATCTGGATTTTTTAAAAAAAAAATTCAGCATACTTTCATCAACATTTACACGTAAATTCATAGGGTAATTCGTAGATCATTTAATACGTTCTTAGGTGCATTTTTCATGGATTCATTTAGCCAAGAGATTATCATTCAAATCAGCCACATTTCAACTCATATGAACATCACGATTTACATAAATTTATGCACGTAAGATAACAGCCATAACATCACAATTTTTTAGCCTTAACCCGAGACCACCTAGTCACTGCCACATTTTTGCACACACATGCACATAGTTTCGGAACACATAGGTTGTCATTCATACGATTTTTAACACACATTCATGAACATATTCTTTCACGAAAACACAATACACGCTTAATATCTACCAGCAAACATACCCAACCTACAAATCATTGGGAGCTAGTGACAGGGACATGCAACGGGGAAAACCCTAGTTTTCGGAATAGATTCGTCTGTACATTAGGGGTCTCTTGGGAAAGGGACCAAGAGAGAAGAGAACCCATACCTTTTTGACGTTCAAACCTCGACTTGCTGCCCAAAGAACTCCTCCAAACACACGTCCAACACCAAAAGTTCAACACCAAACTCGACGGAAAACCTTCTCTTTACCTACGTGATTGATTAACGTTTGTTTTCTTATATTTTCGTGGTGAGTTCTTCAAGTGTGAAGAACTTTGGTTTACCTACTATTTTATTGAAGTTATTTTGGCAGAGATAACGTGAATGAGAGTGATAGAGACGCGCGAGAGAGAGAGATGAGAGTGGGAGAGAAGAGTTTTCTTAGGCTTAGGAGTCTAGTTTAGGACTTAGTCAAATAAGATTTTATTTAATTATTAAAAATCTGATTTCCTTTTATTTTAAATCAGCTAATAAATAATAAATATAAATTAATTACATTAATTTATCAACTTAAATAAAAACAACTTTAATTCATTGCTTCCACCTAGGTTCGAACCCGGGTGGAGCAAGACTTCACTTCAAGAGCCCACTTTCGGCCCTCTCTCCCCAAATTGACCCTCCACCTTATTAATTAATTAATTAATTAAATATTTAGGGTAATTACAATACTACCCTTAGCCTGGAAAAGACCATTTTACCCCTAGACCCTCCAAACTTAAGATTACCCCGTTTTAAGTCTGGTTAAGACTCATCCGGGTAAATCTTCATATTCGGGTGCCCTACATGGCTGGACCCAACCTTTCCTAGCTCAACTAACTTACCAAGTTAGTTGGCTTGGTTGTTGCAGAGGTTCAGAGGTCTGGTTCTACGCGCATCAATTCGTGTGAACCCGATCTAATCTAGGCATTCTAGATACGTTAGACATTACTTAGCATAGTCATTTTTAGGGTTGTTACAGTCCCACTTAATGATGTTGTAACATCTCGCTAATTAAAAGAACTAGAATTAGAAAGAGTAATTTTTAGAAAGAACGAAAAATCTGGGAAATGGGTTAAGTAAGGTTAAGTATGAGCTTTTGGGCAACTTAAAATGACCATAACTCCTAGATCAGGATGAGTTAAGTGCTAAAAGTTACCGTAGGAATAATATTTGAATAATCTTTCCAAAGCCGCCGAGTTTGCGCGATTTCGAGTTTGAATGAGGAAGCTATTCTCATTTGAAATTGAACTGTCAAGATAAGGAAAGTCAAAATTGGATTTTCAAGGGGTATTTTTGTCTTACCCACTTGATTTGATTAATATTATTGATTTAATTAGGGTTAAAAATGAATTGGTTCAGTTTGCACAATTGAAAATTCACGCTAGGTCTTTACAGAGAAGAACTCAAGAGAGAAGAGAAGGAAAAGCAAGATTCATTTGTTTCGTAAAGAAATGATTGCGGAGTTCATCAAGGATTTGATCCTATGAGGTATGTGAATTCACATAGTGTTGCGTTGTCTCACCCATGCGCCAAACATATTTAAGTTAGTGTATTTTCATCCTAAAAAGAATGAGAATTTCATTTTCTTGAGTTGTGTTCTTGAATTGGTTTCGTTCTTGAATTTGGGATGAGATTAAGAAGTTCTTTGGAGTTTAATGTCAATTATTAGAGTTACTTTGAGTTAGATTCTTGTGTATATGTTTTGGGTAGATGAATTTCAAGATATATTGAGAAAAATAACCGAAATTAATTGAATTAAGGTAAGAAAATGAGAGAAAAAGTTCGTCAGCTTTGCCTAGGGAAATGTTGGGGCGACGTGCCCCCGTTATGCTAGGAAGACTAGGGTGACGCGCCCCTATTCTGCCAAGAAGGCTGGCCCTACGCGCTCCCATTACGCAAGGAAGGCTGGGGCGACGCGCACCCATTACGTTAGGAAAGCTGGGGCGGCACGCCAGTAGTGCGCCAAAATGGGGTCTCTAAATGGAAATATCCGGAGTGGCGCGCCAGCACAACGCCATGGTCATCTTCCTTAACCCGTTTTTCAGTTTTTAGCTCGTCTAGGTCCTTCTAAAGTGCACTAACACTTCCTATTCATTCTAACTACTCTAAATGACCTCTAAATATCTAAAAATCATGTGTAAACATGAATCAAAACCTTGAATCCATAAATTCAAATTCGATGAAAGTTAAGAGCCAAGTCAAGAGAAGTTCTTAGAGTTTTCCAAGGTCATTTTGCAAATGTTTTAACTTTATTTTAAGATTTAAGTTTTGAGTTGATTAAAGAGTAAAGACTGAAGTTCATTTCTTCAAAAGAGTATATCGAGACTATGTTCCCAATGAGTAAATGTTTTCACATTTAAAGATGAGAGGAAACATTGATTTCCAAAAGAGCCTTTGAACTAGTTTTTCAGTAAGAGTAAATGCTTTCACAATCAAGCAAGAGAGGAAACTTTGATTCCCAAGAGAGCCTTTGAGTTAAGTTTTGAGAAATTATCTCAAACCACATAAAGAATTATATTTTAATACATAAGAGCTAGTATTATATTTTGGGAGTAGTATTGAGCACTGATATGGGGGGAGAGTTTAGAAAACTCCATGCCTCTATAAACCATGTAACCATCATGGGTTGAAAAGTGTCACAATTTTTAGATTATTCCTAGTCCTTTTTAGTATAGACTAGTGGCTCCACTTAGTAGTAATGTTCTATAACCTTGGCAAGGTATAGGACAACCCTGACAACGTGAGGCAAAATGATGTATCATCACAATAACTCTTACATGATGGTTGTCGGTTACAGAAACTCTCACAGCAGTATTCTTATATTTTTATATACATTCCAGAGTTTATATAAAGATACAAAGTTACTATAGTATTTCTAAATACACAGAGTTGATATCCATATTTTAAAAGTTTTTCAATATATTGCACATGTTTATAGCGCTTTATATTGAAATGAGTTCAGTTCAGTTGAGACCAGGTTTATTCTTCAGTTCATTCCAAGCTTATGTCTTATTTTAGAATTCCCTCGCATGATCGTACATTCAATGTACTGATGAAAGTTGGCCTGCATCTTATTATGATGCCGATATAGGTAACCAGGATCAACATCCAATGCTTTGTTGATCCAATTGAGCTCCAGAGTTAGTTTGTGAGCCTCCTTGCTTATGAAGGATCCCCTTTTTATTGCTTTATTAGTTTTCCGTTGTTAGGATGATTGTGGGTCTTGTTCCAACATCCCTCTTAGTCTTAGAGACTTTTTATAGACAATGTTAGTTTATGTTAGTTCATGAGTATTTACTTTTCATTTTTAGTTAAGTTGAGACTTGAGTTGCCATTTTGGCCAGTGAATGTTTAATTATATACATTTTCAATTATCTTTGAGCTTCCAGTTAACTTTTAAATTGCATTTATCTTGAGTAAAGTCTTCCAATGAGTATTAAGCAAGACCAAGGGTTCACTAGAGGGCCAACAATGGTTCTCGAGTGCCACCCACGTCCGGGGTTTAGGCTCAGGGAGTGACAAATTTAATCTCCGTCCCTATGATACTTCTTAAACATAGACATATCAAACACTGATAAACTCCAGAAAAGCGAGGAGATAATATAAACCTATAAGGCACTGGCCCTACACAATCAAGAATTTCAAATGGTCCAATGTATCGAGGACTAAGCCTGCCTTTCTTGCCGAACCTCATCACCCCTTCTATGGGTGATACTTTAAGAAGGAGGTTTTCACCGGCCTGAAATTCCATGACTCTTATCTTACAGTCTGCATACTTCTTTCGTCGACTATGGTCTACTATAACTTAGCTTTGATTCTTCTTACCTTATCTTGAGCATATTTTTTCAAATCAACTCCCAAAGGTTTCACAATTTAAGCCTCAAACAATCCTATGGGTGATCTAAATCCTCTCCCATAAAGTGCCTCAAATTGATCCATATCAATGCTGGAGTGGTTAATATTATTATAGGAGAACTCACACAAAGGTAGGAACGTGTCACGCGTCGAGCTACCCCCGAGACGCGGACACGGGACCTAGGACCACAAGTGATCCCAACCTAACTATGTTGGCATGATCATGAGCATACTAAAGATAATAAACTGATGTGGTATCTAAATCATTATTTAAAATGAAAAGATGGGGAATACCCATATTCTATAACTGAGATATTTGAAACTAATGACTTTAATACAACCAAAATATTAACTCAATACTAAGCTGAAACTAAGTATCTCTGAAAATAACCTCTAACTGACTAAAAATGCTAGGACAGGCCCCAACTAAGTCTAGCAAAAACTGAAACTAAAAGACTGAAATGAACTCATGACTATTGTCCTCAGAGAATGAGGATTCACCACTGATTCTGCTAAACTGGAGATCCGAAATCGATTTAAGCATGATCTGGATGTTGAGAAACTGAACCTACATCACGAAAAGATATAGCGCACGTATGCGTCAGTACTTGAGAGGTACTGAGCATGTAGGATAGAGTAAACATAGAATAATACATAACTGAACAAGCACAAAAGCAAGTATAATATTCTGAACATGATATACTGAATTCTTAGCTAACTTGATGCAATGACCAAATTTATAACATGCTGAGACTGAATACTAACTGAACTGTAAATATGGTCAATGCAATAGAGACTGACTGAACTGTGGGAGCTACTAGTAACCGATAATAAAACCATATGAGCTAAATGTGGAGTCTGATGTATACGCCCCATCGAGAGGACCCAATATACCCTGCCAGAGGTATAAAGGCATGCTGGTGTGATCACTAAACTGATGCTTGTAGAGGGGACTTACAACCTACTTGGCTAGTAGTTCTTGGACTATTTGGGGACGC
Organism: Solanum sitiens; assembly: GCA_016801875.1. Classification (NCBI taxonomy): domain Eukaryota; kingdom Viridiplantae; phylum Streptophyta; class Magnoliopsida; order Solanales; family Solanaceae; genus Solanum; species Solanum sitiens. Next base: position 1,390,203 of record JABWTJ010000376.1, on the reverse strand, counting down.
TGAACCCTAGTCCAACTCGATATTATGCTACTCCCAATGAATTAACTGATTAACATATTATGACTGAATTTCTGTAAATACTGGATAGCTCAAAACTGAACATGCAAAGTGAGAATGCAACAATTAATCTGATAATGATGCATTAATAACTAAGGCATGTATATCTGAAGTAACTGAAATATCTGACCTAGCATGTGTAATCCAAGAACTGAAGAAATACATAGCTAGGGTTCTGAAATTCATGCAATAATCTAAGTAATAACAAGATAATCTTATTTGGAACATATAACTAACTAATTCATGGTAATCTGCTGAAGTTCTAGAAATCCTAAGTCTAATCATGATAAGGGAATCAAGAATTTGACTGTAAACTAGGGATCCAATGGGTGAAAGGAACCCACTAGTGAAATCTCACATACCTGGTGATGAAATCCACGGATAAATCTTTAGATTTTAGGGCTGGAACTTATGGAACCTTGTTGCATTCTTGAACTAGGGTTCTTGACCTTTTTCTCCTTTCCTGCTTCTAATTTTCTAAGTTTTGATTAATGATTTGACTTGGGTAAGTTTTAGTTATTTTCTAGGCTTAAACTGACTAAAATCTCATTATTTAGGGTCAAAACAACGTATCTTAGGGGTCCAACGAAGTAGGAAAAGATCAAAGGACACCTGAATTAATTGTTGTCAGAGCAATCGACGACCTGGACTGGTGGGCCGTCTTTCAATCAACGGTCCTTCATTTGGTTCTGCTCGACAGTCCTTCACTAAAATGGGCATAACGTTTTACTCGGAGGTTGTATTTTAGAAAACTCGGTGGATATGGAAAGATAATTCAATTATCTATCATATCATAGGTCATCGAGTACCTAATTCATTTTTTGCTAGAAGTTATGACCATTTGAAGTTGACCTTATCAGCAAATTCCTTTACCTAACTACTAACCTCACTTACGATACGGACCTAGATCGAATGATGGTCTGTGATGGTAATCCGTAGTTCATGTCAGAGGCTTGGTAACTTTAGTCTCAATCCACGAACACGGACCACAGACCACAGTCTGACTTACGAATCGTAGGTCATTCCGCGGATCGCACTTAGTCGATTTTTTTGGGCTCAGTTTTGTGGGAGCTTCAATGGAAAACGACGGATGCACAGTACGGGCCGTAGATAATACTACAGTCCGTCGATGGTAACAGTCGATTACACATGCATAAGTCTGAAAAGCTGATTTCTGGTCTGTTTTAGATACCGTGTGTTATAAAACTTATCCCAATGTCCTCCAAAGTCAATCGCACATGCCCTCGACATGTCCTCTAACACTTAAGTAGTCCTTTATAACTTCCCCTCCGTCTTTGGATGTATAACTATACTTAAAGTGAGTTGAGTGCCTAAATCCTCATGTAAGTTTTCCCAAAAATTGGAAGTGAACTGCGTACCACCGTCTGAAATGATAGAAAGGGGAACTTCGTGCAGACTCACTGTCTCCTTCATATAAACCTTAGCCAACAACTGCTAATTATAATCTACTCTGACTGGAGTGAAGTGAGTTGACTTATTCAGTCTATCAACCCCTCCCAAATTGAATTAAACTTTCCCAAGGTCCTAGTAAGACCAACCAGGATATCTATAACTATACTTCTCACTTTCATTCAGGAATTGGCCTTCGGTAAAACAAACATGCAGGACTTTGGTGTTCATATTTTATTTGTTGGGAGTTTTGGTACTTAGCCACAAATTCAACTATGTTATCTTCATGCCACACCACCAATAAAGAATTTTAAATATTCATACATCTTGGTCACACCAGGATGAATGGAATATCGCGAACCATGTGATTCTATCAACATTTTTGGAATCAAGTCGTCCACAGGGGGAACATAAATTCTTCCTCTAAAACTTAGCACACCCTCTGCATCTAGAGTCGCATCATGTGCCTTGCAAGGCACTATCTTCTTTCTGAGCTCATTCAAACTCTCATCCTCAAACTATTTGGCCTTGATCTTCTCAATGAAAGTGAGCCTCACCTCAATACTAGCTAACACCATTTCATTAAGATGCCCAACTTCATGAACTTAGACTCCAAGGTTTGAATTTCCTTGGTTAAAGGTCACTTGGATACACTCAAGCAAGCTAGACTACCCATACTCACAGCCTTCCGTCTTAATGTGTAACCACCATGTTAGCCTTAACCGGATGATACTGTATGGTAACATAATTATCTTTGAGTAAATCCATTCACCTTCGTTGTCTTCGATTCAAGTCTTGATCAGTAGACAACTCATACTTGAAACCATAGAGGTAATGTGCCATATCTTAAGAGCAAACACTACTGTTTTCAACCCCTAATTAGGTGTTCGATAATTTTACTCATTCAACTTCATTTGTTGCGACGCATAATCTATAAAATTCTTATCCAGCATCATCACAATACCCAAACCCGAATCTGAGGCATCACAATAAGCAACGAAATCTTTAGCTTCCATTGGTAGTGCCAAAATAGGTGATATGGTTAGAAAATTCTTTGTCTTTTGGAAGCTCTCTACACTTTTGTCAGTCCACTCGAAAGGAACCTTCTTTTGGGTTAGTCTCGTTAAATGCATGGAGATAGAAGCAAAATTCTTCACAAATCGATGATAGTAGCTGGCGAGTCCAATAAAACTCCTAATTTCAGTCAAAAATCCATGTCGGACCCAATTTCTAACTACTTCGATCATTTGCACATGCCCCAAAAAGGAAACTAAAGTCAACTAGAACTCACACTTGGAAAATTTGGGATATAGCTTTTGTCTCCTAAAGACACCCAAAATAATACGAAGATGATCGCATGCTCTTCCTTACTCTTTGAATAAACAAAAATGTCATCACTAAAAAAAGTCAGAAATGAATCAAGAAATGGTTTGAACACACCATTCATCAAGCTCATGAAACCCTTTGGTGCATTTGTCAACTTGAACGACATCACTAAATACTTATAGTGCCCATATCAGGTTCTAAACGTTGTTTTGGTACACCTCATGAGTAATATTTAACTGATGGTAACATTCCTTAGATCTATATTAGAGAAATCGGATGCACCTTGCAACTAGTCAAAGAGATCATCTATTCAAAGAAATGGATACTTGTTTCGATTGGCGACCCTATTCAACTGTCAATAGTTTATGCACAATCTTATACTGCCATCATATTTTTTAACAAACAAGCAAGGAGCACCCCACAAGTAAGCACTTCGATGGATGAATCCTTTATCCACAAGCTCCTGGATTTGAGCCTTAAGCTCTCTAGATTCTGTTAGTTCCATACGATAAGGAGGGATTAAGATGGGGCGTGTACCAGATTCCTATTCAATATTGAATTTATCTCTATTTAGAGGCATACCAGGAAAATTGATAGGAAACACTTTCTTAAATTTAGACATTACCGGAATAGACTCAATGGAGGGAAACTCAATACAACATCTCGAATATGAGCCAAATACGCTGAACACCCCTGCCCCACTAGTTTCTTGGCTCGAATGGAAGATATGACCTTAATTGGCTTAGGCTTGTACACCCCTTCTCACTCTAACTTTTCCCTACTTAAGATCGCTAGAGTCACAAACTTAGTATAATTATTAAGCACAACATAATAGGGGTACACCAAAGTCCCGCCTATAATTAAATCAAAGTCAATCATGTCTAAAATAACAAAATCAGACCAAGTTTGGAAACTTATAAACATAACATGACAAGCAAGATATACATGTGTGACTTCGACACACTCTCCAACTAGGGTAGAAACATTGATGGGGAATCAAGTACATCACAAACCCCATCAAGTCCTAAGGAAAACTAAACTGACATGTATGAGAAAGTAGATTCCGGATCAGACAGTACATTATCCATCCGATCACACACAAGAATAATAACTACGATCACTGCATCAGATGTCTCTTCCTCGGTCTTGCCCGGAAAGGCATAAACCTAAGCCCTGTCATCTTGAAGGACAACCTCATTCCCTTCCTGCGCCGCTCCTCTATTGGCATTGTCATTTCCCCGGCCTCAATGACCTTGTTGATTCCCTCCTCGCCCACCTTGTGGACATCCTCTACCATTATTACTGTTGCCTGCGAGTACCACTACTCTAGTTTGCTTTTGCGCGGGGTTAGTCATACGCTTATGGGGAAAATCTCTCCTCATATGCGCATCTTTTCCACTATTGTAGCAACTGTAATAAAAATATGGTCTGCCTCCTGAACCTCTGAAGTAGGAACCCTGGAAGTTACATGTGCTCTTGTCTTTCTTAGACAAACCCTTATCCTGCCCATCACGTCTAAATCCTGCCACTTTCTTCACATAGTTAGTCACCTCATTAAAACTTTTTCCTGTAGAGGTCATGTGAACAAGCAATATCTGTATTTCGGAGTTTAATCCTTTGAAAACAGACGAATCCTCTCCTTCTCGGTAGTCACCAATTGTGTAGCATATCTAGAAAAGGCATGAAACTTAGCCTCATATGCAACTACAGTCATAACACCTTGCTCCAAGGGCATGAACTCATCCTTCTTATTGCAATTATCAAATTTCAGGGCACATACTTTTCGAGCAACAGAGCATGAAATTGTGTCTAAGTGAATAAGGGTAAGGCTGATTATTTTCTTCCACATTGTCCGTCCACCACTACTTAGACTCACCTGAAGATGGAAGGTCACAAACTCTACCCCATGTTGTTGTATAATACCTAAATTGTGAAGCCTTTCATAAGAATCCAAAATAAAATGATAAACATCCTCACTCTCATAACCATAGAACACAAGTGGCTTCAGCTTGAGGAACATAGTTATCATCTCATGCTCATTACAAGTCATAATAGGACCCAATAGGGGAAAGAAAATGACAGTAGTGTCTACACCTCCACCCACTTTGGGAATAGTAACAACAATAAGGGTTTTAGCCACTTGCATTGTAGGAAGGACTCCCGAACCGACCAATCCCTTCAGAAAAGTCATAATCTTTTGAGTTAACATTGTGTCTTAGGGAGGAATTCTTGTAGCCTCTGCATGTGCATCCCTCTCTAGTTCAACCTCCTCCTTGTCCCAAATTTCCACATTCTCTTCTACCGCTTTATGGTGTGTATGAGGGGTCTATTCTCTTGAAACATTCTCAACTTGAGCTCCACCCCTGTGGGGTGTAACACTCTCTCGACCTCTACCCCTTCCTCTTCCACTACCCTTGCCTTGATCGCTGCCCCTTGCTACAGACCCCTCAGCGGGCTCATTTACGGGAGTTACGGGCCAGAAACCATTGAAACTTGTGTTGAGTATCTGCAAACATAAGAGGGAAGAAGATTAGATACCAATTTAAATCACAAGATACCAATTGGAATTAAGTTATTTCATGAAAGGAATTATAAGAACTCATAAGTAGTAGTATTTTTATCAACTCTACATGGTTGCACTTTCTAAAAATGAGAGATACTAAAAATTTCTTCATAATGTTATTTCTTTGTCTAGTTGATCTACCGTTTCCTAATGAATGTTTCCCCTCCCCAAAGATCATCAACAATTTTTTTTCTTAGAACATAAGGATTTATTGATAATTAAGGATCATCCATCAAAAACGAACTGATCTAAGTGACGCAGTTCCAGTAGCATCTGTTTCGAGGATGTTAGATTCAAAAGAATCAAACGCTTCAAAAACATAGAGTTGATTTATAGTCATATTTGAATCTGTTTGATTTCCTCTCGTATTCTGCTAGTAAGTCATCAAATGCGTTAGACTCCCTCCAAATGTTTTTTTTTACGGATCAACCTTTTTGTGTCAGAAACCATAAATGTCAATTGCATGAAGCTAGGTCAGTAATATCCACAAATCACAACAAGCAATGAGAACTTTGAGCTAGTTTGATAAAATATTCCAATCTTTTCAAATTAATTATTTATGTTAGGTAAAACATTTAAACCAAATAATCAATAGAGGAAGAAAATGAAAATTTAATTAAACTGAATATAATTAATGTATGTCAAAAATTAAAAACTACCTTATTTTCTAGTTCTACAATGGGAAATTAATTAAAATTTATTCAATTACTGTAAATTCAAATAAAAAAGCCATAACTCGAAATTATTTGTGTTACAAGCTTTATTTAATCCTTAATCTAGATCAAACTAGATTCGAGGCTCATTTATGAATTCGGAGAAGATCAAAAGCACCGAATATGGTTTACCTTTTTTAAGTTTGTATTGCAATATTAAAGAATGTTTCTTTCTTTTCTGTCAATTTAAAATTTTAACTTTCCACTTTATAGATTTAAAACCACAAGATTAAAATATATTTTTTATATATCAAATTTAGTTTAAGATTTCAAAAATCATCTTAACTCTTTTAAATATACTAAATATTTTATGATTTAAATATAAAAAAGACAGACTTAGCTGGAAGACCCTTCTAGTTGACTCTGTTTTTAAGTTGAATCGTTGTACTTACGGTTTTTCCAACTAAAACCTTAAATTCACTAAAACACAATATTTTAAACAACTCCAGCTCGTTTTGAAAATTTGAGGAACGATTATGGGACCTCACATTTGTTTATGATTTTAAGAATGTACAATGGAAAAGTTGATTGTTGGAGAAAGACGTATTTTGTAGACGTTTATGATTTTAAGAAGGAAGGTAGATTGAAGATGAAGAGACACGTTGGAGAAGATGTTCTCGTAATTACCTTTTTTGGAATGACGAAATTTATTTAATGTTTGAACTGTTGGAATGAAAATGATTTTTATAAACTAGTATTTTATTCGCAAAATTTTAAAGTGATGAAAAGATTCATGACTTCATAACCCAACCCTACTTTTTTTTACTTCTTCTTAATCTAACCCTAAAAATAAATCAAAAAGAAATTATATGCTATTTATCAAAATAAGTTATTGGAGTGTCCCTTTGCCAATTAATGTCCACTAACAATGTAAGGCAATACAATTAAATATAACAATATTAACAAGTATAACCACATATGCTAACACAAATTAAGCAAGAGCGATATTTTACGGTATTTAGATTTGGGTCAAAAATCTCATATTTTAGGTGCACATTTAATAAAGTATATCACAAGTTTCCGAAAGTGATTACTATTTAAGCTAAAATTGTCGAAACCCTTTTGATGTCTCGAGTGGAGCCCGATTGAGCAATCACGGGAGAAATATAACATTCAAAAAAAAAAAATTGCTCTCAGTTTTCTTCACCTTCCAATCTTCAATGTTGTCTCAACAAGTTTGGGGGCCTAAAGACAAACTTCACAAAGAGGCCCTACTTTTAGTAGACAAATATAAATTGAGTTATTATAACATACTTAGTGTAATTCTACAAATGAGGTATGAAGAGGTAGAATATATCTGTAACACATCGCTATTGAAAGAGCTAGATTTAGAAAGAACAATTTTTGGAAAGAGTAAAAATTGGAAATTTTGGCAAGTTATGCTAAGTATAAGTTTTGGGTAAACTTCAAACGACCATAACTCTTACCACATGATGAGTTAGGTGGGATAAAAGATATCAAATGAAATTTCTTGGAATCTTCTTTCCAACTCCACTGAGTTTGCTAAATTTTGAGCTTTTATGATAGAGATGTGTCTATATGAAGTCGGGCTGTCCGTTAAGGAAAGTTGCCCGAATATAAGAGGGGTATTTTGTTCTTTTCCTTAACCAATCAATTTATTTCATTTTTATTAACTAATTAGAGGTCTAACTGATTTGTTTCAATTTATGCAATCAAAATTAACGCTTAGGGTTTTGATAATAGCTCAAGATGAGGAGAAAAGGAGAACAGTCAAGGCGTTCTTGGAGATTTCTTGCGGAATAAAAGGTCGTTTGGTCAAGGGTTGATCCCTAAAGAGTTATTTAAGTTCACATAGCATTTGGTTCGTTCACCCACACGCCATTAATGTTAATTTCAACATAAAAATTGTTCTAGAAAGTTAAAGTTTGATGTTCTTGATTTGTATTCTTGAATTCGCTTTCGTTCTTGAATTAAGACGAGATTGAGGAGTTATTGAGATAATTTTATCGATTTTAAGAGTAGTTTAAGTATATTCTTGTGTACATTTATTGGGTATCTGAATCTAAAGAGAAATTGAGAAAGAAAATCAAATTTAGTCGAATTAAGATTAGAAACGAGAAGAAAAAATCGTCGTACAAGACTAGGGAAGGGTGGCTCGGCGCGCCATCAATGCGCCTGCATGGCTGGCGTGGCACACCAGTAGTCTGCTAGGATGTGGTCTCTAAACTTAAATAGCTGGCACCCCGCGCTAGCAATGCGCCGTGGTGTCCTTCCCCCGCCCAGTTTTCATCGTTTAGCCCACTGAGTCCTTCAAAAGTGTGCTAACACTTTCTATCGATTCTAACTACTCGAAATGACATCTAAACATCTAGAAATTATCCATAAACATGAATTACTACCTTGAATCAATAAATTCGATTTCAATGTAGAGCTAAATGTCTTTAGATTTCTTTGTGTTGTTTCAAAAAGTCATTTACAACTGTCTTAAAGTTGTTTTAAGCCTTAAGCATTGAGTTGAGTAAGAGTGAGAGTGAAGCTCATTTTATTAAAATTGATATATGTGAATTATGTATTCCCAAAGAGAAACTATTTTCACATTTAATATGAGAGGAAACACTAATTTCCAAATGAGTTTTCATGAGTAGTTCTCAGTATCATCTCTTTTAAGAGAAATATTTTGTGTAATTTTCTCAAACTACAAAAAGACTTATGTTCTTAAAAATATGAATTCAGGATATGTTGGGAGTAGTATTGTAAAGACATATTCCCGTCGTTATGGAAAAGTCAATGGGGGGAGAAATTAGGCCAGACAACATTTGAGCAGTCACTTGGGAGTTCCTAGCCTAGTCCAGTTTCGGGAGAAATCTGAGTCAGGTGAGGTCTAGGGAAGCATGGAAATGAATAAGAGAATTAATTATGAATTTTATCACATGAGTGTAATGCCAATACATGAGAGATCTCGTACGGATTTACAGAATCGAATTTAGGCGAGTAGAACTCCAAAAACTGATCTTAGGGTTAACAAGTAGTTTTTGAACGTCAAGGGTTGAAGGTGTGTTGTGAAATGGGTATTTGGAACACAAATTCTGACTTTCTGTCTCTGTGTAAGCTTCTAGGGCAGGGTTAGATCCGCAAGGGCGGGGCCGCTGTGGAGGGTTAGGTCCCACTGTGGAAGGATAGTTGCGACTTAAATCGGGCAAAAACCCAAAAAATGGTATTTCCTGAAAAACCCTCGATCTTAAGAGGTAAGAGACTACCCAGGGAATGTTCTTTACAACTTTCTACAACTTTTGGCACTCAAGGTATGGTTATTACTCCCATAATCCGTTTTTTGATCCATAGATGTTAGTTTCTTGGTAATTACCGTTGGGGGAGGGTTTTGACCTGAGATTAATGGTGAAAAAATCTCTAATTGAACATTATGATCTTGGGTTTGGTCTAGGATTGATAATGTAAATTATAATTCAGGTAGTTATGCCTCGTTTATTGATCCTTGCGTTAGTTGATTGTTTTTAGACCAGGAAGAAGCTGAAAGATTTTGGAAAGGTAAGACTCAAGTATCTTAGGAGGATTCAAACATGGTTTCGGGTAGGTAATGGTTTGATTTCTTGCTTGTGTGATATATGTTGCTTGATTTCAATGTATGTATGTATGTATGTGAATAGTCAAATGTAAATCTAATTTAATGCAATGACTATATACATGAACAATTACATGCCATTAACCTATTACTTGATTGCATGACTATGAGCATTTCTCGTTATAGGTGTTATTATGATAACCGAATACTCATTTATAAGACGACATAATACTAAGTGTCAACATAGCCTTCTTAGACACAAAATCAACATCATAGGGACACGACCCTTTACAATCAAAAGAAAACTATTAAGAGTCTATTACATCAAAAAGGAAACATAAGAGTTCTTTGTCCTCTAATCCATGAGGACGTACCAAGTCTTTCAGAATAGAAATCCAAGCCTTCAACTATAGAGTCCACCTATAAAAGTCAACATACAGTTGTAGTAAAAGTATAAGAAGATGGTGTTAGTACAATTAAGCACTAAGTATGATGACCATGCAAAAAATGCTAAAAGAGACATTTTGTTGAAAGTCATGCTTTTATGCATTTTAGTAAAACTTCATGAACATAGAAAAATAATAGCATAATTTAAGTCACAACCAACATTCAAGTTATAATATCTTATTTAAGCCATTACCTTTACCTTTTCACCTTTACCTCAAGTAGACATACTTGAACTAGTACCAACATGCAATACATGAACATATACATTTAAGTAGATGATTTGAACAATTTAGGCCTCTATCCAAAGTTACCCTAAGACCCACATAAGTAAGACATAAACTGGCAACCCATACTACCTCTTCATGACATACCTAAGTGTTCCTCAAGGATACAATAGACAATAACCTTTGCATTTCAACATAACATGACAATTAACATATTTCATCAATATAAAAGAAACATGCATCATATTATAGAGTTAATAAGTCAGCACTCTTTATTACCTTCATTTAGAGGACTATCATAACGTTAGTCATGAAGACTTAGGGAACTCACTCAAGGACCTTCAAAGAGTACTCGTTCCATGTGTATATAGCATCCCATACTACTACCTACTCGTTGTAGTACCTATCAAGTAACTGGAGTGTGCATCCCACAAGATGGGAATCAGCCTTTAACTGACATAGACCATGCAAGCTAGACATGGAATTCGATGTTCTATGCCCACATCGTAAAGAGGTGGTCCCCTTGCCTAAGGGAGACTGCTTCATCTAGCTTTGGTGAATCTATAGCTAGGATCTATGCAGGCATATAGTTGTGGGGTATGAAAGATGTTTATTAAGATTCAGTCTAACGTTGGAAAAACCATCATCTAACCATATCCGTTCGGTTCTTGGCCTACATTCCTGTAGAGTAGTTTCAATAACAATATATTGGTGTGCTTGAGAGGTCCACAAACATTAGGCCTACAGATCCAAGACACACACACATGAAGGGCAACCACCATTAGGTCTACCCATTCAAGGTATAGACGATAGCTCATTGATCTTCCTTAGGAAAGTCCACCACCTTTAGGTGTACTGCTCCTAGGTACATCATTTCACAAAATAAGGGGGCCACCACCATTAGGTCTACTACTTCAAGGCTATACATTCACATAGGGTTCTAGACTCATCGTGAAGGGCCACAACTTTAGGTCTGCCGGTTCAATATATAGTCAAAAGTTTCTAATTAGTTATTCATAAAGGAGGCTACCAACATTAGGTGTACAAGAACAAGAAATTTATTCATTCATTCAAAACAAGGCTACCAACTATAGGTTTACCAAAACATGATCATTTAGCAACTAAGTCAAGATACATTCATTAGTCTAGAAGAGGATGCACTAGCCTACCACCTCAAGATACACATTCACCTTTTCATTTATTTATACAAGAATAGGGTGCCTAAGCCTACCAATTCAAGAGTAGTTAGTGAGAGTATACTTTCAATCATAATATATTCACATCCTATATACGATTATCACTCTATCATTGGAATCACATGTGGATATACTTCAATACATGATCACCTTAATTCCATTAAGTTCACATTCATATAGCTATCAAATAAACACCTCCATCATAAGTGGATCACACCTTTAATACATCACAATTATATATCAATTCTACATTAACATGAAATTAGGTAACGCTTGCCCTCTCAAGGCTATAATCAAATTTCCTCAATTCACCAACACTTCACCATAATTAGATATAGATAATAATGTAAATCAACAATCTAAATCAATCTACACATGAACACATTATCATTCATTCATAATCAACAAACCCAGTTCATAAGGTCAAATTTGAGATTAGAGAAGTCATGGGTTCATAGAGTTTTTCATATAAAATCATTTACTAGACATTAATATAATGGTAATTTATCATTTGAAAACATTTAATGCAAGAACCCATGAGATTGAGTGAAATCTAAGCATTTTCATAAACATTGGAAACTTTAAAACTATTTTGAAATTGACTCTAGAGGTGAAGCTAAACCTAGATAAAGGATCATCATACCTTATACTTAAAGACTCCCACCAAAATTACTTCAAAACTTGGATAGATTAACCTTGAAACATTGAGTTCTTCACCTCTAATGGAGTTTTCCTTGAGAGAGGGTTTTGGAGAAAAGAGGTTTCTAACATTGGGGTTGTGAAAATAATAAAGTATAAAATAGGTTTAAAAACTTTAATACTCTTAAAATATGGTAATAAACCTAAAATAACCATCAATACATTTATAGGAGCATGGGGTAAAATAACTAATTCACCCCTCTCTTGGTCGTAACTTGCACCATCAAAACAGTTCCCATCCACGGTTCGTTGATTGGTTGACGGCCCGTGTTGTCAAATCCGTGGTTTGGGACTGAGGCTCCTAAAATGGGAGACAAGTATCTCTAGAATAAATCTTGACCTACAGAGCAAGCCCACAACTTGTAGATCAATATACTGGTTGTGGTTTGCTTTCGTAGGTCAGCACAATTTTGCAGCTTGGAGTTTGAACTTAGGGTCCTCCTCAAGGACCCTTGGCGTAGTTCTTGGGGAGTCGTACCCAGACGTTTAACCCCTAAGCATAATGTTCTAAGTACGAGAACCATTTACCTTTATTTTGACCTCCAACTATCACTTCAAATTTCAACGACACGACACAAGGACACACTAAATCAAATGACTAGTTTCCGGGTGTTATAGTCGTTCCTTGACATTCGACCCCAAAACTCTTTTATATAAACTTCAAAAAGACACTTCTCATCATTTTAATCAAGTTATCAACATCAAACATACCATATCAGGCTCTATTTCTTCCTACTTCATTTTAGGGTCATTACATTATCCCCACTTCCGAACATTCGTCCTCGAATGACACTTTAAACACATTAAGAGTAATGATACAAAATTGGCAGACAAAAATAAGCATTCAACATCAAGATATAGACACACAACTAGGAGGAAACATGAATTCCACATCAACAAGTTCAAAGCACAACAAGCAAGTAGGAACTAAATCTACAAACTCATTATGCACCAAACTTCACATTCTTCATTTCATTTAAGGAACTTCTTATCCAAATCACATTGTGCTCATTACAACTATTTTAGGCAATTCATACAACTTTTTCAATAATACATTTAAGCATGTTCAACATTTAACCTCATGAAGCAATTAGGTAAATCATACTTGATGCACATCAACGTGAGGAACTCATTCATGAAAACTTATTTTTGCTCATTAAACAAGAATTCAACTAAAACATGCATAACATAAAGAAGCCATGGAAAACTCATTAATGTTCATGACTTCAAAACATAAGATGAGCTACAAGGAAACTTTAGGTCTCAAGCTTGAGTAAGAATAGAAGGGAAAGAGATAAGGGTAAGGAACTCTCATAAGCTTGGTGTCACATCCGGGGAGTACCCCCTAGAAGTAACCGGTGTCGTCGTCCTCGAAGAGGACTAAAACTAACCTCTTAGCGTTAATCATTACATTTCATAGGATAAATTAAGGAAAATTTAAAAAAAATTATTTACTTCTACATTGAGGTTTACATTGACCTCTCGCATACACATAATATATACGTAGGGAGTTTACATAGACTCCTCGCATTGGAAGAACTACATAGGCTTGTACTTTTATTTCACATACATAAGATAGCAATATAGATTCATAAGAAGTCTAGGATACGTCTCATATTAAATACCATCTAGAACAAATACAACATTGGGAATAGCCCATACTTCATACAATAAGGCCACATATAGGCATATAAAATATTAATCTTTAAATGAAAGAGAATGAACAAAAGTGTCTTTACGACTAAACAATATCCAATAGCAAGATAGTGGCATCGTCCTCGGAAAGTGAGGACCTACCGAACTTGGAGAATGAGAATCCAAGTCTTCTTCAATGTCCCTCTAAAAGCTTAATGGTCCACGCCTACATTTTGTAGTAAATATAGAGAATGGGTTAGTACACCACTTGTACTAAGTATGGAAACATGCACATAAAACATTTGAAAGAATGCATGATAAAGGGACATTTACTCTTAGAAGACATGCTAAGTCATATGGAAACCTTTAATTCACATACAAGAGCACATACCACATAAGGAATCACAATAGCAGAAGTCATGTTCATAATCAATACAACTTAACGTAAGAACGATGTATAACACAAGACAAACATTATTAATGCCTAACTAAGTCAATATGTATGCTAACATAATTGAGTACATAGTCAAACAACTCCAACATCAAACTATAACCACAAGCACATATAAGAGTTCCTAACATTACACTACATGAAAGACCTCTACTCACAACCCCCCATCAAGTCCACATGAGCAATGACAAAGCAAAGCCCCATAACCTTACTCAACCAAGTAGACCAAAAAAAGGATAACAAGTATTTCCTAACTTCATATAGTATAGCACCAAGAGCAATCATCATCATTAGTAGAAATATAGACCATTAGCATGTTCATAAGTGAAACTAGCATCATATAGTATCATCAACATGTACAGTCAATATATGCATAATATTTACTTTATATAACATAAGAACAACCTTCCAAGACTTCCCTCAAGGCCAACTAGCGCAATGTATAGTTAGAGTCCCATACCCCTACCTAGACTAAGTCAAACCCCTTAGGTCACCCTAGTTAGTGTTCACATTATTACTTCATTTTACTTGTGGGAACACTTGCCTTAACCGACATAGACCACAAGAGATAAATGTGGAATCATGTGTCATGCAACCTTACACCGAAAGAAGGTGGACAACTTGCCAAGGTAGTACCAAAACATGAACATATCATTCTAGGTGGATCCACTAGCTAGTATTCCTATGGGGGAAACATAATTCAAGAACTAGGAGATGTATTTGGGACCCTCTTTATGCACATTGCATTATTGTCTCCAATCTCATGAGTACAATAATAAACCTACCTTACCACATTGGGAAGGGACACTTCTCATCACTAGTTCACTCGTGTTAAGCTAGAGTCCCTTTTTAAAATGTCTTTAAGCCTTTAATAATCATCATAACTTAGTATAGGCCATAGGATACTAACCCCTTATATATTCATATCATTATCTCATTAGGAATTGCATGAGAATGTCCTTCCAATACATCCCTCATAAGTGAGATCAACACATCTTCATCTTCATGTCATAATAAGGCACATAGGCAATTCATAACCAACCTTATATCATTACATGTTAAAAATAATCTCACAATCATATAATCAAGACATTTTAATTTCATCATCAAACCAACACTACCTAATTCAATAAAAAGGTATGCTTCAATTGAACTTCATCACCAAGTAAAAACCATCACAATTGAAGTAATGGTTTAAGATCACAAAGTCTTGCCAATTTCTCCTTCAAAAGCCATCATCAATGGTCTTACCCTCAACCAATACAATTCTATACATCAATTGGTATAAAAACATCATATAATAGTAATTAACACAATAACTAACTCAATTACATCAATACAAATCAATTCAACATGAGTTCATCAACTATGGTTAGGGAATTTGGGTCAATTCATGATCTATTCCACAAACTAGGTTAATTTATCAAGAACCAATATAATGGATCCATGATACAACATAATCTAATCATAATAACAAAAATAAATCATAAAAAATACAATTTAGAAGATCAAATTCTTATTAGAAAGAAACCCATATGAAATCATCTTTTTGAAAACCAATTTTTGAAGAACACTTTGAGGAAAGGAATCCCAAAGGTGAAAGGTTCCCATAACTTGTTAATCCTTGAAAAATGATAGAGAAAAGTAGTCGTCTTGCTGCCCTAGAACCCTTATACCTTGGTCTTCTATGGAGTCTTCTTGGGAGAGAGAAAGTAGAGAGAAGGAAGAGCAATTTGGGTTTGGGAAAAGTGAGGTGTTAAGTTGGGTTGAGGCTTAGGGTAGTTTATATAGTTGCTTTACTAAGCTAATTAACCACCCCCTAGTCCCTAATTAACCACCTAACTAACAAACTTAATTAAATGAACCAAACTAAAGCTTTACAGAAAAGTGCAGGCCTGACCTACGAGACCCTGACCTACGGGCCGTAGGTCAGTCGATGGGTACTATTCACCTCTGTCCTGCACATCCGTAGATAAGTTCAGAGAGTTGTATTTTGGCCCTTTTTGAAATTTACTAAATGTCGATCGACTGCAGCATTGAGGCCCCGTTGATTGGCCTATGACTCGTCGATGGTAAGCGTATGTGCTGCTGTCTTTTGACATCTGTTTGGTCCTTTGGAAAGGGTCCTCCTCAAGGACCCTTAGGGTGGTCCTTGGGGAGTCATACCCGGACGTTTAGACCCTAAATATGTTCTAATACTATTTTGACAACTTTCCACCAAATTTCATCAATTTCCGACTCTTAAAACCTTGTGAAATAGGATAAGGCACACTAGCACCTCTTTCACAATTCTCCGGATGTCATGGACGTTTCTTGACGTCTTTACTCTAAAACTTCCTAAATGACTCATAACCATATTTTTGACCTTAAAACAGTATTACAACCCTTATACACTCCTGTGAGAATATAGATTAGGTCTTGGACTTTCGAAGTGTTACATTACACCACCACCACCCCCTTAGGAACTTCATTCCCGAATGACACTAAAATCTTTTGAAAGGAAAGGATAGACTCAATACTAGCAGCCCAACCAACAACATACATAATCATCATGAGTTACAACTCAAATGAACATAAAAACATGGCATTTACACATAGCAACTCAAAACATCTTTTTAACATATATAAGAGCTCAATATCACAACATGAGGAATTTCCTTCTCAATAACAACATGAGCTCAATACTACATATACAGTCACTTATGCCAAAACTCATTACAAAACACATCAACATGTTCAATATCACTTTATAAAGGCAACAACATACCAAAATACACCAAATAAGTGCAATCAAGTAAAAGAGCATCTTTTCCCATAAAAATTCATTTTACCATAAACTTTTACCATAATATGCATATCTTTGCAAAACAAGTCAAATTTAAATTTATTCATTATTTTCACTATTAGGAGGAACAACTAACCTTAATTAGCAAAGAGATGGGGATAACGGGACTTCATGTCGGCCTCGGTCTCCCATGTTGCTCCCTCAACTAGGTGATTTCTCCATAACACTTTTATGGAGGCCACCTCTTTGTTCCTCAACTTCTTCACTTGACGATCAATAATTTCCACCGAAACCTCTTCATAGGAGAGATTCTCATCCACTCCTAGACCTTCAATAAGAAGAATGGACTCGGGGTCACCAATGCACTTCTTAAGCATGGATACATGGAAAACCGGGTGAATCGAAGCTAGCTCACTAGGTAATCTCAACTCACATGCAACCTTGCCAACCGTTTGTGAAATTTCATAGGGACCCACATAACGAGGACTTAACTTCCCTTTCTTGCCAAATATCACCACCCCTTTCATGGGTGAAACTTTCAAGTACACCTTATCACCTTTTTCAAATTCTAATTCTCTTCTCCTACGGTCGGCATAAGACTTTTGCCGGCTATAGGCTGTTTGCAATCAATTCCTTATGAAATGAACTTTCTCCAAGGTCTTATAGATCAAGTTAGGACCAAGAATCTAAGACTAACCCACTTTAAACCATCCAATCAAAGATCCATATCTCCTACCATACAAAGCTTCAAAAGGAGCCATGGCTATAGACGAATGGTAACTATTGTTATAAGAGAATTCCACCAAAGGCAAGTGTTCATCCCAACTTCCCTTGAAGCCTATCACACAATCTCTAAGCATATCCTCAAAAGTTTGAATGGTATGCTTCGCTTGACCATCCGTTGAGGGGTGAAAGCGGTGCTTACCTTCACTATTGTATCCAACCCTTTTTGGAATGACCTCCAAAACCTAGATGTGAATTGTGCTCCCTATTCTATATGACGGATAATGGAATACCATGGATATTCACAATCTCATCTATATAGATCTTGCCACAATCCTCCGCCGAGTAAGTGGACTTAACGGGAATAAAGTGAGCAGACTTTGTCATCCTATCCACTACCACCCATATAGAGTCATTTTGCCTTCGAGTCCGAGGAAAACCCACTATGAAGTCCATACTAATGTCTTCCCACGTCCAAGTATGAACTTGTATTTCTTGAAGTAAACCACCCGACTTTTGGTGCTCGGCTTTCACTTGTTGGCAATTTGGACACTTTGCTACAAATTTTGTTATGTCCCTTTTGAATACATCCCACCAAAATACCTCTTTAAGGTCATGATACATCTTAGTAGAACCCAGATAAATCAAATAACGAGAACCATGAGCTTCCTCTAGGATCTGATTTCTCAACTGATCCACATTTGGCACAATCAACCTCCCTTGGTACCTCAAAAGACCATCCCCCCCCCCATAAGGAGAATGACTCATTAAGATTACTAAGAACCGATTCCTTTGACTCCATCAATGATGGATCAAGATGTTGCTTAGACTTCACCTCAACCACCAAAGATGATTCAGAGTTATGATTGACCATAAAACCACCATTCGGAGAATCTTCCAATCTAACACCAAATGAGCCAACCTATGGACATCTTTCACTAGGTCTTTCTTTCTCTCTTCTACATGAGATACACCACCCATGGTCATAAAACTTAGAGCATCCGCAACCACGTTGGCCTTGTCAGGGTGGTAGATAACACTCATGTCGTAATCATTCAACAACTCTAACCATCTTCGTTGTTGGAGATTCAACTCTTTTTGGGTAAACACGTATTGAAGACTCTTATGGTCGGTATACACATCAACATGAACACCATATAGGTAATGTCTCCATATTTTCAAGGCAAACACCACAGCCGCTAACTCAAGATCATGAGTTGGGTAGTTCTTCTCCTGAACCTTAAGTTGTCTAGAAGCATAGGCTATAACCTTTCTGTGTTGCATAAGTACACAACCCAATACCACTCAGGATGCATCACAATATACAACGAAACCCTTTGTACCCTCCGATAATGTCAACACCGGAGTGGTGGTAAGCCTATTTTTCATGATTTGGAAGCTTCTTTCACAAGCCTCCGACCACTCAAATTTTACATTCCATTTGGTCAAAGTAGTCAAAGGAGACGCAATGGATGCAAAACCATCCACAAACCTCCTATAGTACCCGGATAGACCCAAGAAACTTCTTATATCTGTTGGAGCCAAGGTCTAGGCAATTCCTAACCGCCTCAGTTTTCTTTGGATCATTTTATACACCCTCACTAGAGATGACATGACCAAGAAACACCACTGCCTTAACCAAAACTCACATTTTCTATACATGGCAAATACTTGGTGTTCCTTCAAAACTTGTAACACCACTCTCAAATGATCCATATGATCACCCTCATTCTTCGAATACACCAAGATGTCATCTATAAAGACAATCACAAAGGCATCTAGGTAGTTTCGGAACACACTATTCATTAGGCCCATAAATGTCGCCGGAGCATTAGTCAAACCAAATGACATCACCCTAAACTCATAGTGACCATATCTTGTTCGAAAGGCCATTTTGGAAATATCATAATCTCTCACCCTAAGTTGGTGATATCCCAACCTTAAGTCCATTTTTGAAAAGTAGCTTGCCCCTTGGAGTAGATCAAATAAGTTGTCAATCCGCGGGAGAGGATACTTATTCTTTATGTTCACTTTGTTTGGTAATCGATACACATCCTAAGGGACCCATCCTTCTTCTTCACAAATAGAACCGGAGCACCCCATGGGGAGATACTAGGTTGAATGAAGCTTTTTTCTAGTAAATCCTTGAGTTGAGCCTTCAACTCTTTCAATTTGGCCGGAGCCATCCGATAAGGAAGAATTGAAATGGGATTTGTATCCGGTAGAAAGTCAATACAAAAATTGATTTCCCGTTCGGAAGGTATTCTGAGAAGATCATTAGGAAACACCTCCGGAAACTCTCTCACTACGGGGAATAACTCAATGGGAGGAACTTCAGAGTCTAAATCTTTGAATCTTACAATATGGTATACACACCCTTTAGAGATCATTTTACAAGCTTTTAGACAAGAAATGATACGACCTCTTGGAATAGAACTTCCCCCCTTCCACTCAATGACGGGCTCATTAGGAAAGTTAAACTTGACAACTCTTGTCCTACAATCAATGAAAACAAACAAGTATTCAACCAATACATCCCCAAAATGATATCGAAATCTAACATATCAAGTTCTACCAATTCAACATGGGTAACTCTATTGGGCAACATTATATTACAATTTCTATATACTCTTCTTGGAACCACCGACTCATTCACTGGGGTAGTCACCATGAAAGGTTCATTCAAGATATAGGGCAAAATATCAAACTTTCTAGCTACTAAAGGGGTAACATATGACAAGGTAACACCCGGATCAAGTAAACAATAAACATTTAAAGAGAAGACTTATAACATACCGGTCACCACATCGGAGAACTCTCTTGTTCACCACTAGAACGGAGAGTATAAAAGCAATTATTTTTTGGAGCATAAACATTTGTACCACTCACTTGTCCACTCCCCTTGTCTCGACCGTTCACATTAGGGTAGTCTCTAACCTTGTGACCACTTTTACCACATCCGAAGCAATTCTCCGTCCCAACTAGGCACTCACCCCATTGTTTCTTGCCACACTTTCCACAAGTTGGATTTTTACTTGGTGAAGTAGTACCTCTTCCCTTTTGAGACTTAGGGTTAGACACCCTATCATCACGAGCCTTAGGAAACTTAGAAGGAACTTGATTAGAGAACCTCTTCTTTTATCTAGGCTTATCTTGAATTTCCAACCTCCCATTTGAAGAACCACTCTCAAAATACTTGGCCCTCTTGGCCTCTCTATTCTTCCTCCTTAACCTACTCTCTTCCACTTGTTGAGCATGAACCATTAGACGAGAGATATTCATAGCCAAACGACATTTTTCCACCAAAGTCATCGGACACTCCCATAAGAAATCGGCTCATCTCATCCTTTGGGTTAGACACCAAGGATAGATCATACTTAGACAATTTTGTAAATTTCAAGGATTAGACGAGTACACTCATACCTCCTTGTCGAAGGTTGATGAATTTTTCCACCTTAGCTTCCCTCAACTATCTAGGAAAGAACTCATCAAGGAATGCTCTATTGAAGATCTCCCAAGTTACTGGACCACCTCATAGCACCCTATTATCTCTCCATTGGGTGTACCAAGTTTGTGCCACATCTTTGAGTTGACAGGCGGCCAACTCAGCCTTTTCACCCGTAGTCACTCCCATAGAAAATAGGATCTTATTGAGCTCATCTAGGAAATCTTGAGGGTCTTCATCCGCTCTTGACCCATAGAACATAGGAGGATCATCCTAGTAAAGTCTCTTAAACGAGATGTCATAGTGCTAGCATGAAAAGGCACATGGGGTCCAACTTCCCAATTAACTTGGGCCGTCATGGCTTGGACTTGAGAAGTGACGACATTAGCTTGTGAAGTCATGGCTTGGACCAAATTGAGAAAATTTGCCCTTATATCTCCATCGATCATCGGTGGAGGAACAATCGGAGCTTGATCACCCATAGAAACTTCTTCAAGTGGAGGGACTTGATTGTCTTGCGGAGGATCTTGGTTGTCATGAGCCCCTGCATTAGCAATCCCTTCCTAGGCCCTTCATGCAGCTGCCATTCGAGTATTTATACCAATAACCACAATAAAAGGCTTAGGTAAAAGCACATACAAAATAGACACTAGAGGCACGACATTAGTTTACAAGAAAATAGGAATTTCCTAAGCATCATATAGTCTCTCATTCATAAGTGTGGCGCACTTCACAATTATGAATAAAAATCTACAGAGACGTTGTTTAAAAATACATCCATTCTAAAGATATTCAACCTCATACTTTAATACCAAGTTTGTCACATCCGGGGATCACTCCCTAGAAGTAACAGTAACAGGTGTCTTCATCCTCAAAGAGGACTAGACTAACCTTCTTAGCGTTCATCATTACATTTTAATAGGTTAAATTGCGGAAATTTAAAACTTTTTCTTTACTTCTACATTGAGGTTTACATAGACTTCTCGCATACACATAATATATACATAGGGAGTTTACATAGACTCCTCACATAGGAAGCACTACATAGACATCTACTTTTATTTCACAAACATAAGATAGCAATATAGATTCATAAGAAGTCTAGGATACGTCTCATATTAAAAACCATCTAGAACGAGTACAACATTGGGCATAGCCATACTTCATACAATAAAGGCCACATATAGGCATATATAATCATAGTCTTCAAATGAAAGAGAATGAACAAAAGTACCTTTAAGACTAAACAATATCCAATAGCAAGATAGTGGCATCGTCCTAAGAAAGTGAGGACCTACCGAACTTGGAGAATGAGAATACAAGTCTTCTTTAATGGCCCTCTAAAAGCTCAATGGTCAGAACCTACATTTTGTAGTAAACATAGAGAATGGGTTAGTACACCACTTGTACTAAGTATGGAAACATGCACATAAACATTTGAAAGAATGCATGATAAAGGGACATTTACTCTTAGAAGACATGCTAAGTCATATGGAAACCTTTAATTCACATACAAGAGCACATACCACATAAGGAATCACAATAGCAGAAGTCATGTTCATAATCAATACAACTTAACGTAAGAACGATGTATAACACAAGACAAACATTATTAATGCCTAACTAAGTCAATATGTATGCTAACATAATTGAGTATATAGTCAAACAACTCCAACATCAAACTATAACCACAAGCACATATAAGAGTTCCTAACATTACACCACATGAAAGACCTCTAGTCACAACCCCCCATCAAGTCCACATGAGCAATGACAAAGCAAAGCCCCATAACCTTACTCAACCAAGTAGACCAAAAAAAGGATAACAAGTATTTCCTAACTTCATATAGTATAGCACCAAGAGCAATCATCATCATTAGTAGAAATATAGACCATTAGCATGTTCATAAGTGAAACTATCATCATATAGTATCATCAACATGTACAGTCAATGTATGCATAATATTTACTTTATATAACATAAGAACAACCTTCCAAGACTTCCCTCAAGGCCAACTAGCGCAATGTATAGTTAGAGTCCCATACCCCTACCTAGACTAAGTCAAACCCCTTAGGTCACCCTAGTTAGTGTTCACATTATTACTTCATTTTACTTGCGGGAACACTTGCCTTAACCGACATAGACCACAAGAGATAAATGTGGAATCATGTGTCATGCAACCTTACACCGAAAAAAGGTGGACAACTTGCCAAGGTAGTACCAAAACATGAACATATCATTCTAGGTGGATCCACTAGCTAGTATTCCTATGGGGGAAACATAATTCAAGAACTAGGAGATGTATTTGGGACCCTCTTTATGCATATTGCATTATTGTCTCCAATCTCATGAGTACAATAATAAACCTACCTTACCACATTGGGAAGGGACACTTCTCATCACTAGTTCACTCGTGTTAAGCTAGAGTCCCTTTTTGAAATGTCTTTAAGCCTTTAATAATCATCATAACTTAGTATAGGCCATAGGATACTAACCCCTTATATATTCATATCATTATCTCATTAGGAATTGCATGAGAATGTCCTTCCAATACATCCCTCATAAGTGAGATCAACACATCTTCATCATCATGTCATAATAAGGCACATAGTCTATTCATAACCAACCTTATATCATTACATCTTAAGCATAATCTCACAATCATATAATCAAGAAATTTAATTTCATCATCATACCAACACTACCTAATTCAATCACAAGGCATGGTTCAATTTAACTTCATCACCAAGTAAAAACCATAACAATTGATGTAAAGGTTTAAGATCACAAAGTCTTACCAATTTCTCCTTCAAAAGCCATCATCAATGGTCTCGTCCTCAACCAATCCAATTCCATCCATCAATTGGTATAACTAAATCATATAATAGTAATTAACATAATAACTAACTCAATTGCATCAATACTAATCAATTCAACATAAGTTCATCAACTATGCTTAGGGAATTTGGGTCAATTCATGATCTATTCCATAAACTAGGTTAACTTATCAAGAACCAATGTAATTGAGCCTTGATAAAACATAATCTAATCATACTAACCAAAATAAACCATAAACAATACAATTTAGAAGATCAGAATCGTCTTAGAAAGAAACCCATATGAAATCATATTTTTGAAAACCAATTTTGGAAGAACCCTTTGGGGAAAGCAATCCCAAAGGTGAAATATTTCCATACCTTGTTAATCCTTGAAGAATGATGGAGAAGATTAGTCTTATTTCTGACCTAGAAACCTTAGACCTTGGTCTTCTATGGAGTCTTCTTGGGAGAGAGAAGGAAGAGAGAAGGAAGAGCAATTTGGGTTCGGAAAAAGTGACGTGTTAAGTTGGGTTTAGGATTAGGGTAGTATATATAGTTGCTTAAGTAATCTAATTAACCACCCCCTAATCCCTAATTAGCCCTCTAACTAACTAACTTAATTAAATGAACAAAACTAAAACTTCAGAGAAAAGTGTAGGCCTGACCTACGAGACCCCGACCTACGGGTCGTAGGTCAGTCGATGGGCATTGTTGACCTCCGTCCTACACATCCGTAGATAAGTTTTGGTGATTTGTATTTTGGCCCATATTGAAAATTGTGTAAGTGCCCATCGACGGCAGCATCGACGCCCCGTCGATTGGCCTACGCCCCATCGATGGTAGGTGTAGGTGCTGGTGTCTTTTGACAGCTTTTTGGTCCTTTGGAAAGGGTCCTTCTCATGGACCCTTAGGGTGATCCTTGGGGATTCTTAACCGGACGTTTCGACCCCAAACATGTTCTAATACTAGTTTTACACCTTTCCACCAAATTTTATCAAGTTTTGACTCTTAAAACCTTGTGAAATAGGTTAAGGCACACTAGCACCTCTTTCGCAATTCTCCAGACGTCATGGACGTTTCAAGACGTCTTGACTCTAAAACTTCCTAAATGACTCATAACCATTATTTTTTACCTTAGAATAGTATTACAACCCTTAGAAACTCATGTGAGGCTGTATATTAGGTCTTGGACTTTCGAAGTGTTACACTTGGTATTCATCATTCTATCCCCCACTTAAGGGAAAACCCATATAATTCTACCATGCACACAACATAAGGAATATCAATACCACACTTACAAAAAAAAGGAACTATTACTTATAGGTACCTTCATCCAGATAAGCTCCCTTGCCCTCTTTAGCTTGAAGTGCATGAAAACGAGTCTTCTTTTGAGCATCAAGATTTTGTCCATTAAGAGAAGATTTCATGGTGTCCCTTACTCTAGAAGTAAGAGTAGGACAATATTTTACTTGTTTATCATTATTTCCACAACCATAGCACCCATTCGTACCGGCTAGACAGTTCTCAAAATGTTTCTTTCCACAATTCTGGCAAGTAGGTTTAGCAACTTCAGATCCACCACCTCTCTATTGGTTACCCTTAGGAGAACTTCAAGAATCTTGGTTTGGAGCTCTCTTTTTGAACCTTCGTTTGTTTACCTTGCTTATCAGACCTACCCCTCTTCACATCCCTATTCATCCTCTTATGTTTGGACTCCTAAATAGATTGAGCATACGCAATATGTCTATATATATTCATATCATTATGGAGCATTGTCGTAAGAAACACTTTATTAAGTTTGGTGTCCTCAATAGATTGAAAATACACAACAAGTCTAGATGGATTCATATTATCATGGAGCATTGTCGTACGACACTCTTTCTTAACAAAGATGGAACATACTTAGACAATAGGGTAAACTTGAAGGAATATTCCTCAACCTTCATGCTACCTTGCCTAAGGTTTAGAAACTCCTCAATCTTCACCTCCTTATTCTCACAGGGAAAATAGTTACCAAGAAACGTCTTCTTAAACTCTTCTCATTCTATAGGCCTATTTTCCCTACATTAAGTAAAACAAAATTGAGAAACCTCTTTTAATTGATAGTAATCCAACTCCGCCTTTTCTCTAGAGATAACTCCCATAGCCTCCTCTAATGGAGTTTTCCTTGAGAGAGGGTTTTAGAGAAGAGAGGAATCTAACTTTGGGGTTTTGAAAATAATAAAGTCTCAAAAAAGTTTAAAAACTTTAATACTCTTATAGTATGGTAATAAACCTAAAGTAACCGTCTATATATTTATACGAGGTTGGGGTAAATTTACCAATTCACCCCTCGTGTGGTCGTAACTTTCACCAGCAAACCAGTTCCCATCCACGGGTCCAATTCACAGATTGTGGATTGTTTTATTGATCGTTCTATCAATCCGTGGTTTGGTACAAAGGCATCTAAAATGGGAGACAAGTCTCCCTACACTAACTCTTGGCCTACAGATCAAGTCCACGAGCCGTAGATTAATCTACTATTCGTGGTTTGCATTCGTAAGTCACCACATTTTGGTAGGTTGTGGTTTTAACTTAGGGTCCTCCTCAAGGACCCTTAGGGTGGTCTTTTTGGAGTCGTACCCGAACTTTCAACCCCTAAGTATGATGTTCTAAGTACAAAACTGTTTACCTTTATTTTAACCTCTAAACGACACTCCAAACTTCAACAATAAGACACTAGGACATACTAGTTCAAATGACTAATTTCTGGATGTTATAGTCGTTCCTTGACGTTTAACCCCAAAAATCTTTAAGCTAAACTTCAAAAGACATTTTTTTATCATTTTAATCAAGTTACCAACATCAAACACACCATATGAGGCTCTAGTTCTTCCTACTCCATTTTAGGGTCATTACATTCAGGCTGCCATGGATCCTCTATTTTTTTAGTCCATTCTCTTCGGACTCGGTCTAGTGTTTAGATATTATTTATATGTTAGTGTTGTGGTTGTAGCCCTCTTTTCTTAGACTTGTTGAATTTTAGAGGTTTGTACAATGACTTTTATGTTCTAGGGGTGACTTTTCGTAATAGTTATGTTAGTTGTTTTATTAAATTTTTGGAGTGTATGTGAACTCCATTTTAATTCTTCATTTAAATCTGCTTTTGTATTATTAAAGGCTTAAGTTTTCGTTAATTTATTTAGTTGGTTTGTTAGTGGTGGTTTTCCCTCCAAAGGATTAGTGTGGATGCTAATCACGGCGGTCGGGGTCGTGACAATGTTGGTTACTCGACCCATCTCCATTCCTCTTTATAAGATGCCTCCGGTAGAATTGAGAGAGCCTAAGGCTCAAATCCAGGATCTTCTTGATAAATGATTCATCCATTCTAGTGCTTTCTTGTGGGGTTCCTATCTTGTTTTTTAAGAATAAGTATGGTAGTATGAGGATGTGCATAGACTATCGTCAATTGAAAAAGGTCAGCATTCAAAAGTACTATACGTTGCCCCGGATAGATGATCTTTTTTACCAGGTGCAGGGTTTATCAATTTTCTCTAAAATTTATGTTTAGTTATCATCAGTTCTAGATTAGGCTTGAGATGTACCAAATATGGCATTCAGGACCCGCTATGGGCATTATGACTTTTTAGTTATATCATTTGGGTTGACCAATGGGCTTGTAGATTTCATGAGTTTGATTAATGGTGTGTTAAAACAATTCCTATATTCCTTTTTTGTTGTCTTTATTGATGAAATCTCGGTTTATTCGAAGAGTAAGGAAGAGAACGCCAACCATCTTCATATAGTTTTGGTTTTCCATGGGAGACAAAGGTTATATACCAAATTTTCAAAGTGTGAGTTTTGGTTGACTTCAATTGGCTTTCCGGGGCATGTAGTTTCCTAGGAAGGGGTAATGGTAGATCTCTAAAATATCTAAGCAGTTAAGAATTGGGTCTGCCCTTGCTCTATGATTGAAATTAGGAGTTTTGTGGGGGCTGACCAACTATTAGCACTGGTTTAAGAGAAATTTTACTTCCATCGCCAATATATAACGAGACTAACCTAAAAGGAGGTACCCTCCGAATGAACTGACAAATGTAAAGAAGTATTTTTAAAGCTCATGACTCTTCTATGCAAAACACCGATTCTGGCCTTACTTGTAGAAGGTAAAGATTTCATTATTTTCTATGATGTTTTACAGTTGGGTTTCGGTGTTCTGTTGATCTAGGATAAGAATGTTATAGCTTCTGCATTGACCGCAATCGAAGGTGCATGAGATGAACAACCCGACACATGATTTGGAGTTGGCAGCAGTAATGTTTTGCCCTCAAGATCTGGCGGCATTACTGTTATGGTTTCAAGTGTGAGGTATTTACTGACCATCGTAGTCAAGGACCTGAATCTTGAGACAGCGAAGGTGGATGGAGTTACTCAAGGATTATGATGTTACCATTCAGGTAAGACTAGCGTGGTGACAGGCACAATAAGCAGGAAGACAGTGAGTATGTTTAGTCTAGCTTGCTTTGGTGTATCCAAGCTACCTCTTGCCACGGTGATTCAAACCTTGGAGTCTAAGTTCATGAAGTTAGGCATCTCGGAGAAAGATGGGGTGTTAGCTAATATTAAGTTTAGGCCCACCTTAATTGAGGAGATCACGGCCAAATATTTTGAGGATGAGAGTTTGAATGAGATCACAAGGAAGGAAATGTATGACAAAGCGCAAGACGCGTCTCTCAAAGAGGGTGGTTTTCTTAGTTATAAGGGAAGCATTTATGTTCCACAAGTTGATAACTTAATTCAAAAAATGTAGACAGAATCCCATGGTTTGGAGTATTCAATTCATACGGGTGTGACCAAGATGTGTAGAGATTTGAAACGAATTTATTGGTGGTCTGGCATGAAGAATGACATATATGAGTTTATGGCTAAGTGCCGAAACTGTCAGCATGTAAAGTATGAGTACCAAAGACCTTCCAGTTTTCTCCAGCGAACATTAATCCCTGAATGGAAGTGGGATAGAAATGGATTTTGTGGTTGATCTTCCTAAGACATTGGGAAATTTTTATTCCATTTGGGTGGTGGTTGATAGACTAACTTAGTCATCCCATTTCATTCCAGTCAGAGTGGACTATAATGCGCAGCAATTGGCTTAAGGTGTATGTGAATGAGATAGTGAGGCTGCATGGAGTGCCCCTTTCTATCATCTTGGATTGTGGTACGCAACTCACATCAAAGTTTTGGGGAAAATTGCATGAGGTGTTTGGTACTCAACTCACTTTTAGTACAACCTTTCACCCATAACCGGATGGACAGTCAAAGAGAACTATTCAAGCGTTAGAGGACATGTTCAGGGCATGTGTGATTGACTTTGGAGGGCATTGGGATTAGTTCTTACCTTTGTGTGAGTTCTCGATAATAAAAGTTACTACTTCAGCATTGACATGGTGCCGTTCGAGGTACTTTATGGGAGAGGATGTAGATCACCCATAGGATGGTTTGAGGCCGGAGATGTGAAACCTTTGGGAGTTGACTGGGTGAAAGATGCTCAAAATAAGGTAAGAAGCATCCAAGCTAAGCTTCTAGCAGCCCACAGTCGACAGAAAAGTATGCAGGCCGTAAGGTAAGAGACATGAAATCTCAAGATGGTGAGCAAGTCCTTCAAAAAGTGTCACCCGTAAAGGGGTTATGAGATTTGGCAAGAAGAGCAAGCTTAGTCTGCTATACATTGGCCAATTTGAGATTCTTGATTGTGTAGGGCCAACTACTTATAGATTGGCTTTACCGCCTAGCCTATCTTGAGTTCATCCAGTGTGTCATGTGTCCATGTTGAAGAAATATCATGGGGAGGGGGTTATATCATAAAATGGGACTCCGTCTTGTTAGACAAGAACCTTCAGTATAAGGAAGAACTGGTTGCAATCCTTGATCGTGATGTCTGAAAGATAAGGACCAAGGATATAAAGTCCATAAAAGTTAAATGGAGGCAGCGTCCACTATAGAAAACTACTTGGGAAACCGAGAAGGACATCCGAGACAAGTATCCCCAGTTGTTCAACGATTCAGGTACTACTCTACCTTACTTTAGCCAATTTTTCCTAATTTATCACTCGCAGACGAGTGATGGGTAAATTGATATCTATTGTAATGACATGTTACCGTCATTATGGAAAAGTTAATGGGGAAAGAAATTGGGCGAAAAACTTTTGAGTAATGACTTCGGAATTCCTAGCCTAGTCCAAATTTGGGTGAAATCTGAGTAAGGTGAGGTGTGGGGAAATATGGAAATGAATAAGAGAATTAATTATAAATTTGATCATATGAGTGGATATACAAGACATTAGTGAGATCGTACGGCTTTACAAAAACGAATTCAGGAGAGTAGAACTCCCAAAACTGATCTTAGCGTGAACAAATAGTTTTGAGTGTCAAAGGTTGAAGATTTGTTGTGAAATGAGAGTTGAAACACAAATTCCAAATTTCTATCTCCATGCAAGCCGCTAGGGCAGGGTTAGCTCCTTCGGGGCGGGGTCGTTGTGGCGGGTTAGATCCCACAGTGGTGGGATAGTCGCGACTTAAATCAGGAAAAGACCTAAAAATATTATTTTCTGAAAAACCTTCATTCTGGAGAGGTAAGAGATGACCCAGAGCAAGTTCTTGACTGCTTTCCACAACTTCTAGCACTCAAGATAAGATTATTACTCCTAATCCATTTTCTGTTCGTAGAACTTAGATTGTTGGATAATTATTATTGGTGAAGGATTTTGACCTGATGTTAATGGTGGGATAAGCTCTAATTAAACATTAGGGTGTTGGGTTTGGTCTAGGATTAATAATGTCAATTATAATTCGGGTAAGTAAGCCTTGTTTTGTTGATACTTGCATTAATTGATTGTTTTTAGACAAAGAACATGCTGAAAGAATCCGAAAAAGGAAGTCTCAAGTGTCTTAGGAGGATTCAAGCTTTATTTCGAGGTAGGTGATGATTTCATTTCTTATTTTTGTGATATACGGCGGTTAATTACTTCATTGTATGCATGTATGTATGATAATAGTGAAATACGAATCAAATCTAATTCAATGATATATGAACTATTACATGATGTGAACCAATTACTTGATTGCATTACTATAAGCATTGTTCATTATAGATGTGATTGCGATAGTGGTTGTGTTGATTGGATCGGATGTCACATTTTGACACATATATTGGATAGGGTATCATGTTCCGACACATATATTGGATCGGATGTCACTTCCTGACACATATATTGGATCGGGTGTCACGTTCCAATACATATATTGGATCTGGTGTCACGTTCTAACACATATATTGAATTGAGTGTCACGTTCTGACACACTAAAAGTTCGGGTGTGGGTTCCATGAGAGGGTCATTGTGATTATTACATTTTTTTCTATTGTCTTTGATATTCGAAATTGTGTGTTGCTCTTGAAATGATAATTGAACTTTGTATCTTATATATTTTTGTTTACTGTGTGTTGATTGTTTTCCTATGTATCACTTATTGGAATAGTCGTATGATCTTACCAGTAAATTATGGTTGTATACTGATACTGCACTTGCTCATTCGTTATGAATTACAAGGCTTCTTTAGGTGGCTACCGATAGACCTCAGCAAGGAGATAATTGATCGAGACTAGATTCAAGGGTAAGCCAGTTATTTCAGGCAGCGATGGATCCACTATTGTTTTAGTCCATTATTTTCGAACTTAGACTAATGTTTTAGATTATGTTAGTTTTTGGGTTGTACCCCTTTTTTGTTAGACTTGTTGAACTTTAGAGTTTTGGTACAATGACTTTCATCTAAACATGCTATTGTATTTTTAAATGCTTTTGTTTTCGTTAAGCTGTTTAGTTTGGTTTTAGTAGTTATTCTCCCAGTGGAGCGTTAGCATGGATACCAATCACGGCGATCGGGGTCGTGAAAAGTATTGAGTACCGATATGGGAACGAGTTCAGATAACTGAAATATTCATAAATCATGTAGCTAATGTGGGTAGAAAGGGTCATGCTTTTTAGATGATTCCTTAATGCATTTAAGCATAGCTTAGTGGATCCACTCTGTTGCGACGTTCTATATCCCGACAAGGTATAGGATAGTTCTGGCAGCATGGAGGAGATGTTGTATCATCACATAACTCATAGTGGTGCTTGTTTATTAGAGAATCTCCCAAACATAGTTTATTTTTGTGTGTTTATATACAACAGAGAAATTATTGTATTTTCCATTTATTCGAGATGTTATTTAGTGTTTTAAATGCTTTATATAAACTGCATCTATATTGTGTTTATTTCACCATTGAGTTGAGTAACTATGAGTTGAGTAGAGGTGAGGTAAGTGATTCTTTCAGATTCGAGTTCAAGCTTATGTCTTGTTTAGATTTCCACTCACATGTTCGTACATTTAAGGTACTGACGCCATTTGGCATGCATTGTAATATGATCCAAATATAGGTAACCAAGATCATTACCCAACACTTCATTGATCCAACTGAGCATCCATAGTTGTTGGTGAACCTCTTTACTTTCTGGAAGATCTCTTTTATTATTATTTGTCATTTCAGTTGTTAGGATGATCAGGGGTTTTGTCCCGACAGCCCTCATGGTTTTAGAGGCTTCATAGTTAGTTAGACTTTATTAGCTGATTAGTCTTGTTCATTTTAGTTGTTTTGTGATAAGACTTGAGTTGCCTCATTGGCCAGTTGAATGTTTCCTTTACAACATTCTATGTTTATTTTCATGAGTTTAGCTTAGTTGAGTAAAATCTTTCGCTAAGTACTAAGTCAAGCCAAGGGTTCGCTTGGGCCAGCAATGATTCTCGAGTGTCAGTTCCACCTATGGTGTAGGCTCGGGGCGTGACATATGTGGACATTATGAAATAAGAATGCAAATAATGTAAATTTTAAATGAAAATTATATAATATAAAGTTTGAATAATAAAACATGACTTAAACTTTTTTAAAATATGATTACATTAAAATAGTGATGTGATGAATTTGATAACTTTATCTAATAATATTAAAATAGTGTTGATTAGTTTTAGTGTCTGAAATTTGAATAAGACACCAAAAACAAATTTGATCTTTCTATAACCAAACAACAATAGATTTTACATAATGTAGAATGTTTTAATGTTTGAGAGACTTTCGAATATTCAATATTGAAAGAATAAAAAATAGTGAAAAGAGAATAAAGCAAAGTAAGTATAAGAACACAGTACTGTTGGTTCATGATAATAGTCAAAATATAAATAGGTAGACAACAAATTATATAGCCACATACGAAACTAGAAAGGAAACTAAAATTAAATAGCCACATAAAAATCTAGAGAAGATACTACACTTGTCACAACCCCAAAAAAATGGATGTGATGGCACTCGTCTTAACATATCAAGACAGGTCAGTCTAAAACTCAAACATTAC
The DNA here is from genome assembly GCA_016801875.1 of Solanum sitiens. Lineage (NCBI taxonomy): Eukaryota > Viridiplantae > Streptophyta > Magnoliopsida > Solanales > Solanaceae > Solanum > Solanum sitiens. Next base: position 1,356,746 of record JABWTJ010000376.1, on the reverse strand, counting down.
AATAAAATGCGGAAATTTTATAATAAACTCAAAATTACCTCTAAAATCTGGTTGTCACATGTACAAGCCTCTAAAATATTATCATTGAATCAAAAAAAAAATACAAGTCTCATATGATATTTTTTCTAGAGTAGAACAAGATCATAAACATGAGTAACAAGGTCTTATGAGATGACAAACAACTACCTCACAAAATCTCCAAGAAACCTCGGAAAAGAAGAAAATATATCACAAAGGTTCGGGCTAGTAACCTACAAAAAATTTGTAGAAGCAAGGAGTGAATATCGAACCACATGGTACACATTAAGTAAACCTCTAAAAACAAGCTAAGGGGATGGAATACGTGTACTCCTTAAACCCCAACCGAACCTCCACATCTGCAACCCACATAAAACCAGCTCAACCTAACAATTAACAAGTCACATAGCACACAGCTCAATAACAACATTCTAACAATTACATATCCTCAACAACAAGCTCTATATTCATCAATTAAAGTTCCACAGAGAGGAACTCACAAGATCAACAAAACAAAATATCAAGTTCACCAATGATAACTATGAGCAATTAAGTGGAATGCAATGTAAAATATAGTGATGCATGTCTGACCTAGTGATACACACTCGTTGTCTCTTAGTCCTGGACCCATAGGCGACATATTTGTCCATCTATCTATCGCGACGTGCGATACGACCCTCGATAATAGTAATCATCGCGGTGCACGATACGCCCCTCAAAATATAGTATCCATCACGGCGCGTGATACGTCCCTCAAAATGGTACATCCTCTTTAATTTCTTATTATTTCTCAATTCAAATAACCCTTGTCACAGTCATGTCATAAAACAATGCAAATGAAATGTTCACATAAATAATTAAGAGATGGTCATTTTATAATATTGCACAATTCACGACAACACAATCATGACACAACATCAATAATGATTCAACAAGCCATTCAATCCATTTTCAACACATCACACACAAACAATTAATAACATTGCCGTTTACTACCGCTTTTATCATTAGAATTGATCAATGTGGACAAGTCAATCCATCACCAAGTCTCATTACCCCCAAACACATATTACAAGAAAACACATGAATTCCATATACTTAACAAGGGTTTAGAAATTCACTTGCCTCAAATAGTCAAACAATCACTCTGGGACTTGAGTCTTCCCCTTTTATTGAACTACCAACTCAAAACAATCTATTCACATAAATAATCACAATAAGATTTCTGAATTAACAACACTTATATTATTATGTGTCTAACTTAGACCTAGAAACTCGCCAAATCTATAAAATATGCATTATTTCGTAAGTAAATAAGCCTATAGACAAGCATATTAATATACTTTTACCTCGTACTCCAAAAATCACTCAAAATCCATAAAGTCCACAGTTACAATCAAGCCCTTACTCTTGATATCAATTAATATACCAACTCGCATGTTCCCTGAATTTCAAGTCTAGGGTTAAGTCTCGATTTTTCAAAATACGTCAATTGATAATCATGGAATACAATGCACCTACTATTAGTTACCTATCTAAGTATATTAAAGCTTGAACTTTAACAAACTATTGGAATTAGATGACCATGGTCAGAACCATACTCTCCTTCAACTTTATGAAATTTGTATAACATATGACTTGTAAATTTCACAAGCCATTCACTATTGCATTTACTATTTAAAATGCATTCTAGATTTATTTTGAGTAATTCAAATAATTAGTACGCCAATAGTTGGCTTCAATCATTAGGAACTTAGTTTCTAATTATATTTTCTCTTTATTAGATGTAGCATAATCCCCAGTTCCTTAGCCCTTAATTAAATACATCTACCAACATATTATAGCTTAAATTCATAATTCATACCATATAGAAATTCCAGCATAGCTTTAAGTTTAAAAAGATAAGAATGGAAATTAGGCACCAACTAATCTAGTAACAAACCTATTTATTAACTAATAATTCATAAACACATAGCTAAAACACATTAAGGCCTCTCTTTTTTTTTTCACTTATTGGGGTCTGAACCTTAATCATTCAGATTCAGCCCATTAAATGCGTTTGATTTTTAGGTCTACATCATAATCATTAAGATTCATTTCATTAAGTCCATTTGTTTCTTTTTTAAAAAAAACTCTTAATGGGTCTTAATGAGTCTAAATGAATCAGATTTATTAGAGCGTCTTAATATAATTCTGATTTCAGATTCTATTAAAATAGTAAGCATTCTTTTCATAAACAAGTTCTATTCTTCTTGACTTCTCTTCTGGACAAATTTCAAGTTTCTTCCTCAATCTTTTCCAACCATGTACAATTTTTTTCTTTTGAATAAGTAAGTTTTCATAATCTTTTACAATTATTTATCTAATATTTCTAATATATAAAATATACTTGGTTGAATTTATATTTATAAACAACTCTTCTTGTCACAATTCGTTTGTTGTCAAAACTTCTTAGGAATAAGTTATCATTGTTTGTTGAGAAAAAATTGTTTAAGAAAACAAATAAATCATCTTTTTTCTGGGGTGGGTTATAATATTATTTTTGATACAATTGTTTGGAAAAAAGTATTGTTGGTTTGGATTATAACTTTGTTGATATTTTGTTTTAATTTCTAACTTTAAAAATATTATGCACATTCAGATATTGAAAACAAACAATCTAAATGATTTAGTGTTCAGACCTAGAAACTACATCTTATTATTTAGACAACTATTCAGATTCTGACATCTTAAGCTTAATGTTAATCTTAATGTTTAGATGTGCATTCATATTAAAACCTCATAATCTTACTGAAAACAAACGAGGCCTAAATATAGCAATTTTCGTAGGAATTCTGCACCTCGTCATTCAATGCGTAGATTAATAATTAAATCATTATCATGGTCATAAATGACCTATCATCTCTTGTCCTCTAGCTTTACATTAACAAACACTTACAATATTACAATATTTTATACCAAGGATATGATTCATATTAGAGCTTTCGCTAAGTTCTTACCTGAAGCATTGATGCTAATTCTTTTGATGCCGCCACACGAGGTAATATTGATATTCTATAGTGTTGTTATGATCTGAAAGAGTTGACACTCAACCCTATCAATTTTTGTCCATTTTGTACAGGGCCACAAGACATGAGATATTTATTAAATAATGATTTTGGTCCATTAACTATCAATTCAATTAATTATCTAAAATTTCTACATCAATTAATTAACTAAAGTTAAGTGAATGGTTCAAAATTCTCATCTAAAATTTATGTAAATGGTCTTCTATGAAAGAGAGAAGACTAGTTTTCAAAATCACATTACGGGTTATTACAACAATCAACTGAACAATATTGAATTTCTCAATGATATTTCTTTACAAAAAAATCTTTTAAAATTTATTAATAAATTAATATTTTTAACAATACATATACATATATATACATATTTAGGAGAAGATGGGAACCCCAAATAGCGATTGTTTTAGTGGTCTTATGGTCGATTTCGAGACGACCCTGGTACTAATGGTTTTACATGGTTCTTATAATTATATATTTATGTTAAGAAATTCACTAAATATATATAATTAATCTATTTGCAAGAATCTTTTTAACCTGAATTTAAAAATGAATATATTTTTTTAGTTCGCCTCTACATGTCACTTCATCGATTTTGCTCTCAATTTCTCTCCTTATATAAACTCGACAATTAATTCAATTAAATCACAACAAGTATTATGTCAATAAATGTAGAATGAAAATGTTAAAAATTAAACTAAAAAATAAAAGAAATTGGATACATAAAATATCAATAATTTTGGAATAACTTTAAAAATTATTGAGAAGAATATTTATTTAGATTGTGGCAATAACTATATGGACATGCATTTATTTATTTGAACTACCTCCGTCCTCCATCATGTTATTTATAGGAGACATTTTTTGTTGTTTTCGATCCAGTGAGTTGGTCATCCTCTAATCACTGATTATTTTTTATGTTTGATTTAAAATAGACAAATTTAGTTGATTTCTGATGCCTCAGTCTCAAATTATTTGTTATAATTTCTAAAAATATATATAATTTTTTATACAAATCTAAATTAATTAAATTTTAAAAAAATATTGATCACTAAATGAAAAAACAAAACAAAAAAATATATTGAGGGTAGGAGTATTCTAATTTATTGCACTAATAGTCACTATCTAATGTTATAGTACTCTAGCTTGTTTCATTATATATAGAGTTGGACAAGAAATATTTTTTAAAATTATAAATATTTATGTAATAATAAAATAAATAATTAAAATATTTTAAATTATTTTAAATATAAATATTTTCATTTTTTGTGACTGAAAAAAATTACAATTGAAGGATATAGATGGAGTATCTTAGTTTCCTATACAACCACACATATATCTACAACTTTTATCGATATAGTAACGAAGTATGAAGTTTATGTGAAATAATTCAAAAGTACTATTAACAATTATGAATATCTTCGTTGCTCCTTTTTTTGAGTTTCATACTTAAACTATAGACAGTGTGGGTTTAGTTGTACTCTTTCGTAGAGATTATTAACGTACACTTTATGATATGGATCTTTTAGTTGTATATACCTCTAATTTGAATTCATTGTAACATATTGGTATAATCAATTTGTGTTTTTCGATCAAACCTACTATGAGCTAAGAGCAACAACATGTTCAATGTACATAATCCAAACAAAATAAGCTAACAACAACATGTCCAATGTATATATACAAACTTTACTCTTATTAAGAAGTAGTTTTTAGTAGATCCTCGATTCAAGAAAAAAAACAATTCAAATCAATCCAAAAAAGGAACTACGGAAGCATAAAAATCAAACTGATAGTAAATAACAGATATATAGTAATATAACCGTAACTACAACAAAATAATATGAAAAACAAAATAAAAAGAAACAATAGATAGTAATAGAAATCAATGGACAAGAAACTACAGAAGTAAAACTCCAACGGTGACTACTAAAATGAAAGGATAATAAAATAACACAATGCTACCTAATAATCCTTTATCTAATCGGTATACACAAAAACAAGTTGCAATATAATATTATGTAGGGGCAAAGGAAACAAATAACAATGCTTGTTGGGCTAATCAATCTTCTTGGACCTTAGGCAAGTAGATTCATTTATGCAGAAATCTCTTCTTCATTTTTGGATTTTTTTATTTAGATTTTGTCCATATTTTTTTTGCCGAATTTAATGAACGCAAGTGAAAATAAGTTTACTAACAGAACTACTAAGATTGAAGTGTCAAATTTAAATTGTGAATGAATACTCGTTACTATTTGTACAAATAGAAATGAGAAAGAAACTAAGGGTGAAAAAATGGAAAAAAAATAGCATATTCCTTGTACTTTTATTGCGGAAATGCAACGGAAAAAAAAAGAATATACACTGATTTTACTCTTACGCATTAAAAAAAAGTTGTTTTCAATATATTTTTGAATTCAAGAAAAAAGTTTCAAAGCAAAATATTTTACAAATGAAAATCAATAAAAAATAAAATTGAAAAGGTTTTCTTTCGGACTTTGGGGTACCCAAATTATTTATAGATTATGATTAAAAATAATATCTTAAAATCAAAGAAATTTAATTACCATAACAAAAACATAATTATTATTTTTATTTTTGGAAATACAAAATTTCATTTTTCTAACACCGTACAAATTTTAAAAAATGAAACTTACATTCATTTGTTGAGAATTAAAACATTAATTAACAATTGCTGTAACATAACAACATAGATTATATCAAAAAATTAAATCACAAAGACTTAAAGCCTCTAAAAGTTTGTAAAATCAAAACTTGTAACCCAAAAGTTTCAGAATTTCTATTTGAGATCCCCCCCCCCCCTTTTTGGACTATAGTATTACATATATTAGTATACGTACCCGCGCGTTGGAAGGATATTTTAAAATGAAGAATTTTAAAAAAAATTAAAAACAAGCAAGACAAATTATCCGATGAAGCATATTAAGTGTAATTAAGTTATGTTGAATTTCAAATATTTTAAAATTTGAAATTTCAAATGAATATATTTTAAAATCGCAATTTTAAACGTAATATGATATTGCGAATAGTCTTATTAAGTTTGCTTAAGCTCATATTTTACCTTATTTTTTAATACAATATACCTAAAACCTTGTACAAAATCAAGAAAATTAATCATGCATTTGAATGATTTTTAAATAGCATAATTCGATACAACCAACTCAAAAATATATCACTGTAAGGTGAATTTATGCTCCTTTGTTATCAACCAGATATAAAATCCCTTTGTATAAAAAAGAAAGAAAAAAGAGCATGATATATTTATTAATCACGTATCTTTAAAAATAATTAAAATGAATCAAAATAATTTTACACATGCATTGTAAATATTTCCTTGAATTATTATTGTATTTTTGTTCTTAATTTGATATATGCATGGAAAGTGTTAATGAGAAAAATCCACTAAAATTATTATCTCATTTGATTGACCTTATTTGTTTTGCTACTTTATTAAATAAATTGATTTACAATGTTTAATAGTTATTTGAAATATGTACAAAACATAAAAACATACAATTTACAATAAAGATATTAATATTTTTTAAAAAATATATTAAGTTATCGAATAAAAATAAATGTGGAAAGTACAAATTTTTGTAAAATAATAAAATAATAACTTTGAATTTCCTTAACTAACTCAACAAAAGATTAAACCATGTTGTTAATTTTTACAATTATGACACATATTCAACATATCAAATACACTTTTATAAAACTTAAGATGTAAATTTAAAATTATATAGTGTTAGAGACTTTAAAATTTCATAAAAATTTAAAAGTCAAGTTCAAATTAGAGTTATCCAATTTCTACCTGCAAAATGATAATTACAAAAGTAGACATACTTCTCCATTGAGTACATATATGAGAGTGTTTCTCGTCGATCTAAAACAATAGACCTACCAAATAGAGGTAGATCCATAGAAAGATACCCATATATATTCTTTTATGCATTATCAAGACTTATTCAAACTCGACATCGATATATAACACATAAATTACTAATTAATACATAAATCATCTGCATACAACCACCATTATATATGTATTACTCAACAGTTCAAACAACAAAGATTAATTATCATAAACAAATATAATATAAAAAACAATAGGAAAAGGAAAAAAATGTTATTCAACATATCAAACACTCTTTTAATTTATATAACTTAAGATGTTAATTTAAAATTATTTAGTGTTAGAGACTCTAAAATTTCATAAAAATTCAAACATCAAGTTCAAATTAGAGTTAACCACTTTCTACCTATACAATGATTATTACAAGTAGACATAACTCTCCATTGAGTACATATATGAGAGTGTTTCTCGTCGATCTGATAGAATTTTCAATAAATCTACCAATTAGCGATAGTCCATAGAAAGATACTCATACATATTCTTTCATGATCATTATCAAGACATGTTCAAATTCGACATCGATATATAACACATAAATTATTAATTAATGCCTGAATCATCTGCAGACAACCACCATTATATATGTATTACTCAACACTTCAAACACCAAAGATTAGTAGTCATAAACAAATGTAATATAAAAAAATAACAGAAAAAGCAAAATATGTTACCATTTTTAAGTTGTTGAATAAATATAAGAGAATATGAAATTCTGAAATCAGTATATTCTTAAGAAGATGTAAGTGATAATAGTTAGGAATATTTCTTGGTATTTAAATACTATGTTATGCGGTTGGCTTTTTTCTAGGAATAAGATAAGATTAGTTTCTTATCTTTTCAAATTTAAATTTTAAATTTTAAATTATGACAAATTTTTAAAATAAAAGGTGGTTACATATTTGAAACAAACCATAATTTCATTTTTTTTTTCGGGGTTTTAATTAAATAAGTTTGATAATCCTTTAAGCAAATTTTCAGATTTAAAAACAGAAGTGGGAAGTTAGATTATCTTAGAATTTGTTAGATTTTATATTTTTCCTCTTTTTGGTCTGTTTTTTATGTACATTTTATATTTTTTTTAAAAAAATAAATACGTGGGTTGATAATTTATTTTGAAAAAATCACACTTAAATAGTGGTCATTTTACTTTTTATTATTATCAATAAGATTTAAATTATTTTATTTTTATTTATTGAGAATAATTGATTCACAATGGTTTTGATTTTCTTTTTCAATTTATTATATTTAAAATTATTATTAGAATGATTTTTCCAGATCAATTAGTGGACATTTTATTTATTTATTAGTAATAAGAGTTAAAAACTTTAACTTTTATTTTTCAAAATAATTTTGGTTATTCAATAAGTAAATTTTCAGATTTAGAAACATGAGTGGAAGTTAGATTATCGTGGAATTTGTTAGACTTTATTAATTTTCATTTTTTGGTCAGTTTTTTATGTATATTTTTTTATTTTATAAAAAAATACGTAAGTTGGTTATTTCTTTTAACGTCACATTTAAATAGTAGTCATTTCACTTTTTTATTATTATTCATAATAGTTAAATTATTTTTTTTTTATTTATTGAAAATAATGGATTCACAATGGTTTTGTTATCTGTTACAATTTATTATTTTTTTAAAAATTATAATTAAAATGATTTTCCAGATCAATTAGTGGCCAGTTTTCTTTGTATTTATTAGTAATAAGAGTTAAAAACTTCAATTTTTATTTTTCGAAAACGGACGATTCACAACTTGACAGAGTTAAAAACTTTAGCTTTTATTTTTTGAAAAGCGATGATTGACAATTGTTTTTGATTTTTTTCATTTATACTTTCTTTAAAAAAAATATGTGGCTGGTTATTTATTTGAAAAAGTAGCATTTATTTAGTGGACATTTAATTATTATCATTAATAATAAGAGTTACATTATTTAATTTTTATTTATTTAAAATGGTTGATTCAAAACCATTTGTTCTTCTTTTTCATTTATACTTTTTAAATTTATTATTTGAATGATTTCCATACTAAATAGTGATTTTTTTTTCTTTTTATTCATTATTAATATGATTTTTAATTTTTACTTTTTCAAAATGGTTGATTCACAACTGTTTCTTTTTTTTTTTTTATTTTCAATTATACTTTTATATTTATTATCTATTTAAATATTTTTTAAAAAAAATTGTGTTGTTGCCGCCTGCCATTTGTCATATGGTGGAATATTGGAGTTATTTTTCTAAAATTTTGTTATTTAAATATTTAAAAGTTTTTTTTTGTATTGATGCCGCCGACCATGTGCCATTAATTTAAAATTATTTTATCAATTAAACAGTAATTTATTATTTAATCCTTATTAATTTTAATTATTTAATCATTTCTTTTCTGTGGTGCTAACGTGTCAATTTTACTTTTTCTATTGTAACTATTAAATTATTTTATTTTTATTTATTGAAATAATTGATTCACAATGGTTTTGATTTTCTTTTTCAATTTATTATTTTAAAAATTTAATGTTTAAATGATTTTGCCAGATCAATTTGTGGCTATTTTTCTTTTTATTTAGTAGTAATAAGAGTGGCAGACTCACTTTTATTTTTCGAAAAGGGATGATTCACAACTTTTTGATAGAGTTAGAAACTTTAACTTTTATTTTTTGAAAAGCGATGATTCAAATTGTTTTTGATTTTTTTTTTCATTTATACTTTTTTTAAAAAATATATGTGGCTTGGTTATTTATTTGAAAAAGTAATACTTATTTAGTGGGCATTTAATTTTTATTAGAAGAGTTAAATTATTTAATTTTTACTTATTGAAAATGGTTGATTCAAAATCGTTTTAATCTTTTTTTCATTTATACTTATTAAATTTATTATTGAGAAAATGGTCAAAAGCCCTCCCAATTTATAGTCGGATTCCCAACTACATACCTATACTTCACGGGAGTCCTATTACTCCCTAAGCAATTTTAAAGCGGAATATAAACAACACTAAAACTATACAACCACATTCTTTCCTTGTAGTGTGCACCACGCGCCAGTTGTCAAATATCACATATATTTGTTTTTAAAAAACATTTTTATATTTCTTTTTCTTCTTCATCTTCTCCACTCTTCAATTTCTTTTCCCTGTAACTCTCCAAAACCTCCATCTCTCTCCATCCATTCCTCTATAATCACTCTCCACCCCCACCCTCGCTCCCACCTTCTATAACCCACAAATTAAGTATCAATATTCATCAGCAACACCACAACAACTATTTTATTAGCTATTTAAACATTTTTTTTCAGCTCTCCCACTCAAATTACACAACTGTAATATCAATTTTAAACTTGAAGTTCTCGCTAATTGTTTTTATAATTGAGTATAAATACACCCTTTTAATTCTGTTTTTAAATAGTGGAGAATTTATGTTTTCCACCTTTGAAGAAATTACTGAATTATCGGGTTGAGTAGAATCAATTGATTGTTGTTGCTAAAATTAATCGATTGTTGCTGTCCAACTTCGTGAAATTTTTATTCTGTAGTTTAGGCTCTTCATCGGACGTTAATAGAGACAAAAAAAAAGATTTGAAGGTTGATAAATAATTGTTTTAATGATTATTTGGTGATATTTGATGGTTAATGATTGTGAGTAATAGTGAAACAAATTATGAAAAAGTATTTGATGAGATGTATGGGTGAGGAAATGGGGCTGTCATAGTGGTTCAATAATGGTGATGGAGATGAATAGATAGGGAGGGTGTTGAATGATGAGAGAGAGAGGAGGAAAAAGAAATGAAAAAAGTAAAAGAAAATAAACTTAAAGACAAAAGTTGAAAAATGATATTTAACAAAAATATAAAATATTTTTGAAATAATTTTTTGATCTGTTCTTTGTCTCTCACTTATCTTTAAGAGAGTGAACACACTCTCTGTGCCATGTCAGCACTTAAGAGTGTATTTATTTCGCTTTAAAATAGTGTAGGGGATAATAGGACACTTATAAAATATAAGCGTATAGTTAAAAATTTAAATATAGGTTAGAGGGGCATTTGATCATTTTCTCTTTATTATTTGAATGATTTCCACATTAATTAGTGGACATTTTTTCTTTTTATTTATTATTAATAAATTTAAAAACTTTTCTTTTTACTTTTTGAAAATGGTTGATTCACAATTGTCTCATTCTTTTTTTCAATTATACTTTTTAATTTATTATTTTTCTAAAATTTTGTTATTTAAATATTTAAAAGCTTTTTTTCGTTTTGTTATCGCCTGTCATGTGTTATACGGTGAAATATGGAAGTTATTTTTCTAAAATTTGTTATTTAAATATTTAAAAGTTTTTTTGTGTTGTTGCCGCCTGCCATATGTCATTAATTTAAAATTATTTTATCAATTAAATAATAATTTATTATTTAATCCTAATTATATTATTTAATAATTCCTTTTTGTGATGCTGACACGTGTCACTTTTATTTTTCCTACTATATATAGATAGATATGCTAAAATCATCCAAGACTCTAAATTCACCCAACAATTATCAACAATTGAAAACCCCAATTTTATGTGAATTTTTCACCTTGTTACCTTCTCATATATTCACTTAGGTCTCCTTAAAAGGTTTTTCATCTATTTCATTCCCAATTTCTTCTTTGATTTTTTCTTCTACTCCATTTGATGGATTCAAATATTTAGTAACACCCATAGGTGATTTTTTTTTCAAATTCATCACTCGAACAAGTTCTTTTATTAGATTTTTTTTTGAAATGTGACTTGATTTTGTATTATAATTATGACTAGTACTGCAAATTCAAGCTTCTTAAACTTGTAACTTTCAGAAGCTTCATCAACAGTGGTAAAAGTATCCAATCGAATCTTCTTTTTTTAGATTGGGGTGTCTGATTCAAGCACCATATACTACAACAAAATTTGATTATCGGGGACAAATAATTTCCTCATCTATATATCATATTTTGTCACTAGAAGTCTTGTGTGACGAAAAAAATTTAGTCAATAAGTCGTCACTAAATGTGTATCACTAAAAGAATACAACAATGATTTAGTGCTTCGTCACTAAAAAAATTATGTAAACTACAAAAAAATATATCGTTCCCAAATGCATACACATTTGTGAGGAATTCATTTGTCGTAAAAAGTATAACTTTTTTGTAGTTAAATAGTATGTTTTGTCACTAAAAAAGTTATTACTACTGACAAAATTATATCTTCGTTAATTATTTAGTTCAATTAGTAATGATATCAATTGTCTCTAAAGTAACATGTATTTCGTAGTTGAACATATGCAATATCGTCACTAATGACTATTTTTTATATACAAAAAAATTTGTCCTTAAATGTATAAAATCAAGGATAAATTTATTATTATAAAAAAAGACTAATAATTTTGTATTTAAATCTATCATTTTGTCACTAATAATATTTTCTTTACCGACATTATATATTGTCACTAAATATTATCATGATTATTGACAATTACATTTGTCACAAAATAAAAAAATAATTCGTATTCTATAAAAAGGAGGGACAATACATTTTTTGCCACTAAATAGTATGATGAATTACATTTCATGATGATAAAAAATTAATTTGGTCATTTCTTATTAAACTAGAGTTCCATATATCGAAAATTAAATAATAAAATAACCTAAATAATAATAAAATTCATCCATGATCATATAATAAAAATAACTAAAATTATACTAAGATAATATCTCATTACAAACTCCTTAAATAAAAGTAAAATATGTCGAATGATAAAAAAGTTTAATTGAAATATACTAAATATTATTCCTAAACAAAGAGATAAAATTTCCTTCTAAAGTACTAATAATATTGTGACACATATATCAGTCTTGATTCAATTATCACCTTTTATTCTAGTGAAAAAAAGAGAAAATAAATGTAAAGTTCAAATTGAGATGTTCATACTAGTGTCAAAAGTAAAATATGTAACACAATTTGTATTTCATATATTGTAATGTCCAATTTTACGAGTCTTATTGGATAGATTGTCCCTGGTATTACAATTCTTCTCTCTCTCTCTCTCTCTCTCTCTCTCTCTCTTCTCTCTCTCTCTCTCTCTCTCTCTCTCTCTCTATCTCTCTCTCTATCTATCTATCTATCTATCTATCTATCTATCTATCTATCTATCTATCTATATATATATATATAGAGAGAGAGAGAGAGACACACACATACACACATATACACACATATTAGTAATTTCCAATTTACGGTATAAATTTTATAATTAGCAATTGAATATAAGTGAAAGTTTATGAAGTATATCATCACAAACTACTTTACATGGCAACTGAACTCCCATCATTCATGAAAGCTACAACCCATTAAAATATAATGTAATCTATGTAGGAATTCTCACATTAAAATCAAACATGACGTGAATTAAAGGAGAAACTACTTCATGTCTAACACCAAAATATAAGTTATTGAACTCTTTGAAAACTTCTATAGAATAAAAATCAAGTCTTTTCTTTACTTAAAAAGATGGTAGGACAAAGGCAATTTGTTCATAAAAGAATTAAGACTTTTTATGTCAATAAAAATTAAAAGCAATCGATGTAAAAAACAATCACAAAGTGTAATCTCCATCACTAATCTTTTATGATAAAAGTGCAATGAAATTTTTTACAGAAGAAGCCACCCATGTGTGTTATCGGCATTGACAAGAAGTTTATTGCACCTCTTTATAAATGTCTTTAAATGATGCACTTCTTTTTCAAGCCACAAACCAATAATCCACACACAACATTTGGTTGTAAAACACCAAAACATATTTTGTGATGGAATACATGAAGTTTCTCCTTAAAAATAAGAAACTAGTGACATTTCACATCGATTATGTCATCCCATCCTCCAATATACCTAATCATCACCCACACCCATAGTGTTCATCACCACCATCCCACCCCCATAGCGCTCTCCCCACCACCCCACCCCTATAGCATCTGCGCTCTTATACAGGTGATCATAATGGTCTTGCTAAAACTAAACACATTGTAATGAACATAGACTTTTATAGTTCATGAGTAGCTTATTCAAAATCTGTACATCAAGTGTTCCACCAAAATATCAGATAAAAGAATTAACAATTAATAGACAAGTAATACGAGCAAGCTCAAAAGAGAAAAAAATTAGTCTGATCAAACTAAGACACATAAAGTGACATGAGAGACTATAAGTTATGCAGGTATTAATTATTCAAAACTTTAAACCGAGAACTAAACTAACGATGTAGGAAAAATTGAATATGTTCAGCTAACCAATGTTCAATTTAGCAAAGCCTAATTTTTTAGACTGAACAATAAACATACCAGAAGAGTGATTAGGTCAAACTCATTATCCACACAATACAAAATTAAAGCATCAACAAAGATCTTATTTCCATACCGTACTTCAATCTGAAGTTGATTCTCAATTGAAACAACAATAATCACCGCACGAACTCTCCTTAATATATCTATCGGCATTAGCCTCAACCAACTCTGTACCATTTTCAATAAAAATTATTACATAAACAAATGTATAAAGGAACCCTAAAAAAATCTACAATAATTATCATATATTATGAACTTCAAAATTTTGAATTCATCTCCTATCAAAAATTATTTTTCTAAAGAGAAAAGTAAAGATAACATGAACCTTCTTAGTAGAAGAAGCCGTGGCTGAAATTGATGTTCATCGAGAGAATTTTCTAGACATGGAGTGGAGAGAGTGAAAAATGAGTGAATTATGGGGGTTTGGTTGAAATTTATAACGGAAGGGAAAGGAGGTAGCACATAATAATCCCCTCTCCCTTAAGTGGATCCCCAAGTTTTATTATATATATAGAGAACGTTTAGTTTAAAATATTAAAGATATTGAAGTTGATATACTACAATAGTGAAAAATTGATTTTTCATTCAACTAGTGACATTATATAATAGATGTTCGATTCAATCTATTAAAGGAATTTGTTTCATACCTCAGAATTCTTATAGTTGTGGTAGTTTCATAGAAGGATTCTCATTTGAGTGTTCAATTGAATCATTTCTCTCCCTTTGGAAATGCCATTGGCCCTTAGTAAGAAGTTACGGATTCAATCTTATACCCCAACAAAGATCCTTCTTTGGAACTACCATTGTTGTAATAACCAAGAGTTCAAGAGAAATTTTTTTAATTGAGTGTAGCAAATCATCTAATAAGCCTAACTGTAACTACAACTCATGCCAGTTTATTGAATATGAATCATGGTAAGTTTTGTTAACATGTTAAGAGGAAACTAAATGATAAAATGACAAGCTCGGAATACAGGTCATACAAAACACAAAATGAAGAAGGGCCAACCTTGACTTTGACACGTATTTCCTGGTCAGGATGCTTGAAATTCAGATGTTTCACGTAGAAAAGTTGTGGGTGAAATGCAGTATGCTTGATGTTAATGCCACTCTGCTGGAACAAAACTATATTGAAACAACATCTGCTATCATTGTGCATATACATGTCGAAGTATTTAATATTTCTGTTATAATAGAACGAAACAAGAGAATGAGAAATGAATTCAGATTACAACAGATTATACAATGTATAGTCCAAAAAGTTGTTTAAGGGGGGGGGGGGAGAAAAAGGAAGTTCATAACATAACATATGAAATAAACAAACAAGAAGAACATAACATGTACATATATAAGAAAAAACAATAGAATAAACAACACATATAGAGAAGGATGGGACCAACCTGGACGTTTTCAATTGATTTATATACTTTTTTAGTATCGTAAATTATGCACAGAAGCTTAAGTAAAATATTAACGCAAGAATTGAATTTTAACTAGTGGAGAAGACTGACATGGGCGTTATTAAGCAAATAATTAATGGATAAACTGCTGTGAGAATCAAAACTAGTGCGCCAAAACAGAGAAAACTTGAAAATATGCTTTCTTCTTTTTGAGAGATTTTATAGTCAGAAAGTGTTTTTCAATCCTGCAAATTTTTTCTTAGTGTATTATCCAGTGCATTTTGAAATCACCTTCCCCCCCCTCCAAAAAAAAAGAAATGAAAGAATGCTCTAATATATATCCAAAAGGGGTTGCCATCCATCACTGAATTTCATAAGGTAATAAAGTTGTTGTACCCTTCAATAAAGGGATAAACTTACCCTTTATATTCTCAATTAAACTAAAAATGAGAAATCACATAGTTCTCAAAATAAGTTATGCCATGAGGTCTAGTTATTATAAAGTCAAGAGGTGTGATCAATTATTTCACGACCCATACCGTCGTGATTGGCACCCACAACAAGCCTTAGGTGAGAGAAACACTACTACGATTCAAACCAAGAAACTAAACCATAACTAAGGCATGTAACTAAAAGAAAATGAATTTCCCAAAGAGTTCTAATGAACTAAACAAACAATACGGAAGAAACTAACACCTAGAACCTGAAAGTCAATTTACCAAAACTACCAAAAGATAAGCCAAGTCTAAACAAGAAGGGTCACCACCCCAACAAATGAACTAATTAACTAACTAGAAAAGTCTAAATCCAAAATGTGAACATAGATCCATAGGGAATCCAAAGCAGTCCGTAAAATGCTAGCTCACCCATTGAATTCAAAGCTGACAATCACAAATCTTCTAAGCGAGGTCTGTCAATAGACGCTGGAAGATGCCCTGAACTCAACAAAAATAAGATCAAATGCAAAATGCTGGTAGATCACATGACTATCCCACTAAGTATAACATAAACAATTCATCACAACAATATAACCATGCAATATACCGAATGTAAACAACATTGAATATCACATGCTTCTACAATACACATTTATCACAAGTAGTTGGTATTCTCATGGAACCAAAACATAAACTATTAGTGCAGCGGAACGTGGTATCCGATTAAAAAATTATGTGGGAACGTGGTAATTCAATCCCATGCTTATATCAGAATGTGTCAACCGATCCCAGTTAGTTATGCCAAAACGTGACAATCGATGTATCGACAAACCACAATCACATTCACAAATATATTCTCAATAATCATACAGTCAAGAAGTGATTCATTGCATATTGTTATTCATCTATCTCATTTACAACAAGTGTGATCAATAATGCAACATTCGCATACATACATGCATCATAATGAAGCAATAACAAGAATACATCACTCAATCATAGAATCACAACCACCACCTACTTCAAAACAAGCTTGAAATCCTAAGAATCTCAACCCTTCCATTTTCGGATTCGATCCTTTTGTTCTTGGTCTATAAACAATCAATACAATATGTGAATCAATAAACATTCACTAATTACCCGGATTTCTAACAATTTTATGAACCTTAGATCATACCTATGATCCCAGGTATCTAAAATAGAGTTGTTTCCCCCCATAAAACGTAGATCAAAACTCTCCCCCAACATTAATTTCCCATTTTATTACGTTCTACGAATCAAAAAATGGATACGGGGAGTGAAATGCTTACCTTTAGCCTCAAGAATAGTAAAAAATGAGTAGGAGTCGCCCGGGGTTCGTTTATTAGCTCAAAAAGTTTAAAAGTTCATAATAAGGTCGTTTAGGGGTTTATTAACGACCTTAAGTCGTGTCGAGCCTGCCACATCGGCCCTCATCCCGCTGTAGCGGCTTTCCCAGAGCGACAAAAATTCCCCCTAGGGAGGGTTACGTTATACAATGAACTAATTTAATAATCCCAAGATCCCCATTTCACAACACACCTCTAACCAATGATACTCAGAAAATACGTTCCACGCCAAGATCAATTTTTAGAGTTATACTCACCGGAATTTAATTTCGTAAAGTCATACAAATTCCTTAACGAATTATCTATCCCCTCATGAAATTAAAATTAAAAATAAATTACCCGATTGTTACCATATTTCCCTACACCTTAATGACTTTGATTTCTTCTAAATTTGAACTAAAATTGGGAAATTTTAAGTTACTATGAAAAAGTTTTCCGACACAATGTTTTCCCCGTTGGCTTTTCTATAATGACGGAACCCGGTCGTTACAGTAGATACTAATTTATCCGTAACGCATCCCCGAATGACAAACTTAGGAGAATAGGCTAAGGAAAGAATAACGTAGTACCTCAATCGATGAACAATTGTGGATACTTGTCTCGCATGTCCTTCTCAATTTCCCACGTAGCTTCCTCAACTGGAAAAAGCTTCCATTGAACTTTCATGAACTTAATCTCCTTGGTCATCAACTTACGCACATCACGATTAAGAATTTCAATCGGTTCCTCCTCATATTGGAGGTCTTTTTGTAATACAATCGAGTCCCATTTAATGTGTAATCTTAATCACCCTGATACCTCTTCAACATGGAAACATAAAATATAGGATGAACTCCCGATAAATTAGGACGTAAGGTCTATCTATACGCCACCAGTCCTGCACATTAAAGAATCTCCAAGGGACCAATGTATCAGGGACTTAGCTTACCCTTCTTGTCGAATCTCATAACCCCTTTCATGGGTAATACCTTAAGAAGAACATTTTCACTGTTTTGAAACACCATGTCTCTTGCCTTATGATCAACATACTTCTTTTGTCTACTCTGGGTCGCTAAGAGTCACTACAACAAAAACAACTTTTAGCAGCAATAAATAGACACATTAACAAAAAGTGTTAAAGTCTTTACCGACATTAGTTAAGTGACATTATATTCAATTCGCTAAAACCTTTAGGGACATATACAAAGAGTGCTAATTGCCTCTAAAAATACATATTTAGCGGCAATTGCTAATTAATTGTCACTAAAGCTCATTTTTGATGTAGGGAGTTAGTTTGAATACTCCTCACCTTATCTTTAGCATCCTTCACTAAATCTATCCCCAAAGGTTTCACATCTCCAGCCTCAAACCATCCTATGGATGATATAAATCCCCTCCCTTGGAGTGCCTCAAATGGTTCCATATCTATGCTGGAGTGATAACTATTATTATAGGAGGATTGACACAAAGGTAGGAACTTATCCTAATACCCTCCAAAACCAGTCACATGCCCTCAACATGTCTTCTAACACTTGAATAGTTCTCCCTGACTGTCCGTTTGTCTGTGGATGGAAGGTTGTACTAAAAGTGAGTTTTGTGCCCAATTAGTCATGTAACTTTCTTCAAAACATGAAGATAAATTGGGTACCACGATCTGAGATGATAGAATGGGTTACTCCACTACAACCTCACTATCTCATTCACATATACCTTATCCAATTGTTCAATATTATAATCTATCCTTACCGGAATGAAATGGGATGACTTAGTCAATCTATTAACCACAACCCATATAGAATCAAACTTTCCCAAAGTCTTGGGAAGACCAACCACAAAATTCATCGCTATTATTTCCCTGTTTAATTCAGGAATTGGCATTCTTTGAAGCATACCCACCGGCCTTTGGTATTCATACTTTACTTGCTGGCAATTTTGACACTTATCCACAAACTCCGTTACGTCCTTCTTCATACCCATGCACCAATAAATTCGCTTCAAATCTCAATACATCTTCATCACACCCAGATGAATAGAATATCACGAACAATGAGACTCCATAAAAAACTTTTGATTCAAATTATCAGCTCAAGGAACACAAATTCTTCCTTTGAAACTAAGTATATCTTCCGCATCAAGAGTGGTCTCTTATGCCTTAGCAAGCGCAGTCTTATTTATAAGTTCATTCAAATACGCATTCTCAAATTTCTTGGCCTTGATTTCTTCAATGTTGTGGACCTCACTTCAATGCTAGCTAGCACCCCACCTTTCCCTGAGAAGCCTAATTGCATGAATTTAAACTCTAAGGTCTGAATTTCTTTAGACAAAGTTCGCTTGGATACACTCAAATAAGCTAAACTACGCATACTTACCGCCTTTCGACTCAAAGCATCTGCCACAATGTTAGCCTTATCCGGATTGTATTGAATGGTCACATCATAATCCTTGAGTAACTCCATCTATCTTCGATGTGTCGAATTAGATCCTTTTCAGTGTACACATGCTGCAAACTATGATGATCAGTAAAGGCTTCACACTTCATACCATAGAGATAATGCCACCAGATCTTAAGATAAGACACCACCGCTGCCAACTCTAAATCATGCGTTGGATAATTCCTCTCATGCACCTTAATTGACGTGAGGCATAAGCTATAAAATTTTTTTTACGCATCAACAGAACACCCCAACTTCCACGTATCAGGACACTACTTTCAGTTAAAGAGCCAACGATCGTGAGTAGTATGATAACCCAACCAGGGATTAGGATCGTTCCCACAAGGAGTGGTTTCAAGAATCTGTAGCCAAGTGTGAATATCTTCAAGTTAATCAAAGCTAAAAATATTTACCAATAAAAACATAGTTCAAGTTTGGGGTGTCACAAGTGCCAAATAATTGAACGGGTGGGGAGGGGAGGGGTTGGTTGTAATTAACAACTACAATAGCAAATAGCACGAAATTAATAACTAGAGACGGAATTCATGGGATGTGATAGGATTACGGGCTAAGGTACACAACCGGGTGATCGCAATTAATAGTGAATAGCTTTAGATTAGTTACTGAGCTAGACTTTAGTGGGAATAAACTTTCTGTTGGACAATTTACCCTAAATCAAATTGGTTTCTCTTAAACACCAATAAGCAACAATTAAGAACAACCTTCGTTTTAGTCCATTCACTCTCTCGAGCTGAATGTGTGGAAAAGGGTTCAGGATTTACTCTCTCGACCTGAACCCATGAAAACCCAACACCCACAAACCATTAATTGAGTAATCTTTGTTTTAAAACCTCTCTCTCGAGAAAGCAAAAAACACAAAGGTAGAGTTGCATTTGCAACTACAACCCATTAGATTAAGCCAGAATTACTGAATGAATCACTTTAGAACAATATTTGAACTATCAAATAACAATATCCAGCAGCTAAATCAACCCATAATCACACCCCCAGAATTGGGGTTTTAGCTAGACATCATAAAAAGGTCAAAATAGTTGCCAAATTATATTTCCATCAACTGAGTAATATTAATATTGTCTTTGAAAAGGTCTAAGATGAAGAATCATTGACACCCACTTCTAACTTTTTAGAAATGTAAATCTTCAAATCTTCAAAGCTAAGGAAGTATTGTCTCTAAACTCAGTTCTTAGCTCTCAAAATTGAAAACCGAATAATATTATGATTCTACAAAAGATAAGATCGGATTCTAAGCTAAAAAATTTAAAAAGTATTTATAGCCACCAAAAATTGTGTTGCATAGGACCATCCGATGCAGTTAGTCGGGATCGCCGAGTGGATTGCCGATCCACCCTTTGGTCCATTCTATTGCCTTTCTACTTTAGCCTTCAGCATCTTCAAATTCTGTAACTTTGGGCGATACGGTACTGTATCACGGAATCATTCTGCGACTTGGTGACTGCTCCTTTCTATCGCCCATTTGATTTTCTCCTTCAACGCTTTCCACTCGGGAAAATTAGGCAAGACCAAGGCTGTTTGGCGACTCGCCTAATGGTTTAGGCGATCCTCAATCCTTCTTTTCTTCGTTCTTTCAACTACCTTGTTCGTTATTGCTCATTAATGTCCATGTTTTGTTCCTCAATTTAAATACCTGAAAAACCAAGGATTTCCATCCATTATTGGCACAAAATATGCATTTGAGGACACTAAATCTATTAAAATAAAGCCTTAAAAGAGTCCAAAACATGGACTCATCAACACGCCCAACTTAAACTTTTTCTTGTCCACGATAAAACTCAAGAGTGCTACACAAGTTTCAATCAGTAATGCACACGGATAACCTTCTTAAGGCATCAACAACCACATTAGCCTTACCTGGGTGGTAAAGAATACTCATATCATAATTCTTGAGTAATTCTAACCACCTCCTTTGTCTGAGATTTAGCTCCTTCTGGGTGAACACATATTGGAGGCTTTTATGATCAGTAAATATGTCGACATGAACACCATACAAGTAGTGACGCCATATCTTAAAAGCAAACACTACTGCAGCCAATTCTAAGTCTTGAGTTGGATAATTCTTCTCATGAACCTTCAAGTGTCTGGAGGCATAAGCTATAACCTTGCCATTCTGCATCAACACACAGTCTAACCAAACTCTTTATGCATCACAGTAACCACAAAACCTTGAGTACCCTCTGGTAAGGCAAAACCGGAGCGGTAGTTAATCTTCTTTTCAATTCCTGAAAGCTTTTCTCGCAAGCTCCAGACCTTTGAAACATGACTGTCTTCTGAGTTAGGTTGGTCAAAAGAGACGAGATAGATCAGAAACCTTCTACAAACCTCCTATAATAGCCAGCCAAACCCAAGAAACTCCTTATATCTATTAGAAATGTGGGTCTAGGCAAACTCTGAACTGCTTCTATCTTTTGGGTATCAAATCTAATCCCATTACCGGACACAATTTGGCCCAAGAATGCCACAGACTTAAGCAAAAATTCACACTTGGTGAACTTGGAATATAACTTCTTATATTTCAAAGTTTGTAGAACAATCCTGAGGTGACTATCATGATCTTCTTCATTCCTTGAATAAACCAGTATGTCATTAAGGAAAACGATGACAAACATATCTAAATAAGGTTTGAAGACTCTATTCATAATATCCATGAATGCTGCAGGTGCATTTGTCAAACCAAAAGACATAACTAAAAACTCATAATGTCCATACCTAGTTCTGAAAGCTGTCTCTGGAATGTCGCATTCCATAAAATTCAACTGATGGTAGCCTAGTCTGAGATCAATTTTCGAGAAGCACCCTGAAGTTAGTCAAAAAGATCATCTATCCTTGGAAGAGGATATTTATTCTTGATGGTCACCTTATTCAATTGGCGGTAGTCTATACACATCCTAAGGGAACCATCCTTTTTGCTTAGAAACAAGAAAGGAGCGCACCAAGGTGAAACACTTGGTCGAATGAAGCCTTTATATAGCAAATCTTTCAATTATTCTTTTAGAACTTTTAACTCTGTTGGTTCCATTATGTATGGTGGAATAGATATAGGACGAGTATCTAGGATGATGTCTATGTCGAAGTCTATTCTCTTTCAGGAGGGACTCCAGTTAGATTATCAGGAAAGTCTTCTGGAAACTCTTCACAATAGGAACTGACTGAAGGGAAGGTACATCAACACTTGAGTCATTAAATCGAACTAAGTCATATATACACCCCTTTGAAACTAACTTCCTCTCCTTAATGTACGAAATGAAACGACTCTTAGGCGCTGCTGAACTACTACTCCACTCTATGACTGACTCATTTGGAATCTAAAACTTGACAACTCGAGTTCTG
Source organism: Solanum sitiens (assembly GCA_016801875.1). Classification (NCBI taxonomy): domain Eukaryota; kingdom Viridiplantae; phylum Streptophyta; class Magnoliopsida; order Solanales; family Solanaceae; genus Solanum; species Solanum sitiens. Next base: position 1,333,409 of record JABWTJ010000376.1, on the reverse strand, counting down.
CAATCTATTGATGCATAACAGGCATGGAGCCAATCCATACCTAAAATGACATCAAAATCTACCATGTCTAAATCTATTAAATCAGCTATGGTACTCTTGTGACTGACGAAAACAGGACAATCATGATATACTCTTTCTGCTAGAAAGTTTTTACCAACTGGTGTGGAAACACTGAATGGTTCGCTAAGTTGCTCAGGAATAATTTCAAAGTTCATAGCAAGATAGGGAGTTACAAAATATAAACTCTCTCCCATGTCTAACAATGCATAAACAGTAAAGTTAAAGACTCGAATCATACCAGTGCCAACATCTAGCGAATTCTCCTATTTTTGCCGATTATTGAGAGCATATAAGAAGTTTGTCCCTCCGCCAGCACCAGAAGTAGCTCCCCTAGGTGCAGACCTGTCTGGTGGAGCAGCTCATGAAGACTGAGCTCTATTGCTCCCATTACCACCACTTTTCTTACTCTTTGGACACTCTCTCATGAAATTCCCGGTCTGACCGCACATGAAAAAACCGCGGACCCTTCACGACAAATACCAGAGTGATTTTTGCCATACTATGCACATGCCAGAGTCTTACTACCCCCCGCGCGCGCCACACTGCCGTGAGAATATGAAGGTTTAAATATGGAAGTTTGCCCATAGTTCTCACTTTTATTCTTAGGTGTAGGTGCACAATGGAGCAAGATTCTTTTGTTTCTGTTGGAAGGATGACCGGTGTGCACCATTCCTTTGTTGATCAAACTCGTTCCCTATCTTAGCTCTTTTCTCTTGAACTCCACTCTATCCCTAAGCTTCTCTTCTACTACTTGCTACACATTAGACCATTAACCTTGCAATGTTCATGTCCCCAATCAACATTGCAGCCCTACCTTATTTGCTTGAAGCGCGACCCAAGCCAACAACAAACAAGCTCATTCGGCTTCTCATATCCTTAACCATCTCAGGAGCACAGCGAGATAATTGGGTGAACTTCAACCCATATTCGTGAACATTGAAGGAATCCCATTGCAGAGTAAGGAACTCTCATACCTTTACTTCCTTCAATTCACGGGGAAAGAAATGCCCCAAGAAAGCTTCTTCAAAGTAAGACCAACTGGGATGTGGTGCATCCTCATATCTACCCTCCTTCCACTGGTCGAACCAAGTCCTAGCCACATTCTTGAGTTGATATACGGCTAGTTCAACTCTCTCAGCATCAATCACATGCATCACATAAAATTCCAGTGAAGCTTGGGGGTTTGATCCTCAAGAATTACCGAATCCTCAAAGTTTTAGCCCCTTCTTGTCGATCTCCCCTTTGTTGATCAACTTAGTTAGTCACAGATTAACTCAATATCCTAATCTTCTCTCTGAACTCGGCATTAGTGACTTCTCCTTGTGACTGCACTTCAGGTGCATTGGGTAGTTCCTGTTCGTGAGGTTCAACGTTCCTCCTAGATGACGACCTCTTACTACTCTCCATGGAGGAATGATGATCTGAAACATGTGTCTGTATAAATTAGAAGGGAACTTTTTAGTGATAAAAATCTAACGAACGACGTGAGTATGAAAAAAGTGAATAAATTCATAAATGTCGCAACCTTCTTATCATAGATGTGGGGTGCTTCACACCCATAACTAAGACTCTATAGACACGACATCATAGACTCCCTATGACTCTTGAACCTTGTGCTATGATACCAAGTTTGTCACACCCCGAGCCTACACCCTGGACGTGGACGACATCCAATGACCATTGCTGATCTTGAGCGAACCCTTGTCCTGGCTTACGTAACTCAGCGGAAGACTTCAGCTCAAGACATAACTCAAGAAATAACTTTAAATGTAATACCTATACAAAATTGAAACTTCAAGTCTTATCGTTTACAAATGAAATGAAAAATACTACATAAAACTAACAATGTCTGTCTATGAAGCCTCTAAAGTAAAGGTAGATATTGGGACATGACCCCCTATTTTCCTAATAACTGAAACTAAATCGAATAGTTAGATGATAAGGATGTCCTCCGGGATGAAGGGAGACTCACCAACTGACTCTGAGTTTCTCACTGGATCAACGCCAAGCCAAATTCTTATCCTAGTTACCCGCGTCTGCATCATGATACGATGCAAGCCAACTGGCATCAGTACATTGAATATACGAGTATGCGAGTTGGAATTCTAAAACAAACTTAAGATGGAAAGGAGTAGGAATAAAACACTTACCTTGGCTCTGTTCGACTCATGAATAGCTACTCATTTCAATATAATGCAATTTAAAATAATGTGCAATATAAAGAAAATTAACTGAAAACATGCTGAAACTTTGAATGTACACATTGATACAAATAATCTCTGAGATGTATGTAAAAATACAAATATACGATGTATATAAAAATACAATAACTTCTATGGGAGTTTCTCTAACCGACAACCATTACTTAGGAGCTATAATGATGATACAACATTACTCGGCCCACACTGCCCAGCCATCCTAACCTTGCCAGAGTATAGGACCTGAAATGCCTAATGGATCCACTACTGAACTGCGTAAAGGGTTCATCTAAAAAGTATGACCCTTTTCTACCCATGATGGCTACATGATTTTCATGGAGACTTAAGTTAATCTGAAACTCGCATCCACACATCGGTGCTCAATACTACCAAAAATATACTGGATATTATATTTTTAAAACATACTGATTCTATGGTTTGAGATTAGTTCTCAAAACATAGTTTTAATAGCTCTCTTTGGAATCATAGCTTCCCTACTTGCTTCATTTCATGAAGCTATTATTTCTGTCTGAAAACTAGCCCGAAGGCTCTTTACTTATTTTGATGTGAAAACATTTGTAACTCTTAGGGATTACTTAGTCCCCTTATAACTTTTGAGAATGAACTCAACTCTTTACTCTTGCTTAACTTGTAAATTGAGTATTAAAACAAATTTTAAAAGGTTTGTTAAAGACTCTTGGGAATTTTAAGAACTCACTTTGACTTGCTTCTTAATTTTGAGACTTAACTCTTTACTTCTTTGAATTTGATCTTAACTTTCCTAGAATTGGATTATGGATTCAAGGATCATAATCTCATGTTTATGGATGATTTCATGATATTTAGATGTACTTTAGAGTATTAGAATCAATCGAGAAATGTGGGTACATCACTTAGGAACTAGTACTAAAATATAGGGAAAGAATGGCGTCTCCAAGTGACCTTGGCGCTCTGAGAGGCGCGGAGCTCCAAGCCCGACGGACATACTCTGGTCTGTGGCGTTCTAGTTGGCGCAACACGCTAAAGCCTGTCTAACAGAGGGTGTCCTGAGGATCTCTGGTAGGCGTGGCGCCCCAGGGCCTATCCGGAGGGAAATTATCAATTTTTTTCTCCCATTTTCATCTCTAAGCCTTATAAACTCCAATGGATATTCCCCCAAACAATTAGGATCACTAAAATTCTCAATACCCAATAGTTTAGACTCGTAAAACAACCCGAAAACACGAATCAAACAACCAAAGGTATACTACAATTCAACCAACAAGAACTCAAGGTTTTTTCATCAAGAACTTCAATATTCATCATTCAATCTACTCTAATTTTGCTGAATTAAACATATTGTTGTGTGGGTGGAAGAATCCAACACAGAAAGATCTCACATACCTGAAAGGGATCACCCCCGACGAAACTCACTCAACGATTTTGGTGAAATCTTGGTCTTTTCTCCTTTCTCCTTCTTCTCGTCTATTTTATCCAATCCCTAAGCATATTCAAATTTTTTAAAACTTAATCAAGGCTTAGTTTTACCCCTATTAAACCCTTAAAATGAATTAGGAAATAGTAGGGTGTAAAGACCACTTTACCATTACTAAAATCTGGATTGGACGTTCGTCAGTCCAACGTCCCATCTTTCGGAAGGCATATATCCATCATACAATATCAAATATTTGAATACTCGGTGGTGTTTGAAATATCTGTTCAAGGTCATTCCAACCATATGAAAATTGACCCTAACTCATCCTGATCTAAAAGTTATGGCCGTTTGAAATTGGCCAAAAACCTACTTTTACACTTAGGAAATTTTCCAGATTTCTCCTAATCCTTCCAAAAATAATTATTCTTAGCTTATTTGTTTAATCCTAGCTATTTCTGTTTACGAGATGCTACGTCTCCGATGCCGCTTATTCTTTAACTAGCAAAAATGTTGAGACAACCACCACTAGTAAACACCACCAGCGCCACTCTCCCCTTTCTCTTCTCCCTTCACCATCGCTCCACCCTTAACCGATGGATACTAATGTGCTTCTCTCTTTTCGCCATCTCCACCAAAGAATATGATCATCACCATGCGAGCCAACTGTTTCTCTCCCCCATGCCGGTGAAGCCCTTTCTTCTCCTCTGCTCTTCTATTTTCTCTCCTCTAGCAAAGTCGACAATAGCAAATTGTCGTTGTTGTTGTTTCACCTCTCGACCAACGAGATGTGACCAACGAGCTTCAATGAAGATAAATGCCTGCAACCCGACGAGAACCTTAAGCTAACTCTGGTCAATAACGAGAACAACCATGGTTACCAACAGACCAATCGAGAAGCTCGTATCCTTCATAAATTTTAATGGGGACAACCTTTATTTGGCTATGGTTGGTAAGTTTCTTATACCTCTTGAGCTTAATTGATTTGATATATTCTTTTCCTTTTAAGTTTGTTTTATTATGATAGTGGTAACTCATTTTATAGTACAAATCCGTATTATTACTGTAATCTCTTATTGTGTTTGGACTAAGTCGCTTTAATTCACATGTGGATTCTATTTACCTTCCTTAATTGATTCATACCCTTAATTGGACAGCTTTGTCATTTGAATATTTTTAGGTATAAAACTATTTATTATTTTTGTAAGTTCTATTATGATTTATCTTTCTTCTTTATTTGAATAAGAATATACTAATATTTCATTATTAGGATAGATTTTAGTATGTTAATCGATCATTGTAACCTTAATTATTTGTACGGGTGCGCATCGGTCGGGTCGGTCCAATTTTATGTGTCACTGGTGTCACATTTCGAGACCACACCCTAAAAGATATGGCACTCTCAGAGTGCATCCGGCATACTCGACCTCTCGGAGGTTTTATACAAGCCCTTACGTATCGTTCATCGCATATACATAATGAAAAGTAGTGCGGAATTAAAACTTTTCACAAAATATTTTATATGCTTTAAAAGCTCTTTCATATAAAATCATAGGAAATACTAAGTCTCAATCTCATCAAACATAGACACGAGAATACTTTGGGACATGGCCCATACACAATACGAATATAGAAATACTTAGTCTATTACAATATTTCAATAAGAAACATAAAAGACATCTATGCCCTTGAGTCAAATGAGGACATACTTCAACTTCACTTGAATGGTGCTACGATCCAAGTCTTGCATACCAAATTCTCCTCACCTATCAAAAACTATAGAGATAGATAAAAGCATGGATTAGTAGAACCACATGTACTAAGTATGACATAATGCATGAAAATCATGAAAACGGACATTTATTTGAAACATGCATCTTTTCATTTAAATATCATAATATAATCATAAGAATAACATTTATCAACTTAGAAAACACATAAGAAATCACTTAGTCAATTTATAGCATTTCTAAGAGCAACCTTACAGTGAGCTTAATTCACTGTACAGTGAAGTTATTCACTGTTACAGTGAAACCTCTTCACTTCATCTTAAGCACCCTTTAGCATATAATTACCCCACTAAAAGCTATCCTAAGACTCACTTAAGCAAAAAAAAAAAAGAGACCGCCCATACAACCTCTCTAGGCATGCCTAAATGATCTTCAAGACTAATTATAATGAGACACATACACACTTACAAGATACCAAACATATGAACATGACATTTGCTCTACCAAAGGTGATTCTAAGTCTCACTTGAGTGAGTTGTGAAGCGACCGCCCATACAATACCTTACACACACACTTAAGAAATCCTATAGACTTCCTAGGATAGAATCATTCTCACTTAATACAACAACATATAGATAATAAGACATTCTCATTCCAAAGGCTATCAAAAGACGTACTTAAGTAAATCAAGAAGATAACGTCCATGATTGACCTCTTCAAGATTACCTAAGTAATCCTTAAGACTACCTAAGGCCTAGATCATGTCCACATAATCAACATCTTCCCTAACTAGAGTCATTCTTAAGACTTATCTAGGTAAGATAGGAAGTGACCATTCCTATGCCTCCTTCGCACCTTAACTTGAAAACCGTTAACTACTCTAGATAAGTACTAATTCATTTAACATACTTTCTTAAATTAAGTCATTATATTCATTAGTTCATTTAGGAGACATTCATCACATAAAGGACATTCAAGTAATGTTCTTGGACAAGACCTAGGGTCTCTAACTAACACCTTCAAAGCCTATTATGCAATGCCTAGATAGCGTCCCATACCACCACCTAAACTATATAAAATTTCTCTAATGCTAGTAGGTATCCCATATTATGAGAATAGACAATAACCGACATAGACCATGATAAGAAGACATGGAATCCGGAGTTCTAACCTACTCCGATGAGGGTGTTCTACTTGCCAATGGTAGAACTTAGACACAATCCATGTAGGCACATGGTTAAGGAATATCAAGGACATGCTCTGTAATCTAGTCTCTGTCACGACCCGAAAGCACCCCCTAGAAGTTAGGGAAAACTTTCGAATCGTGACCGGGCGTACTTGACCCCTTTGGGGTCTCGTACAAGCCCTCTAACTAGCATTCATAACATAAAGCATGAAAAGTAGTGCGGAATTTAAAAATTTTCACGATAATAATAATAAAAGGAGTCTAAATACTAAGAAATCTTATCGTCACAAGCCAACTTAAAGACACAACTTGGAATCTTAGGGACACGCCCCTTTACAATAAAAGTAAAATACATTTTTTTTTGTATTAATTAAGAAACTAAGAAACATAAAACTATGTCCTCGAATATATGAGGACATAATAGACTAAAAACTAGACTATTCACTATCTACGAAGCCTCAAAAACATCTGAGATGGATGTTGGGACAGACTCCACAACATCCTAAAAACTAAACTACTAAAATAAATGAAATGGATGTCCTCTGGAATGCAAGGAGGCTCACCACTGACTCTGGAGCGATGAAACACTGCGTGGTGATCCTGGTTACCTGCGTCTGCATCATAAAACGATGCAGGCCAAGTGGCATCAGTACAATTAATGTACGAGTATGCAAGTTGGAAAGCTAAACAACACATAGGCTTGGAAAGGAGTAAGAATGAGCACGTACCTTGGCTCTGCTCAACTCATGATCTACTAACTCTTATTCAATATACGCAGTCTAAAAGTAAGTGCAATATAAAGAAATACTGACTGAAAACATGCTGAAAACATGCTGAAAACGCTGAATGTATACAAGTATACAATAATGTCTGAGAGGTATATAAAATACAACAACTCATGTATATGAGAATACAATAACTGATGTATATGAAAATACAATATTGTTGTAAGAGATTCTCTAACCGACAACCATCACTTAAGAGCTAAAGTGATGATACAGCGTTACTCGGCCCACGCTGCCCGGCCATCCTAACTTTGCTAGAGTATAGGACCTAAACTTCCTAATGGATACACTAGTAAGCTATGAAGAGGGTTCATCTAAAAAGTATGACCCTTTTCTATACGTGATGGCTACATGGTTTACATGGATACTTGAGTTATCTGAACTCGCATTCCCTCATCGGTGCTCAATACTACTCCCAAAAATATAAATATACTGGCTCTTATGTTATTAAAACATACTGATTTTATGATTTGAGATTAGTGCTCAAAACTTAGCTTTTTAAAAACTCTCTTGGAAATCATAGTTTCTTCTTTCTTCTATTAATACTAGCAATAGGCTCTGTGGAAGTTTAGCTTCCTTTCTTTCTCAAAAGTTTGAAAACATTTTAGTTCAAGATCTGAGGGACTACTTGGTTCCCTTATAACTCTTGAGAAATGAACTCAACTTTATGCTCTTTGCTTACTGGAAACTTAACTCTTACGGAACTTATAGCATTTGAGGCTTTAATTCAACTCTTTACTTGAACTTTAGAACAAAGTTAAAACGTTTGTTTAAGTCTCTTGAATGCTTTAGGAACTTACTTTGACTTGCTTATTAACTTTTAAACTTGACTCTTAACTTCCTTGACATTGATCTTGACTTTCCTTGAATTGAATTATGGATTCAAGGATCATGATCTCATATTTAAGGATGATTTCATGATGTTTAGATGTACTTTAGAGTGTTGGAATCAACTAGGAGTGATAGGTACATCACTTAGGAACTCGTACGAAAATATAGGGAATGAACTGGGTCTCCAAGGGGTCGTGGCGCTCTGAGAGGCGCGGGGTGCCAGGGCCTGTCGTACAGACCGTGTTTGGGGCGCTCTGGCTGGTGCGCCGCGCCAGGGCCTATCAGACAAATCTGTCTTGAGGCGCTCTGGCAGGCGCGCCGCCCCAAGGGGCGTATGACGTGACCTCCGACTTTCTTCTTCATTTTTCATCTCTAAACCTTCCCAAACACCCATGGATCCCACCCCAAATACTTAGGATCCATAAATAACTCATTACACAATAGTTTAGACCCGAAAACAGTCTGGAAACAAGAATCAAAACTACTAGAGATCAACTACAAATCAACCAACGGGAACTTCAATCTTTTCATCAATAATTTCAAGATTTACTTTCAAACAACTCTAAATTGTTGTAATGAATCGAATTGGAGGGTGGGTGAAATAACCCAACACCGAATGATCTCACATACCTGTTAGGGATCACCCCCGACAAAATCCACACAACGAATTCTTGGCGTTCTTGCGTCTTTTTCTCCTTTCTTTCAAAGCCCTAGCTTATTTTCTAAATTTTTAAACTGAATGGTATCAGTTTAGACCTCAACATATTTCATCAAAAACGAAATTAATGATTGACTTAGGAAAAGACCAAAACACCCTTAACAAATCCGGATTTGAATCTTTCCTTGCTCAACAGCCCAACTTCCGAAGGTCATAACTCCCTAATACAACCTCCAAAATTCGCAAACTAGGCGTCGTTGGAAAGATCTTCCGACGAGATTTCCATACCTATAAAGAACTCACCCAAACTCTTCCTGAGATAGAAGTTATGACTGTTTGAAAATGACCAAAACTCACTTTTGAAATCTAGAAATTTTCCAGATTTCCTTACTTATTTCCAAATTTGATTCTTCCTGTTTTTCACAGCTTAACCTTAGTTTATTCTAGAATACGAGATGTTACAACGGAGGTGAGTGAGGCAGAAATTAATAGACATTTATCTGGTGGTCTTTGCGCAAGATCCGACGATTTTGGGGGCGAAGGACATAGTTAAATGAAGAAAAAAATAGAGTGTAATGGGACGAAAGTGAGGGTATATGGATGTGATTTACATGTTTAAGTGTGTGTATAGATGTATATATATTTTGCTGAGAGGATATGAGGGTTTTAAAATATGGCAAGAGGATTGTAAATTTAGATGAATTGAGTGGCCTAATAGTATTAGACATTTAATCAAATAAGATTAAATACAACTAAGTCTAACCAGTTAGTTAAATTCAATCGAAATTTAAAGAAGACGAAAATTTATCGATTAATTATTTGAGGTTCTTAATTTAAGCAAGACAAAATAATTATGAAGGCATAATTAATAAATATTGACACATAAAATAATGTTAACTAATTTAAAGGAAGTAAATACATATTTGTACAAAACACAATTTTTAGGTTATATATATATATATATATATATATATATATATATATATATATATATATATATATATGCTTACTGGGATCGGTTGCCACATTTTGGCATAATTGCCACTTTTTAGCATAAATATTGGATTTGTTACTAACAATATTCAATAAATGACGTCAATTTATTTTTGGTGGGAAATTTTAGACGAAATTTTTCTATGATTTTTTATGTTTCGTCACTAAAACTATCTATCTCATATATTTATGCACGAAAACTACTTTTTGTTTCTGAAAGTGAACAACTAGTGATGAATTTCATATCGTAACTATAATTTTGTAGCTATATATTATATTTGTTGTAGGGATATTTATCATTCTTGTTCTTTCGAACACCAAAAGAATAAAGTCTGATACAACTTTTTAATGTTATTTTTTTGGATTTCATGATTGGAGATTTTTTTAAAAAAAAGTGATAGTTGTGGACGGGGGGCTATTTCAATAAAGAAGAGAGTAAAAAAGCAATATTTTTTTAAATTTATTACTTCAACAAAAAATAATTCAAGATATATTTGGCAAGTGAAAATGACTAAATAAAAATAAAGGAGGTAATCTTGTAGACTAGGGTTCCAGAATTATATTTATAACATTATAACAAAAATATGGAGAAACAAAATTTTATTTCACTATCACCATACAATTTTTTTATTTTTTATTTTATTTAATTTCATTCATTAAAAAATAAATCGTTGATTTAACAATTATTGTAACATAACATATATTATATCGAATATCTAATCACAAAGACCTAAAGCCCCTGAAAGTTTCTAAAATTAAGGCTTGTACCCCAATAGTTCTAAAATTGCTATTTTTTACCCTTTTTCCCTCTTTTTTTGGACCATAAAATTATTTATCGATGCTAAGATCATCCGTAGCACTAAATTCACCAATCAAATATGCATAGTAATCAACAACTAGAACCCCTAACTTATGTGAAATTTTCACATCACTGCTCTTTGAAATTTTCATCCAGGTCCCTTTAAATAGTTCTTTACTCGTTTTATTCTCAATTTCTTCTTTCATTTTTTCCTCAACTCCCTTTGATGGATTCGAGTTTCCAGTAACACTCATTGATGAATTATGTTTAGATCCATCTGTAGACACGTGACTTTTCACCGAAATTTAAGTTTTCTACCCTTTATAGAACTTAAATATTTTTTATTAATATTTTGACTTTTATCTTATTTTGTTAAGTTTATTTATAAAAGATATGAAAACTACAAAAATAGAATCACACTTTAAGGTACAATTTTATGTATTCATTCAAAGTTTTAATAATAAATTAGTGATTTTAATTTTTATATATATTTTTTACCTATCTATTTAATTTTTCTTCATTATTATTATTATTATTAATTTAAAAAAATAAATTAAACTACCCATTACCAGATTTCCACTCCTCACACTCAGCCCTCACTACACCATGATCCCCTTCATTCCACTCACCCCTACACCTATATACTACTTCACACATACGGAAAAAAAAAGGGAAAAAGAACATGAAAAGGAAAAGGAAAAGGAAAAAAAATACACACACAAAAAGGAAGAAAATAACCCACAAACAAAAAATAAATCAGCAAATATACTCACATTTTATTTCATATTTTGCTTTGACTCACAAATAAAATTTGAAGTTGAGGTTTACTTTCGTGGTTTTAAGTTCGTGGTTCCTTATTGTTTTCTTTTGGTGGAATTTTCGCAAGAGGTACCATTTAATTTTATTGTATAATTTAATATCATGTTTATACAAGCATTGATTGCAGTATATTGAAGTTGTCAAATTTCACATGTGGTTAAACCATTATATTTTTATATGAAGTACGTTCAAATATTTCATATCAACTTTATGTTTAGCTCCTTTATATAGTTATATTTAGTGTGAAATTGCTATAACAAATCGTAGTTTATTTCATATTTAAATAACCCATAATTTGTTTCATACTTAAGTAAAATTATTGTCCAAGTCTATTTTTATTTTTCATATTTAGTTTTATAATGATAATATGTGTAGTTATTATGTAAAGATGTTAATTTTATAATGATAATATGCGTAGTTATTTTGTAAAGATGTTAATTTTAGTTAGTAGATTTTTCTTTTAATGTCAATGACGTTAAAAAAGGGGATTAAAAAAACTTAAATAAAAAGGGAAACAAAAAACATAATAATAATAAAAAGGAAAAGTTTTAAACAAAAACGTGAGAAAGAATATAATTAAGAAAAAAAAAAGAGAAAACAAAATGAAATAAAAGGAAAAGGAGTATAAAAATAATTCTTTTTTTTTTTAAAAACGTGCAGTGAAAAAAGAAGAAAACTTTTCGTTTAGAAAGTTGCTTTGTCAAAACAAAAAAATAAAATAAAACTAAAACAAAACAAATAAAACCTTGAAATAATAATAATAATAATAACAACAATAATAGTAATAATAATTGTTAAGTGAAAAGAAACCAAAACTTACATAATGTTAAAAAACATGTAATGATTTTTTTTTTTGTTTGTTTGAAGAAACAACACTTTTAAAAAAAAAAAAAGGGAATAGAACTTAATAGTAAAAAAAAAAAAAAGTAAAAAAAAACATTGAAAGCATAAAAAGTAAATAAATAAAATGTATTAAAAGTTATACACTAATAAAATAAGATGGTTTTAAATATATTTAAATAAATCAAAGAATGAAAGTAAATAATATTTTTTTATTATTAAGTTAAGTAATATAATATCATAAAAAATTAAGTCAAGTCATAAAAGTCAATAAAGCGACCGTGCTAGAATCACGGGATCGAGAGGTGGCTAATACCTTTCCTTCTATCAACAGAAATCCTTTACCCGATTTTTGATTTCGCAGATCATAAGAGTCAACTTCCTTTGATTAGGGATTCAAATAAGGTGACTTGGAACACCAAAACTCAATTCCAAGAGGCGACTCTAGATTCAAAATAATCCCTTTCCAAAATGTCACTTTAATTGGAAAAACTCTTTTCCTTCAAGCTATTCAATTTTGAGGGGAAAATGGGGGTGCGACAGATGTCGACTCCGCTGGGGACACCAGAATTCGAGCTTGTATATATTGACTTGTATATGACTGTTATTAATTTTATTGTGTTTGTTACATTAATGTGATATATATCCGCTTGTTTACCGCTATGATATTGTTTGAAATTCAACATAAGTTGTCTTCTATACACACCAATTTGAGTCTTCTGAGATACTTTATTTGGAGATGTGATTACGCTCCCGAGACATGAGATACCAGAGATGCGACAACGCTCTTGGGAAGGATTCTATAGTAACATGTCTTAGGATGAGAAGGACAAACAGTGAGGCCCGAAAGCCCTGCTACCGGTAAACTGTCCCTTCTCGACTTGAGTTGTTCACTCATTTTACAGCCATTCTAGACACCTATTCCATTAGGTTGCTAAACTTAGTAAAACAAGTCTCAGACATTTATTATTCACTTTATTTGCTTTATATGCATTTTTAATTTAATGCGGCTCAACATTGGGTTCAAGCTTATATGCTATATGTTACAGATATACTATTTGAATGTCAATTAACGTTTGAATAAATTAGTAAACTAAAAAGAAAGGGTTTTCCTCAAAATGTAATAAATACAACAATTATTTGTAAAATATCAAAAGGTTTAACATTTGTATTTTTACAATAACATGACCAATATAAAAATAGTTTTTGGAAGGTAGAATACATATTTTTTTAAAAAAATAAAAATAAATAAAGGTAAAATTGAACGAACTACGCACACCTGATTCTCAACTCGATGAGATACGTAGGAAACCCTCCTTAGGTTCGGTGATCTTTAAAAAAAAAAAGTATTTCTTATTAAAAATAATGTTGTGTTTACAATATTCCTGAACTACGCAGACCTGATTCTTGCTTTGACAAGAGACGAGGCATCCTTATTATTTTAAGGTTCAATTAAAAAAAATCTAAAAAAACGTTCTCGTCACAAAAATTGGGGCAAAAAAAAAAAGGTTTTTTTTTAGAAAAAAATTGACTTGGTTGGTACCAACATTCTTAGAAGTGTGCATAAGAAAATTAATAAGGTGTTAAACTATTTGACAAGACGGACTAACTTTGTTGTAACCTATAGACTTCTTTTGGTATCTCTTGATATATTTATATTATACTTAAGAAACTATTTTGCTTAAAGTTAAGGTTAAAACAAATTCGACCTTATTGTTTCCTGTGCATTGTGTGGTGAGTTTTAGATATAAAATTCAATGCAATGACTTTTGATCTAGAACTTGGCCTAAATGTTGGTTAAAGTGAAATTGTGAGCAAAATTTAACTTGGGAAATGATTATAGGCTTTCTTTGATCCGATTGTGCCTTTAAAGCCTACCAAATGACATGTTATCCGTAGGACTCCCATTTCGAGCCTGAAACAATTTTATTTGAATAACCACAACTTCACATATATCATTTTTAGTGCATAAATGCACTATTTTCTGGATCTCACCTCCATGTGTGTACTATCAAATAGATACACAGCGTCGAGATCTAAGTTGGATATCAAAGTGAAAAGAACAAGTATGTGCAAGTTCAAGCAAATGACAAAAAAGCTAAAATAAAAATGAAAGGAGAGAAAATGGAAAAAAAGAAAGAAAAATGAATGGAAAAAAATTACAAGAAAACAAAGATCAAATGCGAAAATGAAAAGATATTGAAAGTTATGCAGATTTTAAGGAGGAAGTAATCACTTTACCCCAAATGAATATCCTACCTTTCTCCAAACCTACATTACAAGCTAATAACAAGTCCTATTTGATCCCATTTTGTGTGTTCTCACATCAATGAATACTTACATAAGGGACAAGCATATGGTATATCAATCTCATACATTAAATATCTTTTTGAGTGTGAGTGACTTTGATATAAAACGTCCTAAGATCGAAATACTTCTATTGTGCGAAGTAGGACTTCATTTGTTGCGAGGGCACTTTGAAATATGAAGATATGAATAATTTTATCCCTTAACTTATGCAAGATGAACTCAGGTAAATACTTAAGTATATTTGAAATTATAGTGATTACTCAAAGTTGACCTCAAATTTGTCTGAAAGTAGTTGAAGATGACTCATATGCATCATTCTAATTGTTAGTACCAACTAAAGTCAAAACATTTTCAATCATGAATTGATTTATTTCTCAAAATATGTCTTTTGTAAGAAAAATCAAGTCAAAATAAAAATAATTTTACATTTTTATGAACTACGTTTGACCTGATTCTTGCTATACAAGATACGTAGGCAGTCTCGCAATATGCTTGGTCTCACGAAATAAAATCTTATATCCTCAAATGATAAAAAATGGATCATATTTTTTTTAAAATAAAAAATAAAAAATGATGAATTAAAAAGACTTTCAAAATTCATCAATTTAAAAACTGAGCATATTTTTATTTGTTAAAAAAAATAAAAATACACTACTGTTTCTAGAAAATAAACACTCTATCATCATTCATTCTAGGGAACAAACTCCCTAATTGCATATTATCTTGCATTTCTTTTGGGAACATGTATTTCTAATTCGTGCTACTAATAATTCATAAAAAATGTTTTCTAGTGCAAACTGGACTAAAAATAAAAAATGTTGTGGTGATTCTAAATGATGATTCTGTTTAATAAGATATTATTCAACATAAGATTCAGAATTAGCAGGACCCTCATGAATAATGGGATTAGCAGGACCCTCCTCATAATGGGATTAGCAGGACCCTCCTGGATAATGGGACTAGCAGGATCCTCCTGAATAATGGAATTAGCAGGACCCTCCTGGATAATGAGACTAGCAGGACCTCCTAGATAATGGGACTAGCAGGAGCCTTCTAGATAATGGGACTATCAGGACCCACCTGGATAATGGGACTAGTAGGACCCTCCTCATAATGGAATTAGTAGCAGGACCCTCCTCACAATGGAATTAGTAGCAGGACCCTCCTCACAATGGGATTAGCAGGACCCTCCTGGATAATGGAACTAGTAGGACCCTCCTGGATAATGGGATCAGCAGGACCCTCCTGGATAATGGGACTAGAAAGTCCCTCCTCATAATGGAATTAGCAGGACCCTCCTGAATAATGAGATTAACAGGACCCTCCTGGATAATGAGACTAGTAGGACCCTCCCTCCTGATAATGGGACTAGCAGAACCCTCCTGGATAATTGAACTAGCAGGACCCTCCTGGATAATTGGACTAGAAGGACCCTCCTCATAATGGGATTAGCAGAGCCCTCTTGGATAATGGGACTAGCAGGACCCTCCTGGATAATGGGATTAGCAGGACCCTTCTGGATAATGGGACTAGTAGGACCCTCCTGGATAATGGAACTAGAAGGACCCACCTGGATAATGGGATTTGGTTACTTTCTCCTAGGATAAACACTTCCTAGTCTAGACTGTTAATTTTTATTTTCTCCTAGGATAAACACTTCCTAGTCTGAGTTTATATTTTATATTTACATTTGCTAATAACTAACAAAAATTTCCAGGTGAAAACTGGAGCAAAAATTTTGTTTATTTTTTATTTGTGATGGTTTTCAGGTTTCTTTAAGCGAAACATGGATTTGAAATTCAAGAATAAAGTTTCAACTCTTTTTCAGAATGATCAATCCCTTGGTGGTCAGAATCAACTTCTTCAATGCATGTAGTAGCCTGACTTTCTCACATCTTTTACGAGTCAGCTTCCGATCAAGAAAACATGCAGCCATTCAATAGCATTTTCAAATTGTCATTCTGAAGAATGTCAAAAGCTCAGTCTAAGTGGCAAGTTCAGCCTCCAATTCAATTCAAGGTTAAGATATTCACCTAAAAATCAAGGTGATATCTTAAAGTCAAGATTCAAGTGAAGACTCAAGAAAAGTTGCATAGATAGGAGCTTGTACATTTATTTTTCTTTTGACTATTAGCTTTCAATCTCTTATGTAAGGATAAGAGCCGCGATCTAGAGCTTCGATGGAACCTCACTTAACTTCCAACTCATCACTTCATTTTCTCGAACTACATGTGACCTGATTCTCTTATCACCCGGGATATGTAGGATGTCCAAAACAAGGACTCGATCGCACAAATTTTGGTCTTTCAAATAAGAGTTCAGTAAAAATTTGTCACTTTGTCTACTTCTTTGTCTGAAAACTCTTCGTGTTTCCAGTCAAAGAGGGGCAAACTGTAGACACGTGATTTTGACCGAAATTTAAATTTTCTACCCTTTATAGAACTTAAATATATTTTATTAATATTTTGACTTTAATCTTATTTTATTAAGTTTATTATTAAAAGATATGAAAACTACAAAAATAGAATCACACTTTAAGGTACATTTTTATGTATTCATTCAAAGTTTTGATAATAAATTAGTGATTTTAATTTTTATATATATTTTTAGTCTATCTATTTAATTTTTCTTCATTATTATTATTATTATTAAATTAAAAAATAAATTAAATTAAACTACCCATTACCACATTTCTACTCCTCACACTCACCCCCCACTACACCATGATCCCTTCACTCCACTCACCCCTACACCTATATACTACTTCACACATACGAAAAAAAAAAAGGGGGGAAAAAGAACATGAAAAGGAAAAGGAAAATAAATGCACACAAAAAAAGGAAGAAAATCACCCACAAACAAAAAAAGAAATCAGCAAATATACTCACATTTTATTTCATATTTTGCTTTGACTCACAAACAAAAGTTGAAGTTGAGATTTACTTTAGTGGTTTTGAGTTCGTGGTTCCTTATCCGGATTATTTTCTTTTGGTGGAATTTTCGCAAGAGGTACCATTTTTTTTTATTGTATAATTTAATATCATGTTTATACAAGCATTGATTGCAATATATTAAAGTTGTCAAATTTCACATGTGGTTAAACCATCATGTTTTTATATGAAGTATGTTCAAATATTTCATATCAACTTTATGTTTAGATCCTTTATATAGTTATATTTAGTGTGAAATTGCTATAACAACCCGTAGTTTATTTCATATTTAAATAACACATAGCTTATTTCATACTTAAGTAAAATTATTGTCCAAGTCTATTTTTATTTTTCATATTTAGTTTTATAATGACAATATGTGTAGTTATTATGTAAAGATGTTAATTTTATAATGATAATATTCGTAGTTATTTTGTAAAGATGTTATTTTAGTTAGTAAATTTTTCTTTTAATGTCAATGACGTTAAAAAGGGGGATTAAAAAAATTAAATAAAAAGGGGAAGAAAAAACATAATAATAATAAAAAGAAAAAGTTTTAAACAAAAACGTGAGAAAGAATATAATTAAGAAAAAAAAAAAGAGAAAACAGAATGAAATAAAAGGAAAAGGAGTATAAAAATAATTCTTTTTTTTTTAAAAAACGTGCAGTGAAAAAAGAAGAAAACTTTTCGTTTAGAAAGTTGTTTTGTCAAAACAGAAAAATAAAACAAAACTAAAAAAAAACAAATAAAACATTGAAATAATAATAATAATAACAATAATAGTAATAATAATTGTTAAGTGAAAAGAAATCAAAATTTACATAATGTTAAAAAACATGTAATGATTTTGATTTTCATTTTTTTGTTGTTTGTTTGAAGAAACAACACTATTTTTTTAAAAAAGGGAATAGAACGTAATAGTAAAAATAATAATAAAGAAAAGTAACAAAAAAACATTGAAAGCATAAAAGTAAATAAATAAAATGTATTAAAAGTTATACACTAATAAAATAAGATGGTTTTAAATATATTTAAATAAATCAAAGAATGAAAGTAAATAACATTTTTTATTATTAAGTTAAGTAATATAATATCATAAAAAATTAAGTCAAGTCATAAAAGTCAATAAAGCGATCGTGCTAGAACCACGGGATCGAGAGGTGCCTAATACCTTTCCTTCGGTCAACAGAATTTTTTATCCGATTTTTGATTTCGCAGACCGTAAGAGTCAACTTCCTTTGATTAGGGATTCAAATAAGGTGACTTGGAACACTAAAACTCAATTCTGCAATATACAAGTCTAAGAAAATTGAAGAACCGATCATAGTTATAAAAGCAAAAAAAATCAAATTTCTGAAAAATCTGACAATTTTATTTTACGGGTGATGGATCTAAACAGAAGTCATCAATAGGTTTTATTGGAAACTCGAATCCATCAAAGGGAGTTGAGAAAAAAATCAACGAAAAAATTGAGAATAAAACAGATGAAGAACTATTTAAGGAGTGAAAATTTCAAAGTGCAGCGATGTGAAAATTTCACATAAGTTAGGGGTTCTAGTTGTTAATAACTATGCATATTGTGTTGATGAATTTAGTGCTAGGATGATCTTAGCATCGATAAATAATTTTATGGTCCAAAAAAAGAGGGAAAAGGGTCCAAAATAGCAATTTTAAAACTATTGGGGTACAAGCCTTAATTTTTGAAACTTTCAGGGACTTTAGGTATTTGTGATTAAATATTCGATATATTATATGTTGTTATGTTACAATAATTGTTAAATCAATTATTTACTTTTGAATGAATGAAATTAAATTTATTTAATTTTTTTTTAAAAATTGTATTGTGATAGTGAAATAAAATTTTGTTTCTCCATAATTATTTATATTTATTGTCTTTTTATTTTGATGCTTAGAATTTCTTTGATTCTAAGATATTTTTGTTATCATATTATAAATATAATTTGGGAACCCTAGTCTACAAGATTACCTCCGTTATTTTTGTTTTGTCATTTTCACTTGCAAAATATTGCTTGAAATATTTTTTGTTGAAGTAATAAATTTATAAAAAGATTATTTTTTTACTCCCTTCTTTATTGAAATAGCCCCTCACCCACCTCCACCCCTTTTTTTAAAAAAAAATTCTCCAAATATGAAATTCCAAAAAATAACATTAAAAAGTTGTATCAGATTGTATTCTTTTGATTTTCGAAAGAACAAGAATAATAAATATCACTACAACAAAGATAATATATAGCTACGAAATTATAGTTACGACATGAAATTCGTCACTAATTGTTCACTTTTACTGATAAAAAGAACGTTTCGTGCTTAAATATATGAGATAGATAGTTTTAGTGACGAAACATAAAAATTCATATCAAAATTTTATCTAAAATTTCCCACCAAAAACTAAATTGACGCCATTTATTGAATATTGTTAGTAACAAATCTAAATTAGTAGTGACACATTATTTCGTACTAATGATGCATCTAAATCATGACATTTAATGGGTTAAACATTTAATTTTACGAATGCATGAATTTCGTTAATATAAACATAAGTTACTTTTATAAAAAATAGGCAGAGACCAAGCCTGATAAATTTATAATACTTAAAATAAGACTAATCGTGATAATTGTATAGTAAAGACGCCAAACTTGATAAAATACTAGGATAGTTAAGGATTACATCCGGTAAATGTTTAGTTATAAAACTATTTTAGACCTACTACAATAGTTAAAAGACCATTTTGACATTTTCTCTTCATAATTAAAACTGACAATTGACAAAAAGAATAACAAAAGTGCTTTACAAGAAATAGACAGAGTTCATTCGTTAATTGTCGAGGAAAAAAATTAAAACCAACGAATTCTGTCAATTTTATATAAGTAAAAAAAATTAAACTCATTGATTTTCTTAAAATACGCAATCCGAAAATGCATCATTTAAATAATACAATTTAGAGTATAAGTACCGTGAGTGGGCACTATTATATCACTACATCACATATATTTGTTGGTTTAAAACCTTTCATTTTTTTATTTTATACACTTATATCGATAAAGACAATACAAAAATAATTTCTCAAGTCTTGGTGCTAATTTTTTGCGTGTATATCAATTTTGTAATTCGTAAACTATACAACTAAGTCGGTCTATTTGCTTCTATCTAAAAATCGTATATTTTTAGTAGTGATTCCACGTACGTATAACAACTATACAGAGATACCATCGACTTACAAACTTAGACTATGCAAATATGTGAAATATTTCATGCATTTCTATTAAACTTTAAAATCTGTGTGAAATAAACTTGAAAATGAAAGCACAAATGAAAGATATTAACCAACTAAGATTTCAAATATATTATGATAAACTACTATAGTCATGACTATCAATGTTTTTAAAATCAATTTACTGATTGAAACGAACAAATTATTAGATTTTTTAAAATTAAGTCGAAATTTTAATTTTATAATAATTTATAGTTTTACTAAATCATTTTATAATTTTAAAAAAAACAAACAAAAAACGACAGAATCATACTAAATATGCTTAGAGATATTTTCAAAAATATACAATCTAATAATATAACTACATCTACATAGACCATATTTCTAAACTAAAGTCGCATTGTCTTTTGAGCGTACACAACATTATACACTAATTGTACAAATTAATACACTTGTATATATATGTATAATAGTATATCAAAGGTGCTTATATACACTATAATATTGTTATATATAATTAAACAACAAATACACTAATAAATTGTAGACAATTTTTAAATAAGGTAGCTATATTTTTCAGTCATCACAAGTGTTGACACTCAATTTTAACCCTATGAAATTCATATTAATTATCAAGTTTCTTTAATTTCAAATGATATAATTTATTTTGAAAAACTCGAAAGTATATTAAATCTTTTCTCTAAATAGGTTTGTTAGTTTTTCAAAAATAATTATATAACTTTGTGTGTGTCTATATCTAAAAATTTGTGTTTCGTACAAATATGTATTTACTTCCTTTAAATTAGTTAAAATTATGTATAAATATTAATTAATTACGTCTTCATAATTATTTTTTCTTGTTTAAATTAAGAACCTCAAATAATTAATCGATAAATTTTCTTCTTGTTTCAATTTCGATTGAATTTGGCTAACTGGTTAGACTTAGCTGTATTTAATTTTATTTGACTATATGTCTAATACTATTAGACCACTCAATTAAGCTAAATTTACAATCATCTAGCCATATTTGAGAAAATGATCAAAAGCCCCCTCAACCTTTACCCGAAATTCCAACTACACACTCCATCTTCACGGGTGTCCCATTACCCACCTAAACTATATTTTTATCTATTTTCTACCCACCTAAGCGCTGACCTGTCATGGGAGGTGTTGTCACCGCCTCTACGCGCGTTTGAAGCAAATTTTGAGGAAAAATTTCCCCCTTCTCCTACAGTCATCTTCCCCACTTTTAAATACCCATTACTTCTTCTTCCCCCACCATTAATTCTTGTTTCTTTAGTAAAAAATTCACGAATTCCTCTCAAAATCAAGTAGGGTTTAGTTGTTAATGTTCATTTGTACTTCAAATCTTGAATTTAGGGTTTGTAATCTAATCTAATTTCTTATTTAGGTTTCTAATTAGAAGTTTGAATTTTCTCGAAATTCATCAAAAATGGCAAATGAAAACTTGAATTCGCTTTGTATGGATGAATCAGACCCAATGCTCAACGTTGTAGTGAGATGCAAACACGGAATTTTGCTGAATTTGCAAACTTCTTGGTCGAAATTAAATCCGGGAAGAAGATTTTGGTGATATCACTTGATAATGCAGAATCGTCTGATGTAAATGTTCTTACTTTTGATGATGCAGAATCATTTGATGATAACCAAAAGTGGAGTAGGAGATGAAAATAGGGTTTTTGGAATTTTCTTGCTTCCTTTGTTCTTCTTTCAATTTAGGGAGAAATGGGGGGAAAAAGCAAGAAAAGGGAGAAAAAGAAGAAACGGGAGTTTCTAGGTGTGGTCCCAGCGCATGGAATCACGCAGCTTGACTTATTTGGTTTATGTGTTGAGGTCAGCGCTTAGGTGGGTAGAAAATAGATAAAAATATAGTTTAGGTGGGTAATGGGACACCCGTGAAGTTGGAGTGTGTAGTTGGAATTTCGAGTATAGATTGGGGGGGCTTTTGATCATTTTCTCAGCCATATTTTAAAACCCTCATATCCTCTCAGCAAAATATCTATATATCTATACACACACTCAAATATGTAAATCACACCCATATACCCTCACTTGCGTCCCATTACACTGTCTAACTTTTTCTTCACATTTAACTATGTCCTTCACCTCCAAAAATTGTCGGATCTTACGCAAAGACCACCAGATAAATGTCTATTAGTTTCCGCCTCCCTCACCTCCAAGTCTCTTTCCCCCTTTTTACGAGCTTCACCAAGTTAGTTCTCTACAACTTGCTTTGAAAAAGATAGGAGAAACTCGAAATATCATTAAATTTAAGCTTTGTGCAAATTATTTCCCGATCAATGACCTCTAAAACATATCTATCCCAAACATCAATATGAAAAGGTAATCATATCCCTCTTTTCGTCCATCTTTTCATCATTACTTTATCCCTACCCTTACCTACTATTTGTCCTTTCAATTTTTTTTCTCAAATTTTCAAATTTTCTACTCGAATTCCCCCCAAAATGCCTCAATCCCTTATAAATAACATCTCTGCGCTGATTTGAGAATAGACTTTGGACCCTTGAAAGAACAGATATCGCTAAAAGAATAAGGATTCACATTAAAAGATACACGTAAAACAGTATCAAAAGAGAGTGAAAAAATCTAAAAGCAAGTTTTCTTTCAAAGTATTGTGTCAATTCTGTGTCGTTGACACTCTAATATGACCGACCTATAAACCTTTTCGTATTGATATTAGATTAAATATATATTTTTAAAACTTGTTTCTTTTATTATATGCTTAAAATTATATTTAATTTTTATGTAATTCATAATAAATCTTGGTATTCATAATTTATGAAATAATAATAATAATAATAATAATAGTAATATTAATAATAATAATAATAATTATTATTATTATTAATATTACTATTATTATTATTATGATTATGATTATTACTATTATAATTATTTTTATTATTTGCTAAATTTAAAATAATTATATTTTTTTATAGTTTTCAAACTTTACGTATTTCTTTAATGTGTATAACATATTTAAGTATGTTTATTTATGTATAAAAAGTTTTTATTATTTTTTTATTTATTAATATGTTTATTATTAAATAACAATCTCTTTAACCTTTCTCCAAATTATTTGAATAATAGCCTCTTTTATTCAATTGTTATTTCAAATTTAGCCAATTTATTATTTTGTTTTATGTCAATTTTAGTCACATTTAGTCCAATTGGCCAAATTCAGATCGTAACTCACCTTTTAATAAATGTTTATCTAAATTCATTCAATACAACATTTCAATCTCATCCGTCTATTTTTGATCGAGTGGAGCAGATGAAGGCCTCTTCTTTAATTTCTTAAAATGACTCCATCCAAACCCTCAATGATTTTAACTCTTTTTCTTCTCAAAAAAGCGGCAACCCACCTTGTCCTCTCCGTCTCTCCGATGCCGCTTCTTCTTCAACCGGCAAAAACATCGAGACAGCCACCACTAGTGAACACCACCAGCGCCCACTTTCTCCTTCCTCCTCTCCCTTCACTGCCGCTCCACCCTTAACCAATGGAGACTAATGTGCCTCTATCTTTTTTCCATATTCACCAAAGAATAGGATCATCACCATGCGAGCCCACTGTTTCCCTCCCCCATGCCGGTGAAGCCCTTTATTCTCCTCCGCTCTTCTATTTTCTCTCCTCTAGAAAAGTCGACGACAACAACTTTCCACTGCTATTGTTTAACCTCCTGGCCGCTTCAATGAAGAGAAATGCCTACAACCCGACGAGAACCTTAAGCCAACCCTGGTCAATAACGACAACAACCATGGTTACCAACAGATCAATTGAAAATCTCGGATCCTTCATAAATTTTAATGGGGACAACTTTAATTTGGCTATGATTGGTAAGATTCTTATACCTCTTGAGCTTAATTGATTTGATATATTCTTTTCCTTTTAAGTTTGTTTTATTATGATTGTGGTAACTCTTTTGTTAGTAAAAATCTGTATTATTACTGTAAATCTCTTATTGTGTTTGGACTAACTTGCTTTGATTCACATGTGGATTCTGTTCACCTTCCTCAATTGATTCATACCCATAATTGGACAGCTTTGGCATTTGACTATTTTTATGTAAAAACTATTTATTATTCATAAGTTCTACCATGATTGATATTGCTCCTTTATTTGAATCAGAATATATTAATACTTCATTATTAGGATAGATTTAGTATGTTAATCGATTCTTGTAACCTTAACTAGTTGTACGGGTGCGCATCAATTGGGTCTTTTTCGATTTTATGTGTTATGGTTTGATTTACTGGTTTCCAGTTTGTAAATACGTCAAATAGATAACCAAACCACTAAGACATTTCTTATCGGTTTGGGTACTTAACTGTTTAGTTTTTGGTTTAAAATGATAAAATACTCATATTATAATATACATCATTACAAAATTCTCATATAGAACGTATGATTATTAGAGAATTTGGCATGAAATGACAATCATTTTCTATTAATTCTAGGCAGTAGGCACATTCTTGACTATATAATAGAACTTGATTGATTCTATACAATCATGATTGATCCTTTTACAATATTGATTTTTCTTTAAGTTAGAGATTAACTTGTAACAATCTGGTTCCAACGTTATAGAAAATCCAATGGAAGTCAAGGTGCATAGTGGTCTTTTCAAGAATAGGGGGAAATTTTTGGGTCGGAAAACTTTTTTGGAGTAACTTGAAATTTTCCAACTTAGTCCAGATCGTTTTGGATGAAATTGGAGTCATTAAGGTGTAGGGAAATCTGGTAATAATCGGGTCATTTATTTATAATTTTGATTTGATGAGGGGATATATAACTCGTTAAGTAATCTGTACGACTTTACGAAATTGAATTCGGATGAGTAGAACTACCGAAATTGATCTTGGTGTGGAAGGTATTTTATGAGTGTCGTTGGTTAGAGTGTGTTGTGAAATGGGGGTCTTGGGATTATTAAATTAGCTCACTATCTCGTGTAACCCACCCTGGCGGGGATTTTTGCCGCTCTGGGATCGGATGCCACATTTCGGCATAAAAAGGGGATCAGATTTCCACGATCTAGCATAAATATTGGGTTTGTTACTAACAATATTCAATAAATGGCGTCAATTTATTTTTTGGTGGGAAATTTTAGACAAAATCTGCTACGAATTTTTATGTTTCATCACTAAAACTATCTATCTCATATATTTAAGCACGTAAAGTACTTTTTGTCTCTGAAAGTGAACAACTAGTGACAAATTTCATGTCGTAGCTATATATTATATTTGTTGTAGTGATATTTATCATTCTTGTTCTTTCGAACACCAAAAGAATACAATCTGATACAACTTACTTTAATGAGCAACACTTCCTCGTAGGGTCACCAAAGCAGGCTCCTTTAGCCGCTTCGATTGTTAGAGCTCACTTCACACCAACAGCTGCATGACGGAGTGATCTTTCCCTCTTATGAAAGCCGGTATCTCACTTTCGAAAGAGAGTCTCGACGTGGCGGTGTACACCTAGCTCCATAGCTGGGCTAGTCACTGGCTAGCCAACTTGCACGATTGAACTCTCTTCTTTTTAGAACTCGAGAGAAATTTGAGGAAGAATCTTTATTAAATAGGATGCCTCCCAAGCGCCGAGGGGACATTCTAAAGATAGTTGTTGAGGAAGCGATTTCTAACTACGAGTCCGTTTTTTAAATGTTATTTTTTGAAATTTCATGATTGGAGATTTTTTTTTTAAAAAAGTGGTGGTTTTGAGAGGGGGGGGGGGGTAGTTGAATAAAGAAGAGAGAAAAAAATAATCTTTTTATAAATTTATTACTTCAACAAAAAATATTTCAAGCAATATTTTGCAAGTGAAAATGACTAAATAAAAATAAAGGAGGTAATCTTTTAGACTAGGGTTCCCAAATTATATTTATACTATGATAACAAAAATTTCTTAGAATAAAAGAAATTCGAATCATCAAAATAAAAAGACAATAAATATAAATAATTATGGGGAAACAAAATTTCATTTCACTATCACCATACATTTTTTTAAAAATAAATAGATAAATTTAATTTAATTTATTAAAAAGTAAATCATTGATTTAACAATTATTGTAACATAACAACATATATTATATCGAATATCTAACCACAAAGACCTAAAGCCCCTGAAAGTTTCTAAAATTAAGTCTTGTACCCCAATATTTCTAAAATTGCTACTTTGGACCCTTTTTTCCTCTTTTTTGGACCATAAAATTATTTATCGATGCTAAGATCATCCGTAGCACCAAATTCACCAACCAAATATGCATATTAATCAACAACTAGAACCCCTAACTTATGTGAAATTTTTACCCAGGTCCCCTTAAATAGTTCTTCATTCGTTTAATTCTCAATTTCTTCTTTGATTTTTTCCTCAACTCCCTTTGATGGATTGGAGTTTCTAGTAACACCCGTTGATGAATTCTGTTTAGATCCATCACTTAGAAAAAAAAAAATAGATTTTTCAGAAATTTGATCCTTTTTTGCTTTTATAGCTATGATCAGTTTTTCAAACTCAATTTTCTTAGACTTGTATATTATAGAAGCTTCATCAATAGTGACAAAAGTACCCAACAGATTTTCTTCTTTTGCTTGGGTGTCTGATTCAACAACAAATTTACCACTTCTTCGTTTTCGATCACCAACATGAAACAATCTAGCACAATTTTTTGTTTGATGTTATTTTTTGAAATTTCATTATTGGAGAAAGTTTTATTAAAAGGGGTGGGGGTAGGGCTAATTCAATAATGAAGTGCGTAGAAAAGCATATATATATATATATATATAAAAAATTTAGCTCTCATTTTTCAACTCTATGAAAAAGTTTTATTTAAAGGGGCGGGGGGAGGGGGGAGGGCTATTTCAATAAAGAAGTGCGTAGAAAAATAAATCAAGAGTTGAAAAATGAGAGATAAGTTATATATATATATATATATATATATATATATATATATATATATATATATATATATATATATATATATATATATATATACACAGACACACATATCACATACTGCAATTTCTCAAAAATGTAAAAAATTACCCAGAGAATTTGACTCTGTTTCTTTTTAATTTTTTTTTTATATATATGTGTTTTGTTAAATCTTTAACTTCGGTTAGATTGAATTTTGACTCATTTAACTTCGGGATTCATAAACTATGCCTCTGATTAAATTTTAGTCAATCTGCCAATTTTCACCCTACCTAATATATTTGTTTATTCTGATTAAATTTTAGTCAACCTGCCAATTGTCACCCTACCTAATATGTTTGTTTATAATAAACAAACATATTAGGTAGGGTGACAATTGGCAGGTTGACTAAAATTTAATCAGAGGCATAGTTTATGAATCCAGCTATAAACAAATATATTAGGTAGGGTGACAATTGGCAGGTTGACTAAAATTTAATCAGAGGCATAGTTTATGAATCCAGAAGATAAATGAGTCAAAATTCAATCTAATCGAAGTTAAAGTTTAACAAAACACATTTATATAAAAAATTTAAAAAAGAAACATAGTCAAATTCTCTGGGTAATTTTTTACATTTTTGAGAAATTGTAGCATTTGATTTTTTTATCACTTCCATATCCAATCTATTAATGTCCTAATTTGACAATGAATATTAAAATCTCCCAATATGATATAATTATCAAATTGGCACAAGGTGAATGAAATGGAGGTGTGCATCCAGTATCTTCTGTGATAAGAAGGTGCTAGCAAAGCTTGAAGGCAAGTTTACAAAGTGATAATTAGACTAAATATGTTGTGTAGGGTGGAGAGTTTTCTAGTCAAGAAATCTCACGTTGAGAAGTTTTAAGTTGCAGAAATATGCATGTGTGTGTATATTAGAATATACATGATTAAAATGAGGATATTTGTGACAATTTAGGAGTGACTTCGGTGGAGGACATGATGAAAGAAATGAGATTTAGATAGTTCGAGCATGTGAATAGGGAATGTCTGGATATCCTAGTGCGGGATGTGTGAGAGGCTGACTATATATGAATGGTTTAAGGAGAGGTAGAGGCAGACTAAAGAGGAATTGGATAGAGGTGATTAGATAAGTCATGTCGCAATTTGAACTTAAATAAAACATGAGCTTTAATAAGAGGTTGTGGATATACACAAATTAGGGTAGATGGTTAATAAGTAGAAACTAAGGGCATTGTCTTGTCATACGTCCATACTAATATTTGTTGTTTATTATTCCCGTAGTTTTTGGTCTTTCTATGTAGGTTATTATTTATTACATTGTACTTTGACTATCATATTCTTTTATTTGTTTTAGTTATCCTCTTGTTACCTTCTGTTTTTTTTCTGCCATCTTCTCTTTCTTGTACTTTTTTTTCCTGGATAGCTTTGAACTAGTTTTTTCTTAATCTAAGAGTCTATTGGAAACGATCTCTCTACTTCAAATACTTCTGAAGTAGATAAGATATGTAGACATGCTACCCTCCCTAGAACTTTGTGGGATTATATTGGATATATCATTATTGTAAGTACCAATTGATAATATTGGTAAATACAGTAAATCACGTACTATTTAGATTAAAGTATAGTAGTTGTAGAGAATATTTACACTATCAGTGTTATTACATTTATTTATTTGTTTTTGTTTTTGCTCGACTTTGGGTTGGGGCCTCAATCATTTCATTTTTTGTGGCTTTTCTTTATTCATACCATTGTTAATTATGTTTCAATTTGAGAATATTTAATTAGTGATAGTTTATGTATGAAACTCTCACTTTCAATAGTTTGGGTATGAAACTTTGAAAAAATGATAGTATAGGTGTGTTTTTGACACTTATATCTTATATATATTTAATTTTTGAATCAAGGCCCCTCTGAAAGATAAACGATAATACAAAATTGTAGTGATTTATATTGCTGCACCTACAACTTAATTATTTGAACAGATATGGATGACAATAACTACTTTACCCTATACCTTTTCCCTCTTTTTTTTTTTTGTTATATTATGACTATATGAAATCATTTTATTGAAAGAATGAGATACAAATATATTTTATGAGCTGAGATAATTTATATGATTAGCTACTTCGTTTTTTATATGGGACATCTCATCTCATTGTCTTAGTAAATTGGTGAGAGAAAATAATATTGAGATCAACTAATCCTTTTAATCAAACATAAAGATAGAATAATCTCATATTTTATATATAATAAAATCATTATCTTTATCTCACTAACCAAAGGGACTAAACAAACACCTAAAGGAGGATGAAAGTGTATACACCAATTATTTATATCAAATCAGAAATGTGGATCATGTGTTTACATTTAAACTACTCTCATTCAATCGTGATTAATTAATAGATACATTTACTTCATTTAATTATTTCACTATAATAAGCTAACATGATTTTGTGTTACAATTAAGTGTAAATTTATTTTGGAAAAAATGATAAATATATCCTCGAATTATCATAAATGGTATGTCGATACCCTCTATCATACTTTTGGGACATTGATGCCCCTGCCATCCAAAAACTAGACCATATATGTCCTTATCTAACAAAATACTAAATAGGGACACGTGGCACAACCCCAACCGAACCTCCACAACTACATCCTGCATACAACCAACCCAACATAACAGTTCACTGTTTACAAAGCACATAGCTCCACAACAACACTCTAATAATTTAATATCATCGACAACAACACTCTAACAATTTCTTATCCTCAACAACAAGCTCAATATTCATCAGTCACAAGTTCCACAGAAAGGCACTCACAGGATCAGCAACACACAAGATCAAGTTTACCAATAATGAAGAAGTGTAATGCAATGAAATGCAATGTCAAGTATAGTGATGCATGTCTGCTTTAATGATACACACCCGTTATCTCTTCGCCTGAGACCCATGGGGGATATATTTGTCCATGTATCTACGCGGCGTGCGATACGATCCTTGATAATACTAAACATCGCAGCCCGCGTTACGTCCCTCGAAATATAGTATCTATCACGGCGTGCGATACGCACTGATACGCTCAAATTTACTTCTCAAATAAGAAGTAAAACGGTCGTATCAAGTAAAGAACCCAACTAATGAGGTTGAGATCGATTCCACAAGGAAAATAGTTCAGACTTAACTTTATTCTATTATTACTATTATTTAGCCAACTATTTTCCGAGAAAACAAAAGACAAAAAGGGGGGTTTTATTTCTAAATTAATGAAACTGATTAACTAAATAAAAATGAACAACTAACAGATTCGGCTTTTGGAGTTAAATCAAATTATAAAAGTAACTAGGGCTTAAGTGTTTCCCACAGGTTCCTAACTTGGTAAATCTAACTATAACAATTCTATCCTAATATCTTGCATGTAAAGTGATAAGTTATGTATCTCTAAATCCTTGGTCAGGCATCTAGAGAATTTTACTCCGCACCTTGGTCCGGCTACGTGTGTTGCTATACTAACCCTTATCTTTACCTCATATTAAACATCGTATTCGGTATTTGACTAAGTTATTAACTCGTACCAACCAATACTAGCCTATTAGATAGTCTACACTAAATCTATGTTGATAATTCTTTTCCTATTATCTACCTCCTTGGTCCGGCAAGTAGCATTAAGGCGAGTTCTAACGTTGGCCATCCGTTAAAAAGACTTCTACATGAAAGAATTATCAATACATGCAAGACACCACTCTAAAATTGTTATTTAAGTTAGATTGTTACCTTGTTATTCACCCATGGTTCCCACAACCCTAGCTATGAGGTTTAGTTACCCATGTTCATAATTACACAATTCATATTGTTAATGGAAGAATTCATGCACTTACTTTTATGAAAACGAATAGTTTCCCAGAATTTAACTTGAATAATCAACAAAATCACCAACAATCAATCCCCGAAAACGTATCTTAATTCCCAAAATCGAGAATTTAATACTATAATAGAAGAACTAAAAACTAAAAATTATCCAGAAAGTCTAACCCCAAAAACGAGGATTTTCCAACTATTTATAATAAAAACAAAATCTAATCAAATAAGGATTCTATTTACTAAAAATCTGTCCAAACGCGTCTGGCTCGACGGACCACGTGACGGACCGTCATGGACACGACGGACCGTCATAGCCTCCGTCGTCCCATACTTCACACATTCTTCTGTTGCTTTCTTCAATCCCCTCGACGGATAGGTATGACGGACCGTTTCAAGCACGACGGTCCGTCGAGGATCTTCGTTCCAAAATACTTGAACTTCTTGGAATTTGGGTACTGGACTACTTCACTGATCATCACGACGAACAAGCAGGACGGACCGTCGTGGCTATGAAGGTCCGTCCTGGACTTCCGTAATCCCACACTTAGTCAGACTTTCCCATTTTCCTTCAGCAACTTCTCCCTTCACTACGATGCCACCTACGGACCGTCACAGCCTCGACGGACCGTCATGGATTCCGTAGGTAGTCTCTTCTGCATTTTTTTCTCAAAAACTCCCGCGTTCATCCTTGGACAGATTTTCTGCAAACAAAGAGAAACTTACATAAAAATCAACACAAAAAGGCTTTCGACAAACACTAAACTTAAGGAAAAAGCATTAGAAATACCGTGAAACCACGGTACGTCATGCACCTCGAAATATAGTATCCATCGCGACGCACGATACATCCCTCGAAATGGTACATCCTCTTTAAGTTCTCATTCTTTCTCAATGCACATAACACTTGTCACAACCATGTCTCAGAATAATGAAAATGATATGTTCACACAATTAAAGAGGATATGACCATTTTCATAACATTGCACAATTCACAATAACGCAGTCACAATACAATATCAACAATGATTCAACAATTCTTTCAAACCATTCTCCATTCTCAACACATCACACACAAACAATTTATCATATTACATTTCTATTACCCTTTTTGCATAATTAGAATTAATCAACGTGGATGAATCAACCCATCATCAATTCTCATTACTCACAAACATATATCACAAGGAAATACACGCATTCCATACACTTAACAAGAGTTTAGAAATTCACTTGACTCAATCAATCAAGAATTCACTCTTGGACTTGAGCCTTCAATTTTCGTTGAACTTCCAACTCAAAACAATCCATTAAATTGATGACCATGATAAAAATAACAACATTCATATTATTATGTGTCTAGTCTAGACCCAATAACTCACCCTGAATTTATAGTCAAGTTCCTAAATTTCAAGCTTAGAGTTACGTCTTAATTTCTCTCATAATACAATTCTAATAATTTTCATACAATATAATACACCCGAAATTTAATTACCCATATTATAATATCGAAACTTGATTCACAGTGTGATAATCAAAAAGTAAAGCTCAAATCGGTGACAAGTTATATCAATTCCTATGCCGTCCGAGTAATGACATAATTAAGCCATAAACATAATTTAAGTTATACTTTATTTCTAATAATTACCTCACCCCTAATGATTGCCTCAATCATTTGTCACCACTACACATTATTACCACCAAAAAAGAAAATAATAATAATAATCCTAATACACTCATGAATTACCAGAAACATTTCAAGCATGCATATGAAATTACATATTTAATAGATTTCAATTTCTCTCTTTTTTTATTTCACTATCTTACATTATATTATTATTAATAATAACATAACCTATAACTATATACTTTAATAGATCAACTGAAATATTACCTGATGTGTAGAAGTCAATTCCTATGCCGGCGGCCGGTTTGCGCAGGTTAGTGTTTC
Source organism: Solanum sitiens (assembly GCA_016801875.1). Taxonomy (NCBI): domain Eukaryota; kingdom Viridiplantae; phylum Streptophyta; class Magnoliopsida; order Solanales; family Solanaceae; genus Solanum; species Solanum sitiens. Next base: position 1,299,839 of record JABWTJ010000376.1, on the reverse strand, counting down.
TTCTTCCCTTTCTTGTTTTTTTTCTAAAATAAATATATACTAAAAGTGATAAACCTTATTAACTTATTTTTAATAATTATATGTCACATAGTATACAATGTTAAGTAAATTATTACTTTAGCCACTAACTATCAATTAAGTCAATTATCTATAATTACCCATCAACTAATTATCTAAAGTTAAATGAATAGTTCAGAATTTCCAAAAATTATTTTCCGAGTCATTACATTATCCACCACTAAAAGCTATATTCATCCTCGAATATAAGAAAGAAGAAGGAAGAATAACCGACGTCACCAAAAGCTTGAGTTATAACCTACCAGTTGGTGTTAATCTTTTCAAGTGAGCTCCTTCTTAAGACCATTCCATCAAGATTAACTAGTAAGAACTGAACTTTCAAATCAAACTTTGGAAGATCTATAAATCAGGAGTGATTATAAAGCCACAAAACTAACTCATGAACCTAATCTAAAATGAAATCCATTGGACCTTAAAACAACCATCATGACAAAAAAAAATTCACATAACCAAGAAAACCTTTTGAATAAATACTGGCTACAACCAGAAATGAACTTTAACCAATCACCACACGCACATACCATCATATATCTTATCACAATTCCCTTTTCACGAGCTTAAGTTATAAAAATCTCATCTTTAGACATTGGGTACTCATCAAGGGAGAATAAAATTTGTCTAACCCAAATAAGAACAAGATCAAGTAAACACTCCATAAGCGGTACACTCTAAGATGCAAAACCTCTAACAACACTGTCAAATAACTGTAACTATTCACGGAAGCTCTTGTGTAAATTCTCATAAGCAAGTTCGTGCATGTAGAATCACTAGTATACTTTAACTATCCCAAACAACACCAAATCTTTCATAACTGAAATGAACAAGTCTAACCAAGGATCCATCCTACTAGGAGAAAAATCAAAGGATCGGTACACCCGATCCACCACAAGGAATTCACCCATAGAAGCGAAAACACACACGAACGTAGAAAGTGAATCATACTATAAATCATGTCCAGAATGAAGTAGTTGATCACATAAGAATATACAGAAGCAAGGTCGAATAATACAAGATACTCCTTCCATAGGGCCCATATAAATAAAATTCCTTTCATCTGACTTCATCTCTCGAGTTTTAGCCACTCACAATCAACCAGTCTAATCTCCATCACAACATTACAAATACTCGATTCATCAAACCCTACATACTTCTTTCAGTACTTCATTGAAGCTAACACTCTTATACCAACAAACATCATAACTACACCAACCATTTACCTTACTCTCAAACTTTCACTATAGTATCAAAGTCTCCTTAGAAAGTACATTGTAGCCTCTAAAAATTTTAAATATTGTTCTCTCTATTTCCATTTAAGCATTACATGACAAATATGAGTCACACCTAAGATTGATAGCACTAATTTCAAATTTAAATACTTTTCCATCGAGGTACAATAATTGAATCACACCCAATGTCAACTTCACAAAACTTTCACATATCATTTTTCAAATATCATGCACCTCATGCCAAAACTCAAATAAATATTCTTGATCACTCCAATAATTCGGTATACTATAAGCTCATCGCCTCTACTCACCATCATATGCCTATGTAACACATCAAAACAACCTATATCGCCCCATAAAAAAGTTTCAATCCCCTCAAAATTCTCATTAACCATGTAGAACTGCAGGTCCACACCATTTAACATCCATAAGTTACCTATCATATTTTGAACAATCCAGGTCAACATAACCACATAGAATCTTCCACACATCATTGCTTTCACTCAAACAAAAATCCAATCTTCATAAAGTCGTTGATAAACTCTAAGTAAGTCAGTACCGAACCAGTTCACATTTCATAGTAAAATGTGAACACAAAGGTAAAAATTAATACAACCTTCAACTCTTTACCAAGGATCTATACGAGAGATTTTATTATCCATTCACCTTTCATAAATTCTTTCCATAAAGGAATTTTCAATAACTGAACTCTTTAATACACTAGACTCTTGTTCCTTTATTGACTCGCTCACCAACCTTATTCATTGGCCAACGTCCCATATACTATAAACCAACTCCTTAAGCAAAATATTTTCTTAGGTCTTTAACAATCAAAAGTGACAAACTGTACGATCCAAATCTTGTACATATTCTTTTAAATTCTCAATACCTGATGCAATCGATCAAATCTTACCTTGACAAAACACACTACCAAAAACCTAAATTCACCATGAAAAACTTGAATTTGATCCCAACCATGTAACACAACTTTATTATCTATCAACATTAGCTCATACATTAAAGATATTTATGAATCCACGTATATTACCCTATAATTGACCGCCTCTCCATTGATCTTACTGTATCTTCATTAAAAATTAAACTATACCAGTTACCAACTCAAAATCATAAAAGAACTCATCGCCGCACCCGAGTCAAACGTCTGTAGTTCTTTTTTTCAACTCTAATCAAATAAATTTTAACTGATATGAACTACATGTAACACTATCATTATAACCATAACAAAACAGATAGAACCATCTGTATCTAGATCAAATTCTCAAACCTCTAAATATATATCTTTAGCCCTTGAAATCAGAGGAAAATATTTTTACTCTCACCTCTTTCCGAAGACTACACATATACCACTAATTTATTATTATTATTTTCATTAACTCTAACTCCTTTATATTCTATTCGAGCGGTGTCTCAGCACCTCCAATAACTTTCCATGCAATCAAGTTACTTACCAAATATTATTAAACCACAACCTTAAATAATTTCAAGTCGTCATTAAAATACAAAATTCTTTAATAAACAATCCTTATTATATAGTTGCATCTCAATCACAATCCATAACAAACTCTTATTACCATCACGCTCAACAGCTCTTGTCATCACCACTCTTTTTCATCAATACGACACCTTAAATCTAATTGTACGAACCAAAATCAAAGGACTAACCCAATCTTATATGCACTTTCTTACTGAAATTTTCAATTACTTTCACACAAGTATACTCTTTAAGACTTTCTTTACCAATAAGCTTGTTGTTCTGGTATCTATCCATTTCCTTGGACCTTAAGATGAGATTACCGGTCCTCATTTAGAACCCTTGGGTTACAATTCTTAACTTAACAAATTAATACTGTATCAATAATCCACTACTAAAATCTTTCTTATACACGCTGCTTAATTCCAAACATTTGCAGTAACAACCTAGTTTGTTTCTCAAATATGAATACAACATCAGATTTCACTTTACGAGCATGTGATACAACTGATAACTTTTTAAGTAGTTAGTATTCACACTTGAAAATCAACTTATCCGTTCCCATGTACCACCAGTATCACACCATGAAAGTCCATTAGATCTACCACTAGAACACATCATACCCCTCAAAAAGATTTTATGCAAATAGGTCATACATTTCTACCCATCGAATGACTATAAAATATCAACAAATCAGTTTCGTACCCAACCCCAAGCTATATGTATTCTTTCGTAGGTCAGATCAATATCAAAAGTAACACACTTCATAACTCTAACCAAGTAAGCATCGATACTATTGTAGTAGTTGTATCATGACCTTCTTTGATATATACACAATTTCTTAAGTCGTAGTAGAAATTCTAACCTCAATTGGTGCATCACTATCCTCATCATTTTCTAAGCAGTCCATTCATGTTATGATAACTTTACTAATTGTAGTTTCAAGCTACAATATTCATTATCTAGCCATTCTTTTAATTATTCCACTTCCAATTGTCAAACCACTCCAGATATATCCTATACCACACAAGTATTGATCCCACTACTAGATGACTAGACTAACAAAGGAAAAAGGCTCATGAAAGTTAAACTACATATGATTAATTGTTTTTCATTGCCATAAATCTATCACTTCCACATTAGTAACAAATCTAACATCAAAGACAAATACAACACATCAAATACTCACATGAAGATCAACAAACAAGTCATCACATAAATGAGAGTGAATGGAGTGAAGTGATGATAATTAAAACCGGACCAACTATGCACGATAGAGATCCAAGAAGTGAAGATTTTTCTTAAAAGTCACCATAGTCTCTCGAAGACAAGTACAAACGTCTCCGTACCGATCCTCAAGATTCTACTTAGACTCGAATTGTACACATGTGAGACCTATGTACCTGGGGCTCTGATACCATTTTGTCACGATCCAAAAATGGACATGATGATACTCGTCTTCTCCCACCAAGACAAGTCATCCTAGAACTCAACCATTACAATAAAATGCAGAAGTTTTATAATAAACTCAAAAATACCCCAAAAATCTGGTTGTCATGTGTACAAGCGTCTAAAGTATTACAATTGAGTTAAAAGAAAATATAAGTCTCATATGACATTGTTTCTAGAGTAGAACAAAATCATAAACAAGAGTAAAAAGGTTTGTTGAGATGATAAACAACTACCTCACAAATCTCCAAGAAGCCTCGAAAAAGAAGAGAGTATATCACAAAGGTTCGGGCTAGTAACAAAAAATTGTAGAAGCAAGGGGTGAGTACCAAATCACACGGCACTCAACAAGCAAACCTCTAAACACAAGTTAAGGGAACAGAATTCGGGTACTCCTACCAACCCAACCGAACCTCCACAACTACAACCTGCATACAACCAACACAACCTAATAGCTCACTGTTTACAAAGCACATAGCTCCACACTAACACTCTAATAATTTCATATCATCGACAACAACACTCTTAACAATTTCGTATCCTCAACAACATGCTCAATATTCATCAGTCACAAGTTCCACAGAAAGGCACTCACAAGATCAGCAACACACAAGATGAAGTTTACCAATAATGAAGAAGTGCAATGCAATGTCAAGTATAGTGATGCATGTCTGACCTAATGATACACACCCGTTGTCTCTCATTTCGGGACCAATGGGGACATATTTGTCCATGCATCTATAGCGGCATGCGATACGACCCTCAATAATATTAACCATCACGGAGTGCGACCCGAAATATAGTATCCATCGTGGCGTGCGATACGTTCCTCGAAATATAGTATCTATCGCGGCACGCGATACATCCCTCGAAATGTACATCCTCTTTAAGTTCTCATTCTTGCTCGATGCTCATAACACTTGTCACAACCATGTCTCAGAATAATGCAAATGACATGTTCACACAATTAAAGAGGATATGACCAATTTCATAACATTGCACAATTCACAATAACACAATCACGGTACAATATAAACAATGATTCAACAAGTCTTACAAACCATTCTCCATTCTCAACACATCACACACAAGCAATTTATCATATTACCTTTCTATTACCATTTTTGCATAATTAGAATTACTCAATGTGGAAAAATCAATCCATCACCAATTCCCATTACTCCCAAACATATACCACAAGGAAATACACGCATTCCATACACTTAACAAGAGTTTAGAAATTCACTTGCCTCAATCAATCAAGAATTCCTGGCACTTAAGCCTTCCCTTTTCGTTCAACTTCCAACTCAAAGCAATCCATTCAAATAAATGACGACGATAAAAATAACAACATTCATATTATTATGTGTCTAGTCTAGACCCAATAACTCACCCCGAATTTATAATCAAGTTCCTAAGTTTCAAGCTTAGCGTTAAGTCTTAATTTCTCTCATAATACAATTCTAATAATTTTCATACAATATAATACACACAAAATTTAATTACCCATATTATAATATCGAAACTTGATTCAGAGTATGATAATCAAAAAGTAAAACTCAAATCGGTGACAAGTTAAATCAATTCCTATGTCGTCCGAGAAATGACATAATAAAGCCATCAACATAATTTAAGTCATACTTTATTTCTAATAATTACCTCACCCCTAATGACTGCCTCAATCATTTTTCACCACTACACACTAACCAGTACCACCAAAAAAGAAAATAATAATAATCCTAATACCCTCATTAATTACCAGAAACATTGCAAGCATGCATATGAAGTTACATATTTTATAGATTTCTATCTCTCTCCTTTTTATTTCACCATCTCACATTATAATATTATTAATAATAACATAACCTATAACTATATACTTTAATAGATCAACTGAAATATTACCTGATGTGCAGAATTCAGTTCCTATGCCGGCGGCCAGTTTGCGCAGGTTAGTGTTTCTTCCATTTCCTATGCCGGCGGTCGGTTTGCGCAGGTTAGTGTTTATTCTTCCCTTTCTTGTTTTTTCTAAAATAAATATATACTAAAAGTGATAAATCTTATTAACTTATTTTTAATAATTATAGGTCACATAGTATACAATGTTAAATAAATTTTCACTTTAGCCACCAACTATCAATTAAGTCAATTATTTATAATTATCCATCAACTAATTAACTAAAGTTAAATGAATAGTTCAAAATTTCCAAAATCATTTTCCGGGTCATTACAATTTCTGTCAAAGTTCGAATATATTTTAGACCTTGTATACTATTATTTTTTATTTTTTATAATAAGCACATATATCAACAACCAACAATAAAAGTTAATTAATTGTTGCATCTATAACTTATTTAACGGATATGACTGATAATGACATTGTTAGATGCTCCTTTTATTTTTCCATTGAAGCCAAAATCAAATTAAACTTATTCTTATGAAAATTCTTTGAGGAGCCAGCCAACTTAACCAGAGGCGGAGCTAAGGGAACAAGAAATTCATTCAAACTCAATTATTATATTATATTATATATATAAGATTAAAATTATTTTTTAATGTATATATAATAAATATTAACCCCACTTATTCTTTTTTTTTTATTTATTTTTATGTTTGTTTCTTTGTATTTTGAATCTATTAGTAGTTTTGTGGAGATTATTACTGTTATTTTATTATAAAAATATTTTAGTTGTTGTTACCTTTGTGTCACGACCCAAAAATTGATGTGATGACACTCGTCTTATTCCACCAAGACAAGTCAGCCTAAAAGTCAACCTTTACAAAAATACAGAAATTTATAATCAAGTTAAAAATACTCCAAAACCTCTTTGTCACGTCTACAAGCCTTTAATGTGTTGTAACAAAATCAAAAGAAAAATACAAGTCTCAAATGACATTGTTTCTAGAATAGACAAAAATCATAAATAAGGAGAAGGAAGGACTGCTGAGATGACAAGCAGCTACCTCACAAATCTCCAAGAAACCTCGGAAAAGAAGAGAATGACAAGTACAAAAAATAACTAGGCTCGTAACCTAAAAAAATTGTACAAGCAAGGGGTGAGTACCAAACCACACGACACTCAACAAGTAAACATTACCAAATCACACGACACTCAACAAGTAAACATCTAAACACAAGCTTAGGGGATAGAATATGGATACTCATTACGCCCCAGCAAAACCTCCACACCTACAACCTATATAAAACCAGCCCAACCTAATATTTCACACTTCACATAGTACATAGCTCAATAACAACATTCCAACAATCACATATTCTCAACAACAAGCTCAATATTCCTCAATCATAACCTCCACAACTACAACATGCATAAAACAGTCCAACATAACAACTCATAATTCACATAGCACACAACTCAGCAACAACACTCTAACAATTATATATCCTCAGCAACAAGCTCAATATTCCCCAATCACAACCTCCACAACTACAACCTGCATAAAACCAGTCCAACCTAACAGTTCACAATTCACATAGAACACAACTCAACAATAACACTCTAGCAATTACATATCCTCAGCAACAAGCTCAATATTCATCAATCAAAGTTCCATACAAAGGCACTCACAAGATTAGCAAAACACCATATGATGTTCACTAATAATAAATATGTGCAATGCAAGTGATGAATGTCTGACCTACTGATACACACCCGCTGTCTCTCAGTCCGAGACCCATGGGGGATATATATGTCCATGCATCCATTGCGGCATGCAATACGACCCTTGATAATAGTAATCATCACGGCGCGTGATACGTTCCTGAAAATATAGTATCCATCGCGGTGCGTGATACATCCCTCGAAATGGTAAATCTTTTTTAATATTTTATTCTTTCTCAATTCATATAACACTTGTCATAATCATGTTTCAAAATAATGCAAATGACATGTTCACATAAATAATGAGGAGATGACTAATTTCATAACATTGCACAATTCACAACAACACAATCATGATACAACATCAACAATGATTCAACAATCCTTTCAAACCATTCTCCATTCTCAACACATTACACACAAACAATTAATCACATTGCTCTTTTAAACCCCTTTTTCATCATTAGAATTAATCAATGTGGACAAGTCAACACATCACCAATTCCCATTACCTCCAAACATATATCACAAGGAAATACACGAATTTCATACACTTAACAAGGGTTTAAAAGTCCACTTGATTCAATCTATCGAACAATCACTTCGAGACTTGAGTCTTTCCCTTTCGTTAAGATTCCAACTCGAAGCCATCTATTCAAATAAATGACCACAATACGATTTCAAAACTAACAAAATCCATATTATTATCTGTCTAGCCTAGACCCAAGAACTCACCCAAATCTATAAGCAAGATCGTAATTCTGATGTCAATTAACATGTCAACTCTCATATTTTCAAATTTCAAAGTCTAGAATTATATTCTAATTTTTTCAATATTACGAATCTAATAATATTCAAATAATACAATACATATAGTGTTTAATAATTAGATCTATCAATCTATCATAACTTTGATAATAATGTGGTACCATAGTTTTTATTGGAGTTACAGGAAGAACGAAAGAAAAGAATATGTGTCCAGCAATCAACTAATACGTCAACTACTTAAATTCCATTATTCCTTACTTAAATTTCCCAAGGACCACTCACTGTACAATGATGACAACGTAATCACTATTCAATGATTGCACTCTAAACCCATTTTCCCACTCATATTCCAATTTCAAATATATATTTTTTGTCAAATCCATCTTCCTTGATTATTTTTCATAGATAATAATAATAATAATAATAATAATAATAATAATAATAATAATAATAATAATTTTAAACAATCATAACTTCTCTTTAATTATAAAAGAGATGAACAATTGCATCCTTATTAACTCACGGTCATTACCTAAACGAAGTGCATCGACAGCGGAGGTGATTATTTCAACCCTTTCTATGTTTTTTCTCGGCTGCGTGAACTCGTGCTGTTCACAACAGCCATAAACATTTTCCTTTTATTTCTTATTTTATTATTTATTAATTTTCTTTTTTGATTATTATTAGCAACAAAATAATCTTTTATTAAATCTGAAAATCATGTCACTCATTCTTACAAGTCATAAATTATTTATAAAAGCTACTAAAAAGGGCTAATATAAAAAAATGAGTAAAATTTATAAAACGACTAAGAGGGTCGTTGCATTATCCACCAATCAAAATCATATTCGTCCTCGAACATAAAGACAAAGAAGGAAGAATAATCAACATTATCAAAACATGAGTGATGCCCTATCACTCGGTGTTCATCTCTCTAAATGAGCTCAGTCCATTCATTCAAGATCAACTACTAAGAACTGAACTTTCCAATCAAACTTTAAAAGATCAACAAATCAGGAGTGATTATCAAGCGACAAACTAATTTATGAACCCAATCTAAACTGAAACCTATTGGACCATAACACAACCATTATGACGAATCTTTTCTCACATAACTAAGAAACATTCAGAATCAATACCCACTACAACCAAAAGTGAACCTAAACCAACCACCACATACTCATATTACACAAACGATCATAGATCTTATCAAGATTTCTTTCTTACAACAAAATTTTTCCACGAGCTTAGTTAGTTATAAGAATATAATCTTTATGGATTGATCACTCAACAAGGAAGGATCAAACTTATCGAAGCCAAAGAAGATCAAGATCAAGTAAACGCCCAACAAACGATACTCTCACAATGTCGGATAACTATAACTATTCACAGAGCTCTTCTATAAGTTCTCATAAGTAAAGTTATGCATGTAAAACTATTGGTATAATTAAACTATCTCAAACAAGATCAAATCCATCATAACTGAAATGACCAAGTCTATCTAAGAATCCTACCATTTCAAGAGGACATAAGAGGATCAGTACATTCGATCTACAACTAAGGATTCACCCTTTGATGTAGAAACACACTTGGACATATGCAATGAAACATACTCCAAACCATGTCCAAACGAAGTAGGTGATCAAAATAAAAATATACGGAACCAAGGTCGAACAATAATAGATACTTCTTCCATAGTGCCTATATCAAATATTTCCAATCATTTGAGTACATCCATCAATTTTTTGCCATCCAAAATCAACTAGTCTGATCCCCATAAGATATTACACATATTCGATTTATCAAACCCCACATAATCTCACAGTACTATGATAAAGTCATCATTCTTAATACTAGCAAGCATCCTAACCACACCAGCCATTTACCTTACTCTCAAACTGTCACTAGTATCAAAGTCTTCTTAGCGAATACATTGTACCCTCTAAAAAATTCAAACTATGGTTCCCTCTCTTTCCATTTAAACATCCCATGATAGATACGGGTCACACTCAAGGCTTATAGAACAAATTCCAAATCTAATAGTACTCTCCCGTTTATATGAAGCTATTGAATCACCCACAATTTTGAATCCAGACAATCTTTTACACACCAAGTGTCATCTACCATTCAAAGCATTAGATATGCCATGCTAAAAATCAAAGAAAATCCTTGGTCACTCTAATAATTCTATATACTATAAGATGATAACATTCACCATCAAATGCCTATGTAGCACATCATAACAGTCTAGGTTTTCTCATCAAAATAGTAGTTTCAATCCCTTCAAAATCCTCAACAACCATGTATAAGTGTAGGTCCATATTGTTGCGTATCCATAAGTCACCTATCACAATCTGAACAAATTAACCCCACATAACATCACATAATCTTACACGTCTCACTATTTTCAACCAATTCAAAACCCAAACTTCATAAAAATTGTTGATAAACCCATAGTAAGTCTAACGAAACAATTCACAGCCACAATCATATTAGAGCTTATATATGAATATTCATACATCCTTTAACTTCGAGCCAAGAGTCCGTATTAGAGGTTTTATTCCTTCACATTTCTTAACTTCTTCCCATGACGCAAATATTAAATACCCTGAACTCTTAAATACACTTGACTTTTTTCCTTTCGCTGGCTTTCTTACAAAACTTATACATTTAACAACAACCCATTACATTTTATCTTATACTCTAAATCATCACTTTTAAAAACTCTTCCTTAGGTCCTTTAAAATCAAAATAACACACTTTATGACTCAAACAATGTACAAGTCCTTCAAAATGGCCAATATCCGAGACAATCGATCATTTCTTAATTTACCAATTCATATCCTAACAAAACATACTACCACAAACATAGACTCGTACCGAAAAACTTGAATTCTGGTTTAAACAATACACCAATCCCATTATCAATCAACATGAGTTCACACATTGAAGATTTTTATGAATTAATGTGTCGTAACTTATCATTGATCGCCTCTCCATTAACCTTATCATATCCTTCGCTAAAACTCCAACCATACTCATTATCAAACTCAAAAATCACAAAAGAACTTATCATCACACTCGAGATAAACGTCTCTACACTCCTTTCACAAGTTTTATCAAATACTTTTTAGCTAATCTGATGAACCTCTGGCACTATTACCATAACAGAGCAAAACAGATGAAATCACGCGTCTCAAAAAACAATTCTCAATCCCTTTGAAGATACCTTTTTATCCCTTGCCGTAACATCTCGTAACTTGTAATAGCAAAGAATAAGCTAAGAAGCTAAAATTTATCATTTTTGAAAAGAACAGGTAAAATCTAGAACAATTTCCTAAGTGTAAAAAGTGAGTTTTTGTCCATTTTCAAATGGCCATAACTTCTATATCAGAATGAGTTAGAGTCAGTCTCTATATGTTTGGAAATCCCTTGGAGAGATCTTCCCAACGCCACCGAGTTTGTGCATTTTTGATATCGTATGAGGGAGATATGCCTATCGGAAGTTGGATTGTTGAATTGAAGAAAGTCCAATCCGAATTTTTATAAGGGTAAAGTAGTCTTTTCATCCCATTATTTACTATTTTGTTTCAAAGATTTATTAGGGGTAAAAACTATAAGTCAGTTTAAGAAAATTAGAATACGCTTAGAGCTTGGAAGAAAAGAGAAGAGCAGAAGGAGAAAGGAGAAAAGGGCCAAGAATTCATGAACAACACTAAGATCTTCGAGTGGAATTCGTCAGAGTGTGATCCCTATTAAGGTATGTGGGATCTTTCATGTTGGGTTAGTTCACCCACACACCAATTTGTATCAATTCAGCAATTTATGAGTTGGTTTCATGTTAGGAGTTGTAGTTTTTGAAGAAAAGTTTTGAATTTTTATTGTTTAAATGGTTGGCTGCGATTGTTGGTTGATTCTTGTTTCTCCGAGTTGTTTTTGATTTAAATTCGGTGGATATTGAGGGTACTAATAGTCCCAAGTGTTTTGTGGAAAAACTAGGGAGGTTTGGAGGGTATATAGATTAAAAAACAAAGAGAAAATTCGTCAGACGCACCTGCTCAAGGCAAGGTGCGTTGCACCACCAGTGTGCTAGAACCAAGCCACAGTTAACTGAGGGTGGCGCGGCGCGCCACTCGTGCGCCCAAATCAACATTTTTCACCTAGTTTTCATAGCGTAGCCTTCCTAAATCATTCTAAGGTAAATTAACACCTTCTAATGATTATATTACTTCAAATGATTTCTAAAACCTAGAAATAATTAAAGAACTCAAATCATAACCTTGAATCCATAATCCAATTCAAGGAAAGTTACGATGAAAGTCAAAGAAGTTGATAGTCAAGTCTAAAAGTTAAGAAGCTAGTCAAAGTAAGTTCTGAAAAGTTTCAAGAGTCTTAAACAAACATTTTAACTTGGTCTTAAGGCTCAAGCTACAGGTTGAGCAAAGAGTAATGAGTTGAGTAAAATTCTCAACAGTTATAAGGGAACTAAGTATTTCAGAAGAGTTAAGTTACAAGTTGAGGAAAGAGTAAAGAGTTCAATTCAATTCTCAAAAGTTATAAAGGAACTCCCTAAAAGTTATAAATATTTTCACATTTTGAGCAAGAAAGGAAGCTAGACTTCTAATAGAGACTTTGGCTAGTATTAGTAAAGTGGAAATTATGATTTCAAAGAGAGCTTTTAAAAGATAAGTTTGAGCAATTATCTCAAACCAAAGAAGAAGTTGTTTTTAAACATATGAGCTATGTATTTAGGGAGTAGTATTGAGCACCAATATTGGGACGCGAGTCCATATTAACTCACGAACCCATAAACCATGTAGCCAACATGGATATATGAAGGGTCATACTTTTTAGATGATTCTATAGTGCTTTTTAGGATAGACTAGTGGATCCACTTAGTAGTTCAGGTTCTATACCAACGACAAGGTATATGAAGGTCATCTTGCAATGTGAGGTAAGACGTTGTACCATTGCTTAGGCTCATAGTGATGGTTTTCGGTAAGGGAATATCCCATAGAAACTATATTACTTTCATTATAAGTGAGGTTGAGTTTGTTATTGCATTATCTTTAGCGAACTAAGTTGTTTACACTGTTTTATTAGTTTTATATATAAATTGCATGATTCTTTACTTCTTTATATTGGGTTATTATTCCATGAGTTGAGCAGAGCCAAGGTAAGTTTTTCTTAATCCTTTCAATTTTTAAGTTGTTGTTAGCATTCCAACTCGCATACTCGTACTTTCAATGTACTAATGCCATTTAGCCTACATCATTTATTATGCAGACACAAGTAACCAGGATCAGCACACAATGCCTCGTTGATCCATTTTGAGCATCCAAAGTCAGTGTTGAGCCTCCTTGCATTCTGGAGGACACATATTTATTTCTTATCAGTCTTATCTTTTATAGAATTTTGTGGGGTCTGCCCTACCATCCATCTTAGTATTATAGAATCTTCATAGATAGTCATACAGTTTAGTTTGAGTCTCTTATTTCTATATTACAAATACTTTGTTATGATATTTAAGTGCCATTTTGGTCAGACTATTATGATTTAAGTATTTCTATTGAAAATGTTTCTTACTTAAAAATTGAGTTAAGTTAAGTCTTCCACTGAGTTGAGTAAGCCAAACCAAGGGTTCGCTCAAGGCTAATAATACTCATTGGGTGTCGACCACGTCCAGGGTGTAGGCCTGAGACATGACATACTTGGTATCAAAGAACAGAGTTCAAGAGTCCTAGGGAGTCTATCAAGTGTGTCTTTAGAGTCTCAGTAATCGGTGTGAAGCGCGCCATATCTATGATTAGGAGGTTACAACATTTAGGAATTTCTCACTTCTATCAAATTCTTTTTCGTGCGTTTGAGTTTATCTCTAAAAGTTTCTCTTTAATTCATGCTTGTGCATGTTTCAGATAACTAGTCCTCCACGAAGAGTAACACAAGGTCGCCCAGCTAGGAGGAATATTGAACCCAGGAACAAGAGTTACCCAATGCACCTGAAGTTCAACCTCAAGGGGAAGTTAGAAACTGAGTTCCGTGAGTCTATTAGGATGCTGAGTCAGGCTGTGACTAAAAAGGTTGGTCAACAGAAAGGAGCTCCATGAGTAGAGGATGACACCTCAACTAGTGGAAGGAGGGCAGATATTAGAATGCACCACATCCGAATTGGGCTTGTTTCGAAGAGGCATTCTTGGGGCGTTTCTTTCCCCGAGAACTGAATGAGGCCAAGGTGCAAGAGTTCCTTACTCTAAAACAGGACTCCTTCAGTGTTTATGAGTATGGGTTGAAGTTCACTCAACTGTCTCGCTATAAACCTGAGATGGTTAAGGATATGAGGAGCAGAATGAGTTTGTTTATCGTTGGCTTGGGTCCTGCATCTAGTAAAGAGGGTAGACCGGTAGTGCTGATCGGTGACATGGACATATCGCGATTGATTGTCTATGTGCAGCAAGTTGAAGAAGAGAAGCTCAGGGACAGAGAGGAGTATAGGGTCAAGAAATACAAGACTAGGAAGGAGTCAGGGCAACAGAAAGGTGGTCCAAATTGACACATTTTAGAAACAAAAGGGGCATGCACCATCATCTACTAGTGCACCTGCACCCAAAAACAGATCCGAGTATAATGGCCAAAATTCGCAGAACTTCAAGGCTAGACCAGCCCAGTCCCAAGGTAGTGTGGCGCAAGGAGGTAGTTGGACTCCTGCATGTAGTAGGTGTGGTATAAACCGCATCGATAGGTGTCATGATGGATAGTCAGGTTGCTTCCAGTGCGGTCAAGAGGGTCACTTCATGAAAGAGTGTCCTAAGAATAAGCAGGGTGGTGGAAGTCCGGGAACTAGAGCCCAATCTTCTTCAGCTGCTCCACCAGAAAGGGCTGCACCTAGAGAAGCTACTTCCGGCACTAGGGGAGCAAATCGCCTTTATGCAATCACTAGTTGCCAAGTGCAAGAGAACTCGCCAGATGTTGTAACAGGTATGATCAAGGTCTTTAATTTTGATATTTAAGCTTTGTTAGACCCAGGATCAAGTTTATCTTGTAACTCCTTATGTTGCAAATTAGTTTAAGATTTTTCCTTATAAACTTTCTGAACCTTTATATGTTTCTACCCCTGTTGGAGAGTCTATTCTAGAGGAAAGAGTCTATTGTGATTGTCCTATTTCTATTAATCACAAGAACACCATGGTTGACTTAGTGGAGTTAGACATGATAGATTTTGATGTCATTCTAGATATGCAGTGGCTCCATGCCTGTTATGCATCAATAGACTGTAGAACTCGAGTTGTCAAGTTTCAAATTCCTAATGAGCCAGTTATAGAATGGAGTAGTAATTCCGCAGTGCCTAAGGGTCACTTGATTTCGTACCTTAAGGAAAGAAAGTTAGTCTCAAAGGGTTGTATCTATCACTTAGTCCAAGTTAATGACTCAAGTGCTGAGGTGCCTTCCCTTCAGTCAGTTCCTATAGTAAAAGAGTTTCCAGAAGTTTTTTCTGATGATCTACATGGAGTCCCTCCTTAGAGAGAAATAGACTTCGGCATATATATCATTTCAACTACTCTTCCTATATCTATTCCGACATATATAATGACACCAACAGAGTTAAAATAGTTGAAAGAACAACTGAAAGATTTGTTAGATAAAGGTTTTATTCGACCAAGTGTCTCTCCTTGGGGTGCTCCGGTCTTGTTTGTAAGAAAGAAGGATGGGTCCCTTAGGATGTGTATAGACTACCGCCAATTGAATAAGGTGACCATTAAGAATAAATATCCTCTTCCAAGGATAGATGAGATGCTTTCTGCTACAAGAAAATTGGTTTCATATCAGGATACCATCAGTTGAAAGTTAGGGAATGTGACATTCCAAAGACAGCTTTTAGAAGAATTATGAGTTTTTGGTAATGTCCTCTGGTTTGAGAAATGCACTTGCGGAATTCATGGATCTTATGAATAGAGTCTTCAAACCTTATTCAGATCTGTTTGTCATCGTCTTCATTGATGACATAATGATTCATTCAAGGAATAAAGAAGATCATGCTAGTCACCTCAGGATAGTTCTTCAGACTTTAAAAGATACGTAGTTATACGCCAAGTTCTCCAAGTGTGAGTTTTGGCTTAAGTCTGTGGAATTATAGGGCCACATTATTTCTGGTTATGGGAGATTTGTTGAGGGGTTTTCATCTATCTCGTCTCCTTTGAACAAGATGACTCAAAAAAACAATTAAGTTTCAATGGTCTGGAGCTTGTGAGAAAAGCTTTCAGGAGTTGAAAAAGAGTTGACTACTGCTCCGGTCTTGACTTTACCAGAGGGTACTCAAGGTTTTGTGGTGTATTGTGATGCATCAAGAGTTGGTCTGGGTTGTGTGTTAATGCAGAATGGAATGGTTATAGTTTATGCCTCCAGACAGTTGAAGGTCCATGAGAAGAATTATCCAACCCATGACTTAGAGTTGGCTGCCGTAGTTTTTGCCTTGAAATTATGGTGTCACTACATGTATGGTGTTCATGTGGACATATTCACTGACCACGAGAGTTTACAGTATGTGTTCACCCAGAAAAAGATCAATCTCAGACAGAGGAGGTGGTTAGAATTACTCAAGGATTATAACATAAGTATTCTTTACCACCTAGGTAAAGCTAATATGGTTGCTAATGCTTTAAGTAGGTTATCCATAAGGAGTATTGCCTATGTTGAAGAAGAAAAGAGGGAGTTAGCCAAAGATGTGCATAGACTTGCACGCTTGGGGCTGAGTCATCAGTAATGTCAGAAGTAAAGTGAAGAAAGACTAAGACCCCATTTTGCTTGACTTGAAGGCAAATGTTCATAAGCAAAGAGTTTTGGCTTTTAAACAAGGGGGAAGTGGTGTGCGGAAGTATCAAGGTAGGTTGTGTGTACCTAGGGTGGATGGACTCCAAGAGAGGATCATGGAGGAAGCTAATATCTCCAGATATTCCATTCATCCGGGTTCCACAAAGATGTACCGCAATCTGAGAGAGGTATATTGGTGGGAAGGCATGAAGAAAGTCATTTATGAGTTTGTTGCCAAATGCCCAAATTGCCAACAAGTGAAGGTAGAACAACAAAGGCCGGGAGGTTTGGCTCAGAATATAGAACTTCTGGAATGGAAGTGGGAGATGATTAATATGGACTTCTTCACATGCTTGCCAAGGTCTCGTAGGCAACATGATTCTATTTGAGTAATTGTCGATAGAATGACAAAATCAGCCCACTTTTTGCCGGTAAAGACTAACCATTCGGCCGAGGATTATGCTAACTTGTACATTCAAGAAGTGGTAAGACTTCATGGGGTTCCAGTCTCCATTATTTCAGATAGGGGTGCACAATTTACTGCTCAGTTATGGAAGTCTTTGCAGAAATTTTTGGGTTCGAAGGTGAACGTAAGAACTGCTTTTCATCCTCAGATGGATGTACAAGCAGAGCGTACCATCCATACTTTAGAAGACATTTTGAAGAGCTTGTGTGATCGATTTCAAGGGGAATTCGGATGATCACCTACCTCTCATTGAATTCGCTTACAACAACAGCTACTTGTCGAACATCCAAATGGCTCCATATGAAGCTCTTTATAGGAGGAGATATAGATCTCCTATTGGGTGGTTCGAAGTCGGTGAAGCAGGGTTGATAGGACCAGATCTAGTTCACCAAGCCATGGAGAAGGTGAAGGTGATTCAAGAAAGATTGAAGACGGCACAGAATCATCAAAATTCCTACACAGATGTGAGGAGAAGGCCATTGGAGTTTGAAGTGGATGATTGGGTATATCTGAAAAAGTTTCACCCATGAAGGGTGTTATGAGGTTTGGTAAAAAGGGAAGCTTAGTCCCCGGTATATTGGACCTTATAGGGTATCCAAGAGGATTGGTAATGTAGCTTATGAGTTGGACCTACCACAAGAGTTAGCAGCGGTCCATCCGGTACTTCATATCTCCATGTTGAAGAAGTGCATGGGTAATCCTTCATTGATAGTACCAACTGAAAATATTGGGAGTAAGGATAGTTTATCCTATGAAGAGATTCTGGTTCAAATTTTGGATCGTCAAGTTTGCTAGTTGAGAACAAAGGAAGTTGATCAGTCAAAGTTTTTTGGAGGAATCAATTTGTTGAAGAATCAACCTGGGAAGCTGAGGAGGATATGAAGAAGAGATGCCCACATCTCTTTGAATACGGAGAGAAAGCAGATCAAGGTACTAATTCTCTTCTTAGTACTTTATGAACTATGAGTAAGCATGATTGTTAATTGCTTTTGGATTGTTAAGCATTGAACTTGTTGTTACTATCCTTAGCATAGTGAAAGAAATCTCATTCGAGGACGAATGTTCCCAAGGGGAGATAATGTAACATCTCGTAACTTGTAATAGCCAAGAATAAGCTAAGAAAACTTATCATATTTTGAAAAAATAGGAAAAATATGGAAAATTTCCTAAGTGTAAAAAGTGAGTTTTTGGCCATTTTCAAACAGTCATAACTTCTAGGTCAGGATGAGTTAGAGTCAGTTCTTTATATGGTTGAAAAGCCCTTGGATATATCTTTCCAACTCCGCCAAGTTTGCGCAATTTTGATATTGTATGAGGGAGATATGCCTATCAGAAGTTGGGTTGTTGGATTGAGGAAAGTCCAATCCGGATTTTTGTAAGGGTAAAGTAGTCTTTTCACCCCACTATTTCCTATTTCATTTTTAAGGTTATTAAGGGTATAACCTAAGCATTAAGTCAGTTTTAGAAAATTATAATACGCTTAGGGCTTGGGAGAACAAAGAAAAGAAGAAGGAGAACGGAGCAAAGGGATAAGAATTCATCAAGAATGCCAAGATCCGATTGGAATTCGTCAGGGTGATCCCTATTAAGGTATGTGGGATCTTTCATGTTGGTTAATTCTACGATATGCAAATTTATTTCAATTCAGCAATTTATGAGTTTATTTCATGTTAGGTGTTGGGTTAATTCACCCAAACTCCAATTCTTGAAGTTCCTTAAATTGTTGGCTGCCATTATTGATTGATTCTTGTTTTTCCGGGTTGTTTTTGAGTTGAATTCAGTGGGTATTGAGGGTACTAATAGTCACAAGTGTTTTGTGAAAGAACTAGGGAGGTTTTAAGGGTTTAGAGATTGAAAAACTAAGAGAAAATTCATCAGACGCACCTGGGCAAGGCCAGACGCGTCGCGCCTACAGTGCGCAAAAATGGGGCTTCAATTGAATGGGGACTGGCGGGGCACGCCACTAGTGCGCTATGAGCAAGCCTCTATCAACTGAGGCTGGTGTGGCACGCCACCTGTGCACCTGGATCGGTATTTTTCGCCTAGTTTTTGTAGTCTAGCCTTCGTAAGTCTTTCTAAGGTACATTAACACCTTCCGATGATTCTAATTACTTCAAATTGTTTCTAAACACCTAGAAATCATTAATAAACTCAAATCATAACCTTGAATCCATAATCCAATTCAAGGAAAGTTAAGATCAAAGTCAAAGAAGTTGAGAGTCAAGTCGAAAAGTAAAGAAGCAAGTCAAAGTAAATTCTTAAGAGTTTTCAATAGTCTTAAACAAACATTTTAACTTTGTCTTAAGGCTCAAGCTACAAGTTGAGAAAAGAGTAATGAGTTGAGTAAAATTCTCAAAAGTTATAAGAGAACTAAGTATTCCCTAAGAGTTAAGTTACAAGTTGAGCAAAGAGTAAAAAGTTGAGTTCAATTCTCAAAAGTTATAACGGAACTAAGTATTCCCTAAGAGTTATAAATAGTTTCACATTTTGAGCAAGAAAGGAGTTAGACTTCCAACAGAGCCTTTGGCTAGTTTTAATAAAGAGAATACTATGATTTCCAAGAGAGCTTTTAAAAGATAATTTTGAGCAAATTATCTCAAGCCAGAGAAGAAGTTGTTTTTAAACATATAAGCTAAGTATTTTGGGAGTAGTATTGAGCACCATTATGGGAACGCGAGTTCATATTAACTCAAGCTCCCATAAACCATGTAGACAACATGGAAAGAAGAAGGGACATACTTTTTAGATGATTCCATAGTGCTTTTTAGCATAGACTATTGGATCTACTTAGTAGTTCAGGTTCTATACCGACGGCAAGGTATAGAACGGTCCTCTTGCAACGTGAGGTAAGACGTTGTACCATCTCTTAGGCTCATTGTGATGGTTGTTGGTTAGAGAATCTCCCACATAAACTATATTACTTTCATTATAAGTAAAATTGATTTTGTTTTTGCATTATCTTTAAGGAACTAAGTTATTTACATTGTTTTACCAGTTTTATATACAAATTGCATGTTTCTTTATTACTTTATATTGAGTTAGTATTTCATGAGTTGAGAAGAGCCAAGATAAATTCTTTTTAATTCTTTCAAGCTTTAAGTTGTTGTTAGCATCCAAATCGCAACTCGTACATTCAATGTACTTATGTCAGTTGGCCTGCATCATCTTATGATGTAGACGCAGGTAATCAGGATCAGCACGCAGGCGCCTCGTTGATCCAGTTTGAGCATCCAGAGTCACTGGTGAACCTCCTTGCATTCTGGAGGACACATATTTATTGCTTATCAGTCTTTCCTTTTATAAAATGTTGTGGGGTTTGTCCCAACATCAATCTTAGTATTATAGAGGCTTTATAGACAGTCATACAGTTTAGTTTAAGTCTCTTATTTATATATTTCAAATACTTTTTTATGAGATTTAAGTGTCATTTTGGCCACACTATTATGATATAAGTATTTTTATTGAGAATGTTTCTTACTTTGTAATTGAGTTAAGTCTAGTCTTTCGCTGAATTGAGTGCCAGGGCAAGGGTTCGCTCAAGTCCAACAATGGTCATTGGGTGCTGGTCACGTTCAGGGTGTAGGCCCGGAGCGTAACACTTGCAATCAAAGTAAATATCCTTGCTCTTTTCTCTTTCTGCAAGCTAAACTACATCCCACTATTTTATTTTATTTTATTTTCATTATGACTTTAGCTCCTTCCAATTCTATTCAAGTTACATCCCAATTCCTCATAAAACATTACATACATCCACACTACTCACAAAATAGTAATAAGCAACAACCTTAGGTATTCGTAGGTCGTCACTACAATATAAAAGTTCGTTTAACCAATAATCCTTATCATATAGTTTCATCTCAACCACAATCCATCACGAACTTTTATCACCATTATGCTTGGTAGTCATTACCATCATAAAAAAGTATACGTCATTATCAGAATGACACCTTTAAACCAATTTATACTAATCAAATCCAATGAACTAACCCAATTTCATATGCACTTTCTTACTAAAACCATTAGTTACCTTCACACGAGCTTACTCATCAAGACTTTCTTTAGCCATAAGTTTGTCATTTCGATATTGATCCACTCCCTTAGAGCTTACGATGAAATCACTACTCCTCATTTAGAAACCTCAAGATACACTGCACAAATTAACGTATTAATACCATACCAACAATTCACCCCTAAAACCTCCCTAATAACAATGTTTTAACACAAGCCCACGTAGTAACAAACTAGTTGGTTTCTTAAATATGAATGCAACATTGAATCTAATTATACGAGCATGTGATACAACTTATAACTCTTTAAGTAGTTAATATTCACACTTGTAAATCAATGTATTCATTTCCATGCCACTAGTGTCACACCGCAAAAATTCATCAAATCCACCACTAGAACATATCATACCTACCAAGAAGGTTGTACCCAACTTGCCCATACATTTCTACCCATCGAATATGTAAGACCCCCAAAATGAATTAAGGTGTATAGATCCTCATATGTGCCTAATAAGCTTTTTAACATGTTTATTAAGTGTTTGAAAGCATGTATTATTGATTTGAAGTCATTTGGAAGCCAAACGTTCAAGAACGTCCAAGATGTTTGAAAGTTAGCCATTTGAGATGTGCATGTGCGTCTTGACATGTTTTACGTGTTTATTTTGGTTGAAACTGGTAGGGAAGGTACTTGAAATGTATGAAAGTGTATTTATGTTGGAAACGTCCGGGTAAGACTCCCCAAGCTCCCCACAAAAAGCCCTCAAGGAGGACCCAGAGTCAACCTAGGCAGTGTCTACCTACGACTGGCAAACGATGGCCAGTAGGTGCACCTACGCCCCGTCGATGGGGAGGCGTCGTTAAAGACTTAGCCTGGTGAAGTCTCAATCCAGTGGACAAGCCTCATACCCTAACGACGGCCAATAGTACGGTACATCGTTGGACCTACTACGCGTCGATGGTTGTCCGTCATTTGAACCTGCAATATGCAGCCTGCACTCTGTTTCATTAAGGGGTGAATGGGAAATCACCACACGTACTAACCTGAACCTAGGCGGTTTATTTGGTTATTTTGGTTATTTTAAGTTGGTTTATAACATCAAAACCTCACACCCAAATTCAATTCTCAAAATTTGAGTTCCCTCCCAAACCAAACTCTCTCTAGAAACCTCCATTGGAGATGAATCTCAAGAACAAATTGTAGATTAAATTGTGAAGGTTTATCCATCAAGTTTTCGTGGTTTCTTAATCTAATAAGGTATGGTGAATCTTCATCTTTAGATATCCATTCATCTAGAGAGCTCCTTCAAATATTTTCAAAGAGAAATTGTGATCAAATTTTCTATCTTCCAATCTAGCCATGGGTTCTTTCTCAAAACATTTTCAGAAGCATGTTTATGATGAATTGAGGATAATTTACTAATTTTCAAGTCAAATTCAATCCAATTTCATGATGAACCAATGTTCCCTTCAATTCTCAAATTAGCCTATATTATGGGCATTGTGATCTTGACTTTATGTCGATTGAATTATGATTCTAGCATGTTGAATTGCTTATATCTACTGCCTATTATGTATATTGATGGTGAATTGTGGATGAGTGATCCATGTAGATCAAGGTATGAATATTTTAATGAGATTGACTTATGTTCTTCTACCTTCTATTGATTGTTAATGTAGAGCACTTGTATGATCTCGATTCTAGGGCAATTGAAGTATGATTTTGTTTAGGTTATGATATCTTTAGCTACTTCCCTAGATTGGTATTGTTGATGAATTGTGAGTATTGATCATTGATGATCAAAGCAAGTGGTATTTGGTAAGTGATCTATGTTTCTCTACTCTATTGGATTAGTGATGTAGTGTACATGTTAGTATCATGATCTTGTAGTGGTTTATGCATGATTTCATCCATGTTAATGTACATTTAGCTACTTCCCTATACTTGAATTGTTGATGAAAGATGAATATTGATCAATGATGATCAAAGGTTGATGAATTGGTAAGATAGCTCTATTCCTCTACTTTTTTATAGTATTGTTGATTGAATTGACCTTGTATGACATTGTGTGGTATGGTCCACTTATGGTGGCGGTGTTTACTTATTGTCAATCTATATATGTGTTGATTATGGACTTGAAGGCAACTTGATGTTAGATGAGTGTGTGGTTATGATGATCACACTAAGTAAAACTTATTCCTAGTTTATACTCTAGTTATGATCTAGGTGGTGTTGCTAAGGTTACAAGCATGTGAATGATTATGTTAGGGTTGGTTTAGGTGCTGCCATTGATGATTCGTAATGGTTAATGACCTCTTACCTGTATACCCCTATATGAATGTGTGATTAGTTATGGTTAGGAGTCTCGAATACAAGTATTGAAGTTATCTTGTCTCCTATGCTAACTTGTGATGTGTGGTCTATGCTTGGATGTGTATTGTGGTCCTAAGAGAGTGGCTGCCTCAATATGTTGTTGATATCCATTATGTGATCATTTTGATCAATTTACACACACACCTCATGCATGCTTATAAGTAGTATAGGTTCATGGTGTCCAATGAGAGGATATTCTCATATGCACTAATGTCTATTACTATGCATGTAAGTATATGTCCATGAAGTATGTTATGTATCCTTAACTAGGATGAATTGATAGGTGTACTAGTATGGACAAGGGTATGGGACCTTGTCTATGCATTGCACATGTGTGCCTTGATATGATAGTTCCTAGGTTGGTGATTTATGTACATGAATATGTATGCATGAGCATGTTATGAATATGTCTTATATGCTATGATGTCAAGTGTATGATATGATGAAGTATGAATATGCATAGTGTCTAACTGTGTTTATATGAAAGGATTGCTCATATAGTTACACCTATACTCTTATGCATGAATGAAATGAAGTATGAACATGTGTGGTCTAAGAGTGTTTATGTGAAAGG
Organism: Solanum sitiens; assembly: GCA_016801875.1. Taxonomy (NCBI): domain Eukaryota; kingdom Viridiplantae; phylum Streptophyta; class Magnoliopsida; order Solanales; family Solanaceae; genus Solanum; species Solanum sitiens. The sequence goes on along the minus strand of JABWTJ010000376.1, from coordinate 1,274,980 downwards.
TTTGCTCACATATATGTATACACATACACACATGTATGATGATCTAGTCAATAGAGGGGCTCTTGAAAGGTGTTCTCAAGTGTACCCTAAACTAGATGGTGCTTTACATATGCTATGTCCATGTGAAAGGACTTCTCACATGATTTAGGTTGATGAACTCTCATCTATGACCTATGAGCTAAGCATATGAGAGTTAACTCTCCTAACCCTATTTTATAAAGTAATGATAATAATGACCTTTTAATAAAGGGAACTTAGCTTTGCACCGAGTGAACTTAGATGAGGGGTTCCCCTTCCCAATGTGGGAAGGCATGTTCACCACAGTTCTCACGAGGTGGATAACTACAATGCCTCAATAGGCATAAAGAGGGTTTCCATAAGTGGATAACTAAAATGACTCAATAGGCATAAAGAGGGTTTCCATATATACCTCCAAGTTCCATAAACTATGCTTGGCCCACAAGATCTAGCAAGTGATATCACCTAATATGCTAGCATGATGTTAATATTCTACCTTTGCAAGGTAGAGCACCTTCCCTTGGTGTAAGGCTCTACAACACCAAATTTCATGTAGCACCCATGGTCTTAGTGTCGGTTAAGGCTATAGTTTCCGTAAAGTAAAATGGACAATGGAACTAAAGTAAGGACCCTAACTAGGATAACCTAAGGGAAGTTGCTTTGTGTAGGTGGGGGTATGGGACTTCACCTATGCATTACACAAGTAGATCTTGAAGGGAGTTCTAGGAAGGTGTTCTAATGCATATAATTATTTGTATGTCCTCATGCATGACATTGTAGTCTTGTCTACTTGTTGTGATGAAATGCATGATATGAGTCCTAATAAGTCTATATGATGTGTTCTTACTATATATGCATAATGTTGGTCTTAGTGACTTTTTGTTGAAGGTATTACTTGGTTTGTATGAAGAGTCTATACTTTTCATGTTGATGTATGAAGTGAATTATGGGGCTTGTGATATCTTGATAAGTTTACTAAGTGTGTGTGAGGTTATGGGGCTTCACATGTAAATTCCACTAGTAGACTTAGAATGGGATTGTGAGTAAGGTCTTATAATGGTGTATGTGAAGTGAAGTTAATATAAGTGCAAATTTACTATGCTTCACTGTAATGGTATTGGGAGTCTTGACTTAAATGTGTCTTATGGTATGTTATTCTCCTATGAATGTATGTGTTGAGTTAGGAAGGTTATATGTATGAGTACCTTGTGGCCTTAAGGTGATGCATCACACCAAGTATCACTAGAGGGTTACTTGGGAAGTTACGAAGTTAAAGAGAAAGAAAGCTTACTGTAAAATGAATGTGCTTACTGTAATTGTGCTAAGCTTACTGTAAAGTGGTGACTAATACGAAAAAAATGTAATGTGTGATTTTATATGATGTATGACCATTGAATATTCCTATATGAAGTATGTTAATTGTATGATGCTTATTATACCAAAGTTTTATGAAGTTTTCACAAAAAGGCATGATGCATGGTTTCAAAGGAAATGTCCATTTTTAAATGCACGTTTTTGCATGGTTGTCATACTTAGTGCATTCTTGTACTAACTTCATTCTTCTTCACCTTTTTACACAAAGTGTAGGTTATGGATGCTTAAAGGATATATCTATGGTGAAGAGCTTGATATGTAATTCCCAAGCTCAAGGAAAGGAATTCTTAAGTTCAAGGATTTCCTAAGTCATGTCTTACTGTAAAGTCTTGTATTAATTTACTTATGATTATTGTTATAAGGTTCGTGTCCCTAATGTACTTTAATGATGTCGAGTATAAGATGGCAAAGAGACTTAGAGTCTAACTAAGTAAATATGATATTTTATATATATAATGGAAGTGATGTTCTAGCATATGACGTGCTATGAAAGTTTTAAATTTTTCGCTAAATTTACCTATGAAAATGCGATAAATGATAACTATGGGCTTGTATAAGACCTCCAATAGGTTAAGTACGCCATGTTACTTCTAGCGGGTGCTCCCGATCGTGACATAATAGATGTAAAATATTACCAAATTCATTGCGTATCTATCCCAAGATATATGTATTCCTTCGTAGGTCAAGGCGATAGTAGAAGTACACACTCCATAACTCTTACCAAATCCTAACTGGTACGTACCATTATAGTAGTCATATCATTATACTCTTTGATATACAGGCTCGTAACCTACAAAAATTATAGAAGCAAAGGGTGAGCACCAAATCACACGGTACTCAGCAAGTAAATCCCAAAACACAAGCGAAGGTGATAGAATACAGGTGCTCCTTACACCTGAAATGAAACTCCACTACTACAACTTACATAAAATCAGCACAACCTAACAGTTTACACTTCACATAGCTCATAGCTCAAAAAAACCATTCTAACAACCACATATTCTCAGTAACAAGATCAATATTCTTCAATCAAATCCTCCACAACTACGATCTGAATAAAATTAGTCCAACCTAACTGTTCACAATTCACATAGCATACATCTCAACAACAACACTCTAATATTATATATCCTCGGCAACAAGCTCAATATTCGTCAATCACAACCTCCACAACTTCAACCTACATAAAACTAGTCCAATCTAACAGATCACAATTCACATAGCACATAGCTCAACAATAACATTTTAACAATAACATGTCCTTAGTAACAAGCTCAATATTTATCTATCAAAGTGCCAAAAAAAGGCACTCACAAAATCATCGAAACACCATATCAAGTTAACTAATGATAAATATGTGCAGTGTAATGGAATGAAATTTCAAGTACAGTGATGCATGTCTGACCTAGTGTACACAGTCGCTATGTTTTAGTCTGGGACCCATGGGAACATATTTGTCCATGCATCCATTGCGGAATGTGATACTACCCTTGATAATAGTAACCATCCCGGCGCGCGATACATTCCTCGATATATAGTATCCATTGTTGCGCGTGATACGTTCCATGAAATATAGTATCCATCGCGGCGCGCGTTACGTTCCTTGAAATGGTACATCCTCCTTAATTTCTTATTCTTTCTCAATTTATATAACACTTGTCACAATCATGTCTCAGAATAATGCAAATGACATGTTCACAAAATAATAAGGAGATGACAAATTTCATAATATTGAACAATTCACAACAACACAATCAGGATACAACATCAACAATGATTCAACAAGCCTTTCAAACCATTCTTCATTCTCAACACATCACACACATATAATTAATCACATTGCCTTTTTTATTCACCCCTTTTTCATAATTAGAATTTATCAATGTGGACAAGTCAATCCATAACCAATTCCCATTACTTCCAAACACATATTTCAAGGAAATACATTAATTTCATACACTTAACAAGGAATTAGAAATTCACTTGTCTCAATCTATCGAACAATCACACCAGGACTTGAGTCTTCCCCTTTCAATAAACTTCCAACTCAAAAACATGTATTCAAATAAATTATACAATAAGATTTCAAAACTAACAATATCCATATTATTATATGCCTAGCCTAGACCCAGAACTCACCCAAATTTATAAGCAAGATCGTAAATCTTGATGTCAATTAGCATGTCAACTCATATTTTCAAATTTCAAGTCTAGGATTATATTCTAGTTTCTCCAATATCATGAATATAATAATACTCAAATAATACAATACATATAGTATTTAATTGGATATATCTATGTATCACAACTCTGATAATAATGTGGTACCATATTTTTAATTGGAGTCACAGGAAAAATGAAGGAAAAAATATGTGTCTAGCAACAAACTAGTACGTCTACTACCTAAATTCTATAATTCCTCACTTAAATTTCCCAAGGACCACTCATTGTACAATGATTACCACATAATCATTATTCAATGATTGCACTCTAAACACATTTTCCACTCATATTCCAATTTCAAATATAATTTTTGTCAAAGCCGCCTTCCTTGATTATCTTTCATAGCCAATATTAATAGTAATAATATTATTAATTCTAAACAATCATAGCTTCTCATTAACTATAAAGAGAGCAATTGCATCCTTATTAAGTTACGGTCATAACTTGGACGAAGTGCATCGACGGCGGAGGTGAGTATTCCAACCCTTTCTATTTTTTTTCTCGGCTGTGTGAATTGTTGTTGTTCACAACAGCCAACTACATTTTCGTTTTTTTTTTTTTTATTATTATTATTATTATTTGTTTAATTTCCTTTTCCATAATTATTAGAAAAAAGAACTCTTATTAAATCTGAAAATCATGTCACTCATTCTTATAAGTCATAAATTATTTACAAAAGCTACTAAAAAGGGCTAATATAAAAATAATGAGTAAAATTTTTAAAACGATTAAGAGGATCGTTACACTTTGATTTTAATCCATTGTAACATATTTTTATAATCCATGTGAGTTTTTGGATCAAACCTAATATGAGCTAACAACAACATGTTCAATGTACATAATTCAAAATCTTATATGAGCTAACAACAACATGTCCAATATAGATATGTAGATTTACTCTTGTCTAAGAGGTATCAATAAATCCTCGATTTAAGAAAAATACATTTCAAAGCAATTCAAAAAAGGAAATACAGAAGCATTTAAATCAAATTAATAATAACAAAAACAACAGGTATATAGTAGTAGAACAATAACTATAAAAAAATAATAGGATACAAAAGTAAAAGGAAACAATATATAGTAATAGAAATCAAAGGATAAGAAATTATGGAAGTAAAACTCCAATGGTGACTACTAAAATAGAAGAATAATAAAATAATACACTGCTATCTAATAATCTTTTACCACAAAAATAAGTTGCGGTAGAAGATTGTATAGGGGTAAAGGAAACAAATAAAAATGCTTGTTTGTCGAATCGATCTTCTTGGACCTAAGACAAGTTGATTCATTTAAGCAAAAATAAATTGTTCTTTTTTGGATTTTTTTCTTTTGATTTTATCCATTTTTTATTAATTTAATCGAACGCAAGTGAAAATTAATTTACTGACAAGAACTAATTAGGTTGACATGTAAAATCTAAATTGTGAATGAATAGCTTTTACTTTTTGTACAAATAGAAATAAGAAAGAAACTACGGACCAAAAAAACATATTCCCTGTAATTTTATTGCTGAAATGTAAAGAAAAAATATATACAATGGTTTCTCTAACCCATAAAAATAAAAAAATTATTTTCAATAAAATTTTGACTTCATGAAAAATATTTCAAAGCAATATTTTACAAGTGAAAATGACAAAAAATAAAACTGAAAAAGGTAATCCTTCGAATTTAGGGGTGCCCAAATTATTTATAGATTATGATAACTAAAATATCTTAAAATCAAACAAATTATAATCACCAAAATAAAAACACTAATAATTATTATTCTTGAAGAAGCAAAATTTCATTTCACTAACACCATACTAATTTTTTGTAAAATGAAACTTAATTTCATTCATTGAGAAGTAAAACATTAATTTAACAATTGTTGTAAAATAACATAAAGATTTTTTTAAAAAAAAACATAGATGATATCGAAAAACTAAACCCAACACCAAATTTTTCACCAAATCCTTAGGTGTAAAATTTGGTGTTTTGAGCTCCAACCCACACCAATTTTACCAAATTTGGTTTGTGAATAGTGTTACACAAAATTTGGTGTAGCATTATTCATCACACCAATTCACTTTTGAATATTTTAATACTATTTCATCATACAAACTTTTAATTAAACATTATAAGAATTGTATGTTTTAATTAAATTTCTTGAATATTTAATTATTTTTATACAATATTAATTTAAGATATGAAATTTAGCTTTTTTATTGATTAATTTTTTTATATATGACTTTTTTAAAAAAATTATGTTACTTTTACTATAAATTATCAATTTTAAATATTTATAGCTGGATATAAAAATAAAGGACGAAGAAGCTCATTGTGAACTACATAATGCATTAGTAGAGCATTTATGGAAACGCCGCAGTGATCTTTAAAGTTGAATATTTATGTAGAATTTAAAATAATATTTTTCAATTATGTAATGTTTATTCAATTGTATTTCATTAATGATTTCACTTTTATTTGTATTATTCATTATTATGTATAACGTATAATATTTGCTAGCAATTTATATTATTTAAAAAATTATGGTGTAAAACAATTTTGTACTAAATGATTATAAAGGAAATAATAGGAATTATATATGGTGAATGTTTTAGAAAGAATTTGTTATATGAAATAAGAAACTATAAATGAAATAAGAAATAATAATATTATAGGGAAGAGAAAGAAAAATATATTTTTTTGATGTAAAAGTTGGTGTCGTGGGTTGGAGATGTTGACACCCAATTTTGGCCTAACATTTTAAAAAATTCGTAATTTTATAGTTTCAATTTCGATTTGCTAAAATCACTTAATTCATATTCGAATCAATTAGATTATTTTGTTAAATTTAAGAAGCTCGCTAAATTAATTTATGTGAATTCATCCTTTTAATCAATTACTTTAAACCATTCAATAGACCAATTTTGGTCTTTTGCATTTGTCCCACATCGCTTCCCACATCTATTTGGAACCAAAAAATTGGCCTATATAAGCCCCTCTTCATTACACCAAAGAGAAGAAAAAAAAGAGGAGACCAAAGAGTACCCAGAAATTTTTCGGGAATTTTTGGTTCCATAGTTTAATATTTTTTAAACGTTTTGCGGTTGTTTGAGTTTGGAGAGGTGGTGGAATCGTCTCCGTCAAACTCGTAGTTCCGGTTCGCTGCCCAGAACAGGTAAATTCTTTCTTAGCTAGGTATTATTTAATTTCTAGCTTTTCTATCTGTTATGTGTTAATTAGCTTTGTTTTAGCTTTCGTGTATTAGGTTTTGGTATGACATTTTGGTAGCGTTTCTCTTGTTCCTTGTTTTATTTACTGTTAGTTTATTTATTTATTTATTTATTATTTTTATTTTTATTTTTATTTTATTTTTTTTATTTTTTTGTGATGTTCTATTTATATTTATCACCTGATTTGGTCTTAAATATTAATGTTCATTTCGTCCTTATCCCTTATACTTGTTCCTATAATAATAAAAATTTAATTATGTATTTACGCAACTGATTCATAGAAATATCAAATGTGTTGGTTCAAGTTCTGTGTTAAATGTTGTTGCTTTGAAGTTTATTTTATTTTATTTTATTTATTTTTTAATATTTTCTTTCTTGGCATGATATTGTATCCTTGCTCATGTTTCTTCATAAACTTCTATTTTAATTAAGTCTCGTTTTAATTATTTTTCTTATCTCAAGTATTTATTTTTTTCTTTATTTTTTTTTGTTGTTGCATGATCCGCTTTGAGTCCATGACGGACTTATCTCCCTCGCATCTCCGAGTCGTCCAGCCCTTGGAAAACATGATGCACATGTCAAAAAGCAGCAAATATGTTGCTGGGAATTATTCTGCAGGTCTCCAAGCTCTGAAAGGGGCTGATAATGTCGTTGTATACACTGATATACAATCATAAGATGCGATATACATGTCCAAAATTAGTGCAGGTGTTTGGGAAGCTGAATCCTGGCATATATACTGAGTATTCACGAAAATATACAAAAAATAAATCGAAATACAATCCGTATACTGCGGTATACATCCAGTGTATACGCTGAAATGTTGGAGGAAAATAGGTTCAAGGGCCCAAAAAATTGTGCAGTAGAATTTGGACCAAAGGCCACAAATGATTGTTTTGCAGGATTCTTAAATTGTTAAAAAGGGCCCAAATTTTGAAATTAGTTTAGTACAGGTGGGCCAAAGCCCAAATGAATGAATTTGGGCAATCAAGACCAAGTTCAAATATTATTCTCTCTTTATTTATTTGTTTGAATTAATTAATATTTTGATAGAATTTTAATAATCTCCTAAAGGGCAGTCATTTTTCATTATTTTATTATTTTATTTACTTATTTTTGTTTTATTCACTTTTTTTTTCACCATTTAATTTTCCTTAAATTAATTTTCTTTAAATGTTTTTTCTTTAGAAATAAATAAAAAATAGAATAAAATATGTTAAAGCGAATTTTCTCTTTACTTAGTTAAGAATTTTATTTTAAAAGTCATTTAGTCAAATCGCCGGTCAGCCGCGAGTTAGCGGACATCCCGAGGGCCTAATACCTTCTCGGGATGTACATTGAACTTCGAACCTTTTCAATCGATTTTTTAATCTGTTTTTAAATCTTTTGAAATTTTTTCTTGATTTTATCAAAAATCAAGTGGCGACTCCGTAATTTAGAAAGTCAATTTTTCTTAAATAATAAGATTAATTGATTTCCCGAAACTTAGTCAAATTCTTTTCATTTTTAAAATAATAGCATTTTAAAAATAAAACAGAAATGGCGACTCTGCTGGGGATTAATTAAGTTCTAACCAAAATGATTTGACTATATGGACTAATTGTATTATTAAATTGCTTATATGTGATTAATTTGTTTAAATTATAAACTGGCATTGCATATCATGACATATTTTTGATATATATTGTATAGTATATTAAAGGATGGTTTGCGGAATCGTAGCCGAACTTTTTTATACTCACCATTTTTCGGAATTAGCGGCAATTTATTGGTTCGTCATGCGTCCAATGGTTGTTGCGAGTTCCAGCCTAAGTTGTCCGCTTGGGTTCCCAGTCATTCAAAGCCCACTCTTAGTCATCTAGTGTAGAGCGAAGCCGAAATCTTATATTAAGCATGACACAAGACTCGATGCACATTTGTATAAGCATTATATCCATTGTTTGTATGCTATGTGATATATTACAGTTTTTCTTTAATTAAGACAGTATTTATTTATTTTATTCATTATTTGTGTGATATTTTGCATTATCCATTATGTACAAGAACTAACTGTTACATTTTGAGTTGTTCTTCTTCACAGCGAAAAATTGATTTATGTCCGAATTCAGAAATCATTATTTGTCCGAAGTCGCAAGAGACAAGAGGATTAGCGAAATGCGAGTCCTTGTATTTCACAAGACATTAAGTCAAAACGATAAATCAGGGGAGTATTTGACTATGAGGTCGCATCCATTTATTTTTATTATTATTTTGCATGATGTTCCTGCTCTCACATATTTCTCATATTTTTGTAGGAATACCGTCCCCGACATCAGTCGGGGATGGTCATAATAATGTCTGGATCTCGTGAAAAATGGGAAGAGACAAAGGTCCAAGAAAATATCCAAAAAGAGTACAACAAATCATTACTGTAGAAATTCGTAGGTTACATTCAACAGACAGTATAAATATTGACGATTAAGTGGCTATAAAATATATTGGTGCGAAAAAAAAAATAAAAAAAAATTCATGACTACAAATTTTAGTGGCGCTAGACCTAGGAATTTGTTTGAGTTGTTTAAATCTTTAAATTATTATATGCCTTATCTACACGAACTACGCGAACCTGATTCTCATTTCGGTGAGATACGTAGGCAACCCTTCTTAGGTTCGGTATTATTTTTCCAAAAGTAAAAAAAAAAAAAAAAGGTAAAAAAAAAATTAAAAATTGTTTGTTAATATTTTCAAAGTTATATCTACACGAACTACGCGAACCTGATTCTCATTTCGGTGAGATACGTAGACAACCCTTCTTGGGTTCGGTATTATTTTTCCAAAAGTAAAAAAAAAAAAAAAGGTAAAAAAATAATAAAATAGTTTGTTAATATTTTCAAAGTTCTATCAACATGAACTAGGCACACCTGATTCTCATCTTAATGAGATACGTAGGCAGCCCTTCTCGGGTTCGGCAATCATTCTTTCAAAAAAAATAAATAGCTTGTACATAATGTAAGAGTCATGTCTTCAGCTCGATTGGGACCTATGTAGTTAAGATCATGTAAATATATTTGATATGATGGAAAAGATTGACTTTGCGGTAAACTATAGATTCTCGTGGTACCTCTTATTTGTACTTTTGTGATGCTTGAAAATTCTCTTGCACTCAATCAAGATAAGAATAAAACTAACCTTATGTTTCATGTGCATTGTGTGGTGAGCTTTTGATCAAAGTTCAATTGTGTTACACTGTTGATCTAGAACTTGACCTGAATGTTTTTCGAGACGAAATCCTGAGTAATATTTGGTTTGGGAAAGGATTGTAGGCCTTTTTTGACCCGATTGTGCCTTTCAAAGCCTACCAAATTACATTAATCCCTAGTTTTTTATTTTGAGCCTGAAACCTTTCTTTGGACAACCACATCTTAACCACTACCCTTTTGAGTGCTTACAAGCACTATCCTCTCTTGGCCCAATATTCTTGAGTGCACCAAGAATGTGCAAATTATAAGAGGAGATCCATGTTTGAAATTTTCAAAAGCAAAGATATTGAGTCTCCCAAAATCAAGGAAGCAAAGACTCTAGAGAAAAAAGAGAAAGGAAAAAAAAAGGTGGAAGAAATAAAGAAATGTAAAAAAATACCTTTACAGAGTCAATGAAAAGTGGGAAGGAAAATACTCCAACAAAGAAAGAAAAAATTATTATAATAAAGAAGTGAATAAAAGAAAAGCTCCAAGCAATAAGGACTCAAAAGAAGAAGAAGAAAGAGAAGAAGATAAAAGCTCCAAAAAAATGAAAAAAGGGAAGGGGAAAACGTTAAAAATGAGATTTCAAAAGAATTTGAGAGGGCAGAGAATAATGAAGAGGATCTAACGCCAAAGGCGTACCAATCATTAAGAACACAAATTCTGTGTGACGCTCAAGGAGGAATTCAATCACTTTTATCCCAAATAAATATCCTACCCGTCCCTAAGCCTACTTTACAAGCCAATGACAAGCCCTACATGATCTCATTCCGAATGTTCTCACATTAGTGGAGATTTACATAAGGGTCAAGCATATGGTATCACAGTTGTATGCGTGGAACACTCTTGTGAGTGTGAGTGGACTTTCAAAATGGCCTAAAATCAAATGTTTCAAATACGTTTGAAATAGGACAAGTTTTTTTTCGTGAGGGCACTTGAAACATGAGGATTGATACAATTCAAAACCTTTGTTTGAAGCAAGATGAACAGATCATGTTGATCCTTAAGTATATCGAAGGTACCACTTGAAGCTGTAGGAATTACCTTAAATTCATTTTTTTTTTTTAAAATAAAAATAAATTAAAGGAACGAGAGATTTACCTGCAATCTTAACTGTTGGTACCAATTGTAGTGAAGGTTTGACTATCTCATCATATTTTTATTTTTTCAAAAAGAAAAGAAAAAGTGAGCAAACACTCATTCTTTAATATTTTAAAACCTTTTTAAGAGTCTTTCAATTTTATAAAAAAAAAAATTGTCTTTTGAGTTGTTCAATGTAAAAAGTGTCATCGGGTTAATCTCGTATGTGTGAGAGTCCTATTTTACTTTATGGATTGTCCGTCCCAAAATATGACATATTTTTTTTTATATATCTCTAGGCTTTGAATATCACATAGAATATTATTTTCTTATTTCATCATGTTCATATTGTACATTTTCTACTGATGATTTTTTTTCAGATTCTTTGAAGTATTCATCATCTACAAGTTTGGAACTACATTTGACCTGATTCCTGGATCAACAGGATATGTAGGCGCCACGACGGCTCGGTCATATACCAGTGCTTACAATAAAAACTGGGACAAAAGTTTTGAAAATATCTCAAAAATTCTCAATAGAGGTGTTATCGCCAACAAGTCAAGATTGAAGATCATTTTGAGATTTGTCAAAATTCTAACTGAGACAGAATTTTTGAGGAAGACCTCAAAATTCTGATAAGTACTGTGAGAAGCTTGATAGCAACTACAAAAATCATGCATCGCGAGTTAAACTTTATGCATTGCGGGAAGATATTCATGCCCCGCAGGAGTTAATTCATGCATCGAGAGTTAATATTCATGCATCGAGAGTTAATATTCATGAATTGCGAAATTCATGCATAGCGAGAAGATTTCATACCTCGCAGAAAATCATGCATCAAGAGTCAATATTCATACATTGCAAGAAATCATGCATCGCGAGTCAATATTCATGCATTGCGAAAGATCATGCATCGCGAGTTAATTCATGCATCGAGAGTTAATATTCATGCATCGAGAGTTAATATTCATGCATTGCGAAATTCATGCATATCGAGAAGATTTCATACCTCGCAGAAATTTATGCATCGCGAGAAGATTTCATTCCTCGCAGAAATTCATGCATAGCGAGAAGATTTCATACCTCGCAGGAATTCATGCATCGCAAGAAGATTTCATACCTTGCAGAATTTATGCATTGCGGGAAGATATTCATGCCCCGTAGAAGATCATGCATCGCGAGTTAATTCATGCATCGAGAGTTAATATTCATGCATCGAGAGTTAATATTAATGCATCGCGAGAAGATTTCATACCTCGCAGAAATTCATGCATAGCGAGAAGATTTCATACCTCGCAGAAATTCATGCATCGCAAGAAGATTTCATACCTTGCAGAATTTATGCATTGTGGGAAGATATTCATGCCCCGTAGAAGATCATGCATCGCAGAAAATCATGCATCGAGAGTCAATATTCATGCATAGCAAAAGATCATGCATCGCGAGTTAATATTCATGCACTGAAAAAGATCATGCATCGCAAGTTAATATTCATGCATCGCGAGTTAATATTCACGCATCGCGGGAAGATATTCATGCCCCGTAGAAGATCATGCATCGCGAGTTAATTCATGCATCGAGAGTTAATAATCATGCATCGAGAGTTAATATTAATGCATCGCGAGAAGATTTCATACCTCTCAGAAATTCATACATAGCGAGAAAATTTCATACCTCGCAGAAATTCATGCATCGCAAGAAGATTTCATACCTTGCAGAATTTATGCATTGCGGGAAGATATTCATGCCCCGTAGAAGATCATGCATCGCAGAAAATCATGCATCGAGAGTCAATATTCATGCATAGCAAAAGATCATGCATCGCGAGTTAATATTCATGCATTGCAAAAGATAATGCATCGCAAGTTAATATTCATGCATTGCGAGTTAATATTCACGCATCGCGGGAAGATATTCATGCCCCGTAGAAGATCATGCATCGATAGTCAATATTCATGCATCGCGAGTCAATATTCATGCATTGCGGAAGATCATGCATCGCGAGAAGATTTCATTCCTCGCAAAAGTTTACATATCGCAAGAAGATTTAATACCTTGCGAAATTTATGCATTGCGGGAAGATATTCATGCCCCGCAGAAGATCATGCATCGCGAGTTAATATTCATGCATCGCGAGAAGATTTCATTCCTCGCAAAAGTTTACATATCGCAAGAAGATTTCATACCTTGCGGAATTTATGCATCGCGAGAAGATTCCATCCCTCGCAAAAGTTTATATATCGCCAAGAAGATATTTGCATTTAAGACGCATATATTTGGAGGTGAAGGATGTGCACCATATCTTTTCAACGTTCAAGTCGGTGGAAACTTGCGTTGAAAGATGTTTGCATATTAAGACGCATCTATTCGGAGGTGAAGGATGTGCACCATATCTTCTCAACGTTCAAGTCGGTGGAAACTTGCGTTGAAGGATATTTGCATTTAAGACGCATCTATTCGGAGGTGAAGGATGTGCACCATATCTTTTCAACGTTTAAGTCGGTGGAAACTTGCGTTGAAAGATGTTTACATTTTGTCCTACCGATGGACATACATTCAAATCCTACCGATGGATAATCTTTTCATTTGTCCTACCGATGGACATACATTCAAAATCCTACCGATGGATAATCTTTTCATTCGTCCTACCGATGGACATGCATTCAAAATCCTACCGATGGATAATCTTTTCATTTGTCCTATCGATGGACATGCATTCAAAATCCTATCGATGGATCATCATTTTTTTCATTCGTCCTACCGATGGACATACATTCCAAATCCTACAGATTGATCATCATCTTCATTCGTCCTACCAAGGGACCTGTATTTATCTCCATTTATCGTATCATAAGAGATGCTACCCTTTTTCTTTTAGTTTTGCCTATATTAATGAGTTTTATCTTTGTTTTTTTAGAACATTCTAGAGGTTGCACTCTCAGAGGAGCCAGAAGTGCGGACGACATAAAAAAGGATGCAACATAACGTGGAACTTTTTCTTAGCAGCGGACTGAGATATAGTCCAAAGAGGAGTGTCAAATTTTTAGGACGCGAGCAGAGGAGCGACTTCCACCATATTCAACCGCACTTCTCTACAAAGGTCATGTGTTCGGTCAAAATTGGGTTTGTCAATTTTCGTTGTCCACGATTTCTTTCATCAATCATACACAACGAAAGGGACAGCTGTTGACACCCAATTTTGGCCTAACATTTTAAAAAATTCGTAATTTTATAGTTTCAATTTCGATTTGCTAAAATCACTTAATTCATATTCGAATCAATTTGATTATTTTGTTAAATTTAAGAAGCTCGCTAAATTAATTTATGTGAATTCATCTTTTTAATCAATTACTTTAAACCATTCAATAGACCAATTTTGGTCTTTTGCATTTGTCCCACATCACTTCCCACATCTATTTGGAACCAAAAAATTGGCCTATATAAGCCCCTCTTCATTACACCAATGAGAAGAAAAAAAAGAGGAGACCAAAGAGTACCCAGAATTTTTTTGAAAATTCTTGGTTCCATAGTTTAATATTTTTTAAACGTTTTGCGGTTGTTTGAGTTTGGAGAGGTGGTGGAATCGTCTCCGTCAAACTCGTAGTTCCGGTTCGCTGCCCAGAACCAGGTAAATTCTTTCTTAGCTTTGTATTATTTAATTTCTAGCTTTTCTATCTGTTATGTGTTATTTAGCTTTGTTTTAGCTTTCGTGTATTAGGTTTTGGTATGACATTTTGGTAGCGTTTCTCTTGTTCCTTGTTTTATTTACTGTTTATTTATTTATTTATTTATTTATTTATTATTTTTATTTTTATTTTTATTTTTTATTTTATTTTTTTTATTTTTTTGTGATGTTTTATTTATATTTATCACCTGATTTGGTCTTAAATATTAATGTTCATTTCGGCCTTATCCCTTATACTTGTTCCTATAATAATAAAAATTTAATTATGTGTTTACGCAACTGATTCATAGAAATATCAAATGTGTTGGTTCAAGTTCTGTGTTAAATGTTGTTGCTTTGAAGTTTATTTTATTTTATTTATTTTTTAATATTTTCTTTCTTGGCATGATATTGTATCCTTGCTCATGTTTCTTCATAAACTTCTATTTTAATTGAGTCTCGTTTTAATTGTTTTTCTTATCTCAAGTATTTATTTCTCTCTTTATTTTTTTTTGTTGTTGCATGATCCGCTTTGAGTCCATGACGGACTTATCTCCCTCGCATCTCCGAGTCGTCCAGCCCTTGGAAAACATGATGCACATGTCAAAAAGCAGCAAATATGTTGCTTGGAATTAATCTGCAGGTCTCCAATCTCTGAAAGGGGCTGATAATGTCGTTGTATACACTGATATACAATCATAAGATGCGATATACATGTCCAAAATTAGTGCAAGTGTTTGGGAAGCTGAATCCTGGCATATATACTGAGTATACACGGAAATATACAAAAAATAAGTCAAAATACAATCCGTATACTGCGGTATACATCCAGTGTATACACTGAAATGTTGGAGGAAAATAGGTTCAAGGGCCCAAAAAATGGTGCAGCAGAATTTGGGCCAAAGGCCACAAATGATTGTTTTACAGGATTCTTAAATTGTTAAAAAGGGCCCAAATTTTGAAATTAGTTTAGGACAGGTGGGCCAAAGCCCAAATGAATGAATTTGGGCAATCAAGCCCAAGTTCAAATATTATTCTCTCTTTATTTATTTGTTTGAATTAATTAATATTTTGATAGAATTTTAATAATCTCCTAAAGGGCAGTTATTTTTCATTATTTTATTTTTTTACTTATTTTTGTTTTATTCACTTTTTTTTTCACCATTTAATTTTCCTTAAATTAATTTCCTTTAAATGTTTTTTCTTTAGAAATAAATAAAAAATAGAATAAAATATGTTAAAGCGAATTTTCTTTTTACTTAATTAAGAATTTTATTTTAAAAGTCATTTAGTCAAATCGCCGGTCAACCGTGAGTTAGCGGACATCCCGAGGGCCTAATACCTTCTCGGGATGTACATTGAACTTCGAACCTTTTCAATCAATTTTTTAATCTGTTTTTAAATCTTTTGAAATTTTTTCTTGATTTTATCAAAAATGAAGTGTCGACTCCGTAATTTAGAAAGTCGATTTTTCTTAAAAAATAAGATAATTGATTTTCCGAAACTTAGTCAAATTCTTTCCATTTTTAAAATAATAGCATTTTAAAAATAAAACAGGAGATGCCCTCACAAAGACCTAAAGCCCTCCGAAATATTTTAAAATCAAAACTTGTACTCTCAAAAGTTTTCAAATTGCTATTTAAGAACAACCCCACCCCCACCCCACCCCTTTTTTTTTTTTTTTGTAGACCATAATTTTACATATATATGCTAAGAGCATCCAAGACACTAAATTCACCCAACAAGTATCCATAATTATCAATAACTACTGCACTTGTCCGCGCGTTCCTTAAAACATTATTATATATAAATAAATATTAATTAATATTATAATTTCATAGAAAAAATAGTAATTATAATAACATGTTTTTTCTTGATTATATATTTATATAGAATCATGAAAATATATATTTATTTATTACTAATCTACCATTTGAGTTTTTTCATTTCCCTGCAAGTTGTAAGAATTAATACATATAAATTAACGCACTATGAATGAGAACTGCAGATTAAAAAAAGTAAAATTTTATATGTAAATTTCTTTAGCCTTATAATCAATACAAGATATAAAAACAAATTTATTGAATAAAAATCTAAAAAATAAGATTATACACATAAAGGCATATCCGAAAACATGAAGATGAAGATGAATTTCTAATAAGAAAAAAAAAGATATATGAATTCCTATTATAGACAATAACTTTTATAATATATATATATATATATATATATATATATATATATATATATATCGAAATGAATGAATATCAACTTTTTCTAGAATATGTTATCTGTTTTGGAAGAATGTAAAAATCATAGTGGTCCTTTGATTTAATAAATATAACGAAAGAACAATTAAAATTCAATATGAAATAACATAATTATTTCTAAGATTATAATAAGACTGTAATCCTAGAAAATATAAAATTATTGCATTTCATTTCACTAATCACCATATAACTATATACAAGTCTGCAACAAAAAAAAAGTTAAAATTTTTTGCTATATCGTTAATGATAACATATTCTTCAAATGTGTGAGAATCATCAAATTCAATATGAAATTAATATAATTATTTTTAGAATTTAAAACAGTACATTTATATATCCCACAAAAGATAAAACTATTACGTTTAAATTCACATTACAATATACAATCTTGCAATAAATATATTTCTAAAATTAATTATAGGACGTTTACCTATAAGATAAAACTGTAACGTTTAAATTTTTATTATAATTATATACAATCTTGCAATAAATAATAAAAATAACAAAATGTGATATATATTAATGAAAAGGGGGCCATATGGCATTCCACTTTATTTCCTAACATATAAAATTTTTGTACCAATACACTATAATAAACTAATAAATGTAGCAAAACAAACATAAAAATGTATATATTGTTGAAAAAGGGGTCATATGTCATTCCACTTCATTTAATAACGAAGAAAGTCATTTCCAGTACACTATATTAATATTGTGGCAAAAACAAAATAAAAATGTCCGAACCTTTTTTATATTTTGGGAATAAAGTTTCCAATCAAAAAGGAGAAAATTATTGTTGTAATTAATATTAACAATTATTAATAACAATAATAATAAAAATTGAGAGGAAAGTTATTGTAACGATCGAGTTTCATCGTTATAGAAAAGCTAACAAGGAAAATTTTTGGGTCGAAAAACTTTTTCATAGTATTTCAACTTTTCTCAACCTAGTCCAGATTTGGATAAAATCACAGTCTTTGACGTATGGAAAAATCTGGTAACAATCGGGTGAAGCATTTGTGATTTTGATTGCATGATTCGTTATATAACTCGTTAAGGAATCCCTACGACTTTAGGGAATTGAATTCGGGCAAGTAGAACTCCGAAAGTTGATATTGTTGTGGAAGGTATTTTTGAAGTGTCGTTGTTTAGAGGTGTGTTGTGAAATGGAGATTTTGTAATTCTTGAGATAGCTCTCTGTCTCGGGAATCCTGCATTGAGGGGCGTTTCTGCCACCCTAGCAGGGCCGTTGTGGCAGGATGGTAGTCAATGTGGCGGGCGAGACGCGACTTAGTGCGTTAATATACCTCTAAATTACCTTCTTTGACTCTTTTCGATTTTTAGAGCTAATGAACGAACCCCCAGGAGAATCCTACTCCTTTTTCACCCTTCATGAGGATAAATGTAAGTTTTTCATTCCCCAAATCTATTTTTTGATCCGTAGAATGTAATAGAATGGGTTAATAGTGATGGGAAAGGGTTTTGTTATAGATTCTATGATGGAAACAATCCTAAATTGGGTACTTGGGATCATGGATATGATATAGGGTTCATAGAATTGTTAGAAATCCGGGTAATTGGTGAATGTGTATTGATTCCTGGATTGTATTGAATGCTTGTGGACCAAGAACAAGCGAAACGAATCCAGAAAGGGAAGGATCAAGACTCTTAGGGTTTCAAGCTTTTTTCGAGGTAGGTGATGGTTGTTATTCTATGATGGTGTAATGTATCCTTGTTATTGCTTCATTATGATGCATGTATGTATGCAGATGTTGCATTGTTGATTCACATTTGTTGTAAAAGAGATAGATGAATGATTATATGTCATGAATCACTCTGTATTGTATGACTTGAAAGTATACTTGTGTTTGTGATTGTGGTGTGTTGATGGATTGGATTACCATAACTAACTAGTATCTAATTGCCACCTTCCGATATAAAAATGATATTGAATTGCCACGTTCCGACATAACGATGGGATCGGGTATCACGTTTTTGTGTACTAACAGTTTTGGTTCCATAAGAGGACCAACTACTTGTTATAAATGTGTGTTGTTGAAGCATGTGATATTTAATGTTGTATATGTTTAATATATTGCATGATTATATTGTTGTATTAACTTGTTTATGTTGAACTTAGTGGGATAGTTGTGTGATCCTACAAGTAAACGATGGTTGTGTACTGATTATGCACTTGCTATTATATTTGTTGAGTACAGGACATCTTTCGGCGGCTATTGACATACCTCGCTTAGAAGATCTTTGGTCGTTGTTTCAAATTCAAGGGTGAGCTATCATCTTTCAGGCTGCTTTGAATATTCGTTGGGTCTATGTCCACATTTCGGACTTAGACTAGTTCTTTAAATGTTTTATGATAGTCGAGGTTATGACCCTTTTTGTTTTAGGCTTGGTTATCATTTATTGGTACATTGACTTTCAGAATCTAGTATTTTTATTTCCACAATTGTTTAGTTAGTACTTTAGAATACTTGTTGAAGTTTATGGGAACTTTGTATTTAGTTATTTAACTTGCTTCTGTAACTTAAATGTCGTAGTTTGTGTAGATAAGCGGTTTCGGGTTGTAGTAGTGGTTCTCCAACCAGAGGGTTAGTGTGGGTGCCAATCGCGTCGGTCTGGATCGTGACAAAGTTTGTATGAAAGCCTAGGTTCTTTGATCTCGATGTACTGAAACGAGTCTTGTAGAGTCTCACAGAATGGTATGGGGACTTCTTTACTTTTCTTCGAGAGGCTATAGGACTTTAGAAAATCTCTATATTTTTATTTTGTCTCCTTTTGCTATAACTTCAGTCCAATTGGTATTTGGTTGATAAAATTGGTATCTAACCTCTTTTAGTCTTGAGTCAGCACATTGTTTATACAAGATTTAATGATGTTCGTCCTGTCGCTCCATTCTCCAGATGAGGAATAGGGTAGAGGTGGTGAAGAGTAGCGCTTGCTGGGAATGAGGTACCGCTTTAAATTGCTCGTGTTAATGAGAACCCTCCTGCGGATAATGAGGATATAGAAAAAGATATTAAGGTTGCAGATGTTGGGGAAGTTGGACAAGAAGAAGAGGTACTAGCAGAGATTACAATTGTTCCTCCCATAGATCTAACGTTAGCGCAGCAAATCATGTCGTTCTTGAAAGGTTTGGTTGGTCCTGGAGTGATCCCCACTGTCCAAGCAACTCAGGCTCCCTCCAATCCTCCTACTGCTAGCACTGCTCCTAAGGTAAGTGGAACGGGAGGTAATGATGCTTTCTTTCGCCCTTTGTTGGTTTTTGTTATGACTGGCGATGAGCATGACATGTTGACTAAGTTTCTGAAGCTTAAGCCATCGGTATTTCTTGGTTCTGAGAGTGAGGATGAGTATGATTTCATTCTGGATTGCTATGAGAGGCTGCATAAATTGGGTATAGTTCCCCGACATGGGGTTGAGTTTTTGTCTTTTCAACTTCAAGGTGAGACCAAGCAATGGTGGAAAGCTTACATGGAGTGCAAATCTTCTACTTTACCTCCACTCACTTGGACCTAGTTTCATGCTCTGTTATTGGAGAAATATGTGCCTAGAACCTTGAGGCAAGAAAGATGAGTTTATGTACTAGGAGCAAGGTGGTATGATTGTGGCTACTTATGACGCCAAATTCCATGCTCAATCTAGATATGCTACTCAATTGGTGATTAGAGAGGAGGAGAGGATCCATTTATTTATTAGGGGGCTGAATTCTGAATTGAAAGTATTATGTGTTCATATGACTTCTGCATGGAGGAGCTTCAATGAAGTGACAGACTATGTTAAGAAAGTAGAGGGGTGAGGCGAGGCGGTCATGCTAAGGTGTTGGCTAAGAGAGCCAAGAATTCAAGTAATTTTCAAGGCTCCTATTCTATAGGATCCGGTAGACCAATGCTGGCAGCCGAGCCAATTTAGTCCGCTGTGCCCATCTCAACATGTAATTACTCGGAAACTCCATCTTATAATTTTAGGATAGCCAGGGAGTCGCCCCTTTGATGGGCAACTGACCATATTTTGATCGTACTTACTACAATTGTGGAGAACTTGGATATATAAGGAGATATTACACCCATCTGTGTGTGTTGGACTCCGCTCAACAGTCATCTAGAGCGGTGGTACCTGGGGAAAATGGTAATAATGGTAGAGGACGTCCACAAGGTGGGCGAGAAGGTAATCAACGAGGCCGTGGATGTAGAAGAAATGGTAATGCGGGTAGAGGTAACGTGCAGCCAGGCAGGGAGGTTGCTCAACAATATGATAGGGCTCGGTGTTATGCTTTTCCGAGCAAGAATGAGGCAGAGGCGTCTGATGTGACACCCTTTTTTCGCGTGCGGCGATAGGGTTTTTCCAATTTAAGTGACGGTATTGATTAAGGGATTATTATTATTTTCGGAGTCACCAGTTGGAATCGAGTTATGGTATTTCAAATCACTTTTTTTTTTAATCCCTAATCAAAAGGAAATGACCTTTGTTCGGTATGCAAACCAGAAATTTGGGTAAGGAATATTGTTGACTTAGGGAAAGATATTAGACATCCCTCGAGTCCCGTGGTTCTAGCACAGTCTCTTTTATTGACTTATACTTCTTTTAACTATTTGTTAAATATATTTTATATGTTACAATTTTGCTCATATTTTAATTATTGAAATTTTATTAATCTCAAATCGGATGCATGACTGCATTCTCGATTTATGACATATAAATTGCTTAAGAGCATAGCTGATTTCTTCTCTCGGGTGTGTTACCTAATATTATGTGTATCACATGTTAATTTTAATTAAATAAAATATTTTTTTGAATAATTTTACCAAAGTGTGTAACCACATCCTTGAGTTTTTTTTAAATGTTTCAGAAAAGATGTGTAACCACATTTTTTATTGAAATAATTTTCTTTTTAATATATTAACTATTAAAATAGTTTGACCAAGGCGCGTAACCACATCCTTGAATTTGACCAAGGTGCGTAACCGCATTCTTGAATTTCTTAAGTATCTCAAAAAGTTATGGAACCACATTCTTAATTGAGATGAATTTTTAACGTGCCTAAATGTTCGGTCTAACGTTAAAAGAAAATATTTATTCCTTCTAAATAAAACCAAATAAAATAAAATAAATAAATTTTAAAGAAACAATATATAATTTTGACATCATTCCTACATCCTTTTATTTTATTTTTATATTTGTATTACTCTTATAATCAACGCCAAAACTAAGCATACATTTTTCATTTTAACAAAATAATAATGAATTACAAAAATAATTCTCATTATTTTTTTTATAAGAGCAAAAATGACAATAATTTGAACCTAAAAATCTACTTTATTATTATTGACATATAAATCAAGATAGTAACTAAGGAATAAAAATAAACAAGGGAAAATAATCACCAATTATGATTATCTTTACTCATTAATTAAACATAACGCTTAATTAAATATTCATTTAAATTAAATCATGAATCAAACAAAACTATAAGAAAATATATCAAATAGTTACATCAAATTCCATAAATAAATAAATAAGATAAAGTTGAATACCGCAATATTTGGACCGTAACTCGACGGGACGCCCACAAAACTTTTGTTTTCGCGTATGGAATGATATATGTATTGTGTTTAGATAAAATAGTAATGAAAAAAAATTAGAATGTGTTGGTGAATTTTTGAAAGATAAATAATATAAAAGGAAATGCTTTTTTTCTTCTCTCGTGAGTTTATTTTTTTTTCTTTCTTGCAGATTGTTCTCTTTGGTTTTTTTCTTTTTCTTCTGTTTTTTTTTGTGCAGATTGTGTGTGTGGTTTCTTTGTATAGCTTTTTTCTTTTTGTTGTGTGATCTGTATCACTGTGTGTGTATGTTGTGTGTTGCATGTGTTGTTATCCGTAGTGTAGAGGTACGTGTAGTATGTAGGAGTAATAGTCGTGTGGTTGTGTAAAGAGTGTGTAGTGGCTAGTGGGGGTAATGGGATAAGGTAAATGGGGTAATTGTTTTAGTTATTTTTTTTATAGTTAAATATATAATAATAGTAATAATAATAATAATAATATTTACTAATTATTTGAACTAATAAAATATAAAAAAGTAAAATAGCTAGTCTAAAAATATAATTAAGAAATACTAGCTGATTTTTAATAAATTTAAAGTAAAAGAAAACTTATATTTTTTGTAGTTTTCAGATTTTTACTAAAATACGATGAAAATTAAAATGTTTAATATAGACCTAGAAGAAATATTTAAAAAATAAAAATGGTGAAAAACTCATTTTCGGTTAAAAATTATGTGTCTACAGTTTGTCTTTTTTGACTCGAAACACAGAGTTTTCAGACAAAAAAGTAAACTATGTGACAACTTTTGACTGGATTCTTATTTGAAGGAAAAAATTGTGTGATCGAGCCTTGATTTTGGACATCCTACGTATCTCGGGTTATAAGGGAATTAGTTCACATGTAGTTTAAGGAGATGAGGTGATGAATTGGTAGTTAAGTGAGGTTCCATCGAGGCTTCAGGTCGCGGCACTTATTTTTACGTAAAAAAAATGAAAGTTATAGTCAAAAGAAAATTAAAGTACTAGTTCCTATCGATGCAACTTCTCTTGAGTCTTCACTTGACTCTTGACTTAGAGATATCACCTTGATTTTTGGGTGAGTATCATAATCTTGAATTGAATTGGAGGCTTAACTTGCCACTTAGAGTGAGGCACTCTTCAAAATGACAATTTGAATATGTTCTTGAATGACTGCATGTTTTCTTGATTAGAAGTTGAATAATAGAAGGTGTCAGGAGGTCAGGTTGCTCTATGCATTGAATAAGATGATTTTGTCTATAATGGGATTCATCATCCAGAAAAGAGTTGAAACTTTGTTCTTGAATTTCACATCCTTGTTCCGCGAAGAAATCTGAAAACCATCACAAACAAAAGAAATAAACAAAATTTTTGCCCCAGTTTTCACTAGAAAATTTTGTGAGTTATTAGCAAATGTGAATTTTCAGAAATAAACTCAGACTAGAAAGTGTTTATCCTAGGAGAAAATAAAATATAAATGTCTCAGACTAAGAAGTGTTTATCCTAGGAGAATGTAAAAACAATACCATCTCAGACTAGGAAGTGTTTATCCTAGGAGAAAATAAACAATAACGGTGTCAGACTAGAAAGTTTTTATCCTAGGAGAAAAAACAATAACGGTCTCAGACTAAGAAGTGTTTATCCTAGAAGAAAATAAAAAATAACAATTTCATACTATGAAGTGTTTATCCTAGGAGAAAATAAAAATAACGGTCTCAGACTAGAAAACGTTTATCCTTGGAGAAAATACACTAAATCTCATTATGTAGGAGGGTCCTACTAATCTGAGTCACATTATGTAGGAGGGTCCTACTAATCTGAGTCACATTATGTAGGAGGATCCTGCTAATCTAATCCCATTATGTACGAGAGTCTTGCTAAATTGAATCCCATTATGCAAGAGGGTCTTTGTTATACTACGTCTCATTGTTTAGGAGGGTCCTGCTAATCTAATTCTCATTGTTTAGTAGGGTACTACTAAAATAATTCTCATTATTTAGGAGGGTCCTTCTAATCTTATTTTCATTGTTTATGAGGGTCTTGCTACTCTAAATCCCATTGTTTAGGAGGGTCCTGCTACGCTAATTTCCATTGTTTAGGAGGGTCCTGCTATGCTAATTCTCATTGTTTAGGACGGTCCTGCTAATCTGATTCTCATTGTTTAGGAGGGTCCTGCTACGCTAATTCCTATTGTTTATGAGGGTCCTGCTAATTTAATTCCAATTGTTTAGGAGGGTCCTGCTATGCTAATTATCATTGTTTAGGAGGGTCGTCCTACGGTAATTCTCATTGTTTAAGAGGGTCCTGCTAATCTAATTTTCATTGTTTAGGAGAGTTCTGTCACTCTACTTCCCATTGTTTAGGAGGGTCCAGCTACGCTAAATCTCATTAGGAGGAGGGTCCTACTAATCTAAGTTTATTATGAGGAGGGTCCTGCTAATCTAAGTCCCATTATGAGGAGGGTCAATCTAAACTAAATCCCATTAGGAGGAGGGTCCTTGATATACTACGTCACATTGTTAAGGAGGGTCCTTCTAATCTAAATCCCATTATATAGGAGGATCCTGTTAATCTAAATCATCAGATATAATTACCATAACTTTTTTTTTTGCCTTAGTTTGCACCTGAAAAATATTATTAAGTTGTTAGCATAAATGAGAAGTACTTATAACAAAAGAAAAATGTAAGACACACATGTAATTAAGGTATTTTTTCCCTAGAAATAAAAATGATAGAGTGTTTATTTTCTCAGGTTCAAATTTAAATAGAGTTCTTATTTCCTAGAAATGAGAATAACTTTTTTTAACAAATAAAAATATGACCCGATTTTATATTGAGGAACTTTGAAACTTTTTTTTTAATTTATCTTTTTTTAATTTTTTAAAAAAATAATAAAATCCAATTTTGGTCATTCAAGGATATAAAATTTTATTCTGTGAGACCGAGCCCTATTGTAAAACTGCCTACTTATCTTGTGTAGCAAGAATCAGGTCAAACGTAGTTCATAAAAATTAAAATAAAATTATTGATTAGTCCTACAAAAGACATCTTCTGTGAAATGAATCAGTTCATGGTTGAGAATGTTTTGACTTTAGTTGGTACCAACGATTTGTATGATGCATATGAGTCACCGTCAATTACTTTCTGAAAAAATGAAGGTCAACTTAAGTAATCTCTATAATTTCAAATGGTAGCTCAAATATAATTAAGTATTTGCATGTTGAGTTCATTTTGCCGAAATTAAGGGATAAATTTATTCATATCATCAGGTTTCAAGTGCCTTCGCAACAAACGAAGTCTTACTTCACACAATACAAGTGTTCTGATCTTCGGACGTTTTAGATCGAAGCCACTCACACTCAGAAAGATATTCAATGCATGAGATTGAGATACCATATGTTTGGCCCTTATGTAAGTATCCATTGATGTGAAACACACCAAAAATGAGATCAAATAGGATTTGTTACTGATCTGTTACGTAGGCATAGGGAAATATAGGATATTCATTTGGGAATAAAAGACTGTTTCCTCCTTAAATTTGCACAATGATCTCAATAATTTTCATTTTCGCCATTGACCTTTGTTTTCTTGAGGCTTCTCGCTCATTTATTTTTCTTCTTATTATTTTTTCTCATTTTCTCTCCTTTTTGTTTGAGAGTTTTCATTTTTCTTTCTAACTTTTTTTTTCATTTTTTTTATATTCACATATTTGATCTTTCCACGTTGTTACCCAACTTAGATCTTTGGTATTATGTAGATAATTGATAATGCACTGAAGAAGGTGGGACCAAGGAATGGTACATTATGCGCTCAAAGTTATTCGACAAAAAATGTCTCAAGCTCGAATTGAGAATGCTATGGATAACATGTCATTTGGTAGGCTTAAAGGCACAATCGGATCAAAGATAGCCTATAATCATTTCCCAAGTTAAATGTTGCTCAAAATTTCGTTTCAACCAATCAAGTTCTAGATCAACAAAGACATGTCATTGAATTTAATATAGAAAGCTCACATACAATTCACATGATACATGAGTTCGAATTTATTTTAACCTTAACTTTAAGCAAAACACTTTTCCAAGTATTACATAAATATATTAGAAGATACTAAAAGAAGTCTATTGATCACAACAAAGTTGATATGTCTTGCCAAATAGTTTAACACTTTATTATTTTTCTTATGCATAATTCTAAACATGTTGGTACCGACCAAGTCAAATTTTCTGGAAAAACAAATTCTTTTTTTTGCCCCAATTTTTGTGACGAGGACTTTTTATATTTTTTCTTGGTTGATCAAACCTCAACATAGGGATGCCTACGTAGAGACAACATTATTTTTTTATAAGAAGTACATCCCTTTTTTTTTTAAAGGTCACCAAAACCAAGAAGGGTTGCCTACGTATCTCATCGAGTTGAGAATCAGGTGTGCATAGTTCGTTCAGTTTGGACAATTAAAAAATTTAAGATCTAAAACTTTTTTTTTTGACAAATGCATTATTATTCTAGACTTTCTAAGCAAATAAATTTTTCATGTAGTTCATAAAAATATATAAGTGGTCAAGTAAGAAATGAATATTTAACCTAGACGGACTCAATTCTTATATCAAGTCACTAAGTCAAACACAATTTATGCAAATGAGTGGAGTCTACTAGTGGTAATCATGACCTAAAGGAGATAGGTGTCTAGACTGGCTTACTCAAGTGGATAACTCGAGTCAGGGTGGGGCAACTTATCGATAGCAGCGCTATTCCGATTTCATTGCTTGTCCAATCCCGCCTAACGTATGCTACTAAAAATCCTTCACTATGTGCAAGACACTCTAGCTTTATCTCAATGGAAAGTAGGATGCATAACTGCATTCCTCTGACCGTGTGTGAATTGTTTTTGGAGACTTATAATGATTGTGCAAAAGAAGACAATTTAATACAATTTAATAATATAAAACGATAAATGAGCAACAAGTAGAACATTAGGTCATCAAATACAATATATCCAATAAAATAAAATAATAAAATCAAGTAAAAGTCAATATAATAAAGTTTGAATTCTGGTTATTTCCCAACGGACTCGCCAGAGATGTCACACCCCTTTTTCACGTGCAGCGATAGGGTTTTTCCAATTTAAGTGACGGTATTGATTAAGAGATTATTATTATTTTCGGAGTCACCACTTGGAATTGAGTTATGATGTTCCAACCTTTTTGTTTAATCCCTAATCAAAAGGAAATGACTCTTTGGTTGGTCTGCAAACCAGAAATTTGGGTAAGACATTCTGTTTACTGAGGGAAAGATATTAGGCGTCCCTCGAGTCCCGTGATTCTAGCACAGTCGCTTTTATTGACTTATATTTTTTTTAAACTATTTTTTGGATATATTTTATATGCTAGAATTTCACTCATATTTTCATTGTTGAAATTTTATTAATCTCAAATCGGATGCATAACTGCATTCTCGATTGATGACATATAAATAGCTTAAGAGCATAGCTGCTTTCTTGTCTCGGGTGTGTTACCTAATATTCTATGTATCAAATGTTGATTTTAATTAAATACAATATTTGTTTGAATAATTTAACAAGAGTGTGCAACCACATCCTAGAATTTTTTTTAAAATATTTCAAAAAAAAAGTGTAACCACATTCTTAATTGAAATAATTTTCTTTTTAATAAATTAATTATTAAAATAATTTGACCAAAGTGCATAACCGAATCCTTGAATTTTACCAAGGTGTGTAACCGCATCCTTGAGTTTCTTAAGTATCTCAAAAAGATGTGGAACCACATTCTTAATTGAGATGAATTTTTAACGTGCCTAAATGTTCGGTCTAACATTAAAAGAAAATATTTATTCCTTCTAAATAAAACCAAATAAAATAAAATAAATAAATGTTGAAGATACAATATATAATTTTGACATCATTTCTATATTCTTTTATTTTATTTTTATATTTATATTACTCTTAAAATCAATACCAAAACTAAGCATACATTTTTCATTTAACAAAATAATAATGAATCACAAAAATAATGAAAAATAATTCTCATTATTTTTTATAAGAATAAAAATGACAATAATTTCTTTGAACCTAAAAATCTACTTTATTATTATTGACATATAAATAAAGATAGTAACTAAGAAATAAAAATAAACAAGGGAAAATAATCATCAATTATGATTATCTTTACTTATTAATTAAACATAATACTTAATCAAATATTCATTTAAATTAAATTTTGAATCAAACAAAACTATAAGAAAATATATCAAATAGTTACATCAAATTTCATAAATAAATAAAAAAGATAAATTTGAATACCGCAATATTTTTACCGAAGCTCGATTGGAATATCCATAAAACTTTTATTTTCGCATATGGAGTAATATATATATTGTGTTTACATAAAATAGTAATGAAGAAAATGACAATGCGTTGGTGAATTTTTGAAAGATAAATAATATAAAAGGAAATGCTTTTTTTTCTTCTCTCGTGAGTTTTTTTTTTCTTGCAGATTGTTCTCTTTGGTTTTTTCTTTTTCTTCTGTTTTTTTTTTTTGTGCAGATTGTGTGTGTTTTCGTTGTATAGCTTGTTTTTCTTTTTGTTGTGTGATCTGTATCATTGTGTGTGTATGTTGTGTGTTGCATGTGTTGTTATATGTACTATAGTGGCACGTGTAGTATGTAGGATTATGTAATGACTATATATTAATTATATTGAAAGGAAGAAAAGCCCGATTACTTTACCTGATTCACAAAGTTTTCTGTTGTTCTTGTTTTTTCCCGCAGTCAGTCCTTTCGTTCTCTCAAGTCCACACGTTCTCCTCTTTACCCTTTTCAGTTATGTCCCATATGTTAACCCTAAATAATTTAATTCACTTTAATCAATGGTATATAATGTATTATTAAATGATTACTTTAGTCCATTAACTATCGATTAAGTAACTCAAGTTACACTAATATTTAAATTTTCCAAAAATGACCTTCCGGGTCATTACATATATGCACAAATTAATAGAAGGAAGCTACACAATTTTTTTTAAAAAAAATATATAAAAGCTCATTTTAATGATAACACATATATATTTCATTTTTAATATATGAATCCCTCCTTTTCTATTTATATGAAATTATTTTTTTATTTTATTTCAAAAAGAAAATAACTTCTGAGTTTTTTTTTTTATTTTATATAGCATATTTAAGATCACAAATTAACAAAAATATTTTAATACACAAAATTTGTATACATATAAATGTTAATTTTAATTTTGATTGATTTCACCTAATATTATACTTGATATATAATTATTAAGAGCTAAGCGTAATCATTATTTATTTACTTTCATATAATAAAAGGATATCACTATAACTCATAAAAAAATAAAGAAATAACAAAAATGAGGTAATACTAATAATAATAACTAAAGATGTTTCTAAAATTATTTAATTTTCTTTTTATCATTCGTGGTAGATTTTTACTTGCATGAAATTACATTTTTATCTTTGATCATTATTCACCTCATATATAGAAAGATATTTCTAAAATTATTTATTCTTGATAGATTTTTGTTAGAACGAAATTACATTTTTATTCTTAGTTGTCTTTAATACAAATATACCATCCTATTCATTTTCATTCGTAAAGTTACTTTTTAACATCTTTTTCTTTAATTTCAATCTAATATATATTATTAATTTTATCACTTATTTATTTTCAAGTATATTAATTAGAGTCAAAATAAAGATGAAAATAATTAATTCATGATAAATTTTTATATAAAAAGTAGGCATTTTTATAACCATAATGAATAGAAAAAATATATATTAAGAATTAAATTAAATTAAAATAATAGTAAAATAGAGTAATAATAAAATAGATATCACAATAACTCACAAAGAAAAGAAAGTGAATTAATAACAAAATAAATTAATGGTAATAACAATAACTTAAGATGTTTCTAGAACTATTTAATTTTTTTATTATCATTCTTGATAGATTTTTGTTAGCCTGAAATTATATTTTTGCCCTTGATCATTATTCACTTCATATATAGAAAGATGTTTCTAGAATTATTAATTGTATTTCTTAATAGATTTTTGTTAGCGTAAAATTATATTTTTGCCCTTGGTCGTCCTCCCACTTCACTCTTCTATATAATAGAAAAAATAATAATAATAAAACAAAATAGAAACTAGACTTCACTCTTCTATATAATAAAAACTAGATGGTTCATGTACGTGCTAAGCACGGGCCCAATATTTTAAATTATTATATTACTAGGGAACTTGAATTATTAAATAAATAATTCAAATTCATCCATCTTATATTCACTCTATTATCTACCTGTAACATTGTTACTTATTTTAACTATATTATCAAAACTCTTTATTAATTTTATATCTATTTTATATTTTCCAATTAAAGTAATGTCAAAGTTAATTGTTAATTTCTTATTTCCTCTATCCCACTTTAAATAGTTTACGTGTACTACATTTGCACTCATGATGATGCTAAAAAGTCAATCATTTTCTATAATGAAATTCCTATCCAAACAAAACTACATCTAAACTATATATACTTAAAGATAACTTTAAAGTAAAAGAATAAATAAAAAAGAGAATTTATATATTATAAATATTTGAATAAAATTAAATTAAAAGTAACTTATATATTTACGAATAATTTGTTATTCTAATTTCATATTAATTTAAGATAATTATACAAATTACAGTTTTATTCTTTGATTCAAAAATAGAATGTCTTTCTAAATGAAATATCAATAGTTAAGTGATTTTTTGAATGAAATATCAATAATTAAGTGATTTTTGACTTATAAAATAAAATAAAATGGAATGGCTTTCCCAGTGAATATCAAAAGAAATTAAAAAAAGGACAATATACTAATAAAAATGAGTATAAGGCCAAAGATTGAAAACAAAAAGAAATACTTTTCTTTTTTTTTAATCCTTAATTAAAAAGAAGAGTATAGATAAAAAAAATGAAAAAGTATAATTGATAAATTTAAAAGAACCATTTAAGGAAACGAAAGTGTAACATAAAGTTTATATTTAAGTTGCTTCATACATAAAATAAAATGCAACATAACTTAATATTCTAAATTTATTTTCTTACCGCTTAATGATTATTATTTATTTATAATATTTAGATATTTCTGTCTCTTACCTTTTTCTTTTTATTTCTTTCCACATTTGATATCTTCTTCCTTTTATTTTGTAAGTTGCCATCTATACCTCCTCATTCTACTCCATTATCATACTAAATTTAATCACTATTTTCAAAAACAATAATTATAAATTCATTTTTTAATTAACTCTTCATATTATTAATATCCAATAGTCCTCATGCTTTGTAAATTAACGGGATAGAAGAAAGAACTGATACTTTTTAATGATCATCATTCTTAATAAGATTCACAAATTGACTGTCGATTTTTGATATGTTGAATTTATTTTGATATACATATGTGAGTTTTTATAGAATTTATTTTACAAAATAAATACTTATTATTTATGACTTTATTTTTAAAACTCTAACTAAGAATTGAAGAATATGAGATTAAACCTGACACTTACTTGAACAAAAGAATTTATTTATCGATATCTTAGCATCACCGAGCATCACATTATACACATATACCTTATTTATCTGCAAAATATAGAAAAGAAAAAACTTTTACTTTAGAGATTTTTTTTATTATTCCAATATATATATACTATAATACTACATATTCAAATAAATTTTGATAAAGAAATTTGAAAATGACCTGCAGAATATGATGAGAATGATGATGCGTCAAACATGAAGGATCCATTATTTTCATTACGTATCTGAAATCTATACCTAATTCAATACTATTCATAAGGTTGTTGTTTCTTTTGTTGGTAATGTTGCAGTTATGTTAACGTTACAAATTTTGTTGAATTTTATAATTCTTATTTGCACACTAGGGAATTAGCCCGCGCTACGCGCAATCATTAAGGAATCGATATTTCCTCTCCAATCATTTTTAATTAAATTTTAACATATTTAAATTATATTATGGAGATTATTTTAAAAATAATGAGAGAAAATAACACTTATTAAATTTAATATTTAAAAATAACAATAGTATATTCTTTATCACAATAAATTATATATTTTGTAAAATAATTTATTTTATTTTACCTTCTTAGTAATAAATGACATCGAGATAAATTTTTATTAGGTAAGAACACAAAACTTTTTATTTAAAAATGAAAATACACATGTTAGTAGAATGAAAATTAAAATCAGAAAGGAAAACATTTTCAAGATAAAATAAAATAAAATATTAGGATAAAATTTAATTGATCAGTTTTTCTTTTACCTTCTTAGCAAATAATGATGTTAGAATCATCAAGTAAATAGTTAAAAATATCAATTTCAGATTTTTCACCTTCTCCCCATTTAGGTAAGAACATGTTTTCCTTATTCTAATATGTATTTCATGTTTTCACTTGTTTGTGAGTTGTGACCAAATGAAAATTTTATGATAGAGAAAAATACTGATAAATTTGTAAAAATACTAGTAAATTAGTATTTGGTATTATAAACTTGAAATGACATTTAGGAGTTACAAATATGTTAATGTCACTACAAGAAATTGGATCGAGTAATACTGTCACAAAAGATAGGGAAGTCGTCTCTAATTGTAGTTAGTAACAATATAAGTATCATGGAGAAGTACTTCCATAATTAAAAGTTATATATGACCTTCATGAAATTTCTACAACAAAATGATATCGTGGTAATTAAGATTGATAATTCAGGCGTTGAATTTTTGTAATCTTTATCCAAATGTTTTCTAAATGAAAATAACAACTCCACTGTCTATTGACAATATTGAGAAAAGTGATAATAAATATAAAGCTTTTATAAAGTTTATGAATTGTAAGTGAAGTAAGTATCTTCAAATGTATTAGAAAACAATCAGGATAGTATTGTTTTTCTACTTTTTTCCGTTCCACCGTCATGTGCTTCCTCTTCTTTATTGTTTCTTTTTGCACTATAAAAATCTTTATTCCTTTAATGAGAAAATCATAACCTAAAAAAACTTTACACAAATGTATCTATCATCAACAAATCACAAAATTAGACTTGGAAATGTCTTCAAGTTAATATATGAAGGCATCTCCTTTTCATATTTTCCTTTCTTCTACACCCTTCATTGCAAATTGATTGTCTTATTTTGATTCAATAAGAAATTTAAGAAAGAGAATTTTTTTTAATTTTATAATCTTAAAATTAAATATACATAGATTGAAAAAAATATAAGACAAACAAATTAAAAGGAGACGTATAAGTGATTACATACCCTCATGCGTAAGAAATTTGAAAACTCTTATGTAAGAACACATATGTCTCTTCAAATAAGGAGTAATATTATGAATAAATAAGTAACCAATAAAATTATAATCCATCAATTACGCACCATAAATCCCAAAAAAAAAACTTATTGTAAAGCTTAAAGGTAACAAAAGTTTAACGACCACGTTTGATTCTTGATATGGAAGGTTCAAATTTTTTCCTTCATCAAATCCAAAGAAATCATACCATACAAAGATACACTTTTGCAGCATAACCGACATATTCTTTTTCATTTCATTGAATAACAAAACTAATTTTCCCCCACAATTTAACACCACTTGAATTCAATCCTCCAGTAATATGTTTGTAATAGTTGGAAAGATATATGGTGATCATTTTAAATGTCCATGTATAAACATATTAAGACAGAGCTGTTGGGTTTAGCAAAGTGTGAATGAGAAAATAAAAGAGAGAATATGAAAAGTGAGGGAACTAATTTGGAGGGAAAATGAAAAATCATTTGGAAAGTGCAAATGAAAAGTCATTTCTCCCATATCGGCAAAAGAAAGGGAAATTGTTGTCCTTATATAAGGAAACACTTCCTTTACTTCTTAAAGAGCTAAGAAGAAGGTGCCCCCTCGCGCCGTCGTTGTCGTTCGGCTTCGGCTTTGGATTTTTGTTACTCTTTCCGAAAAGTCGTTACTTTCCCAACAAACACAATTTCTGAAAAGTTGTTATTTTTTTTCAAAAGATGCAACTCTCTGGATAAAACGGGTCTGAACAAATTTTTCTGAACAAACACGTTTCTTGCTGAAAATGGCTATAAAAGGAAGTCATTTTTCGTTTTTTCAAACACGGAATTTTTTTTCCTTCTCTGTATATAATTTTTCTCTCAAAATCAAAGTGTCGATCGACTGAGTCTGTGTGGCTTGTTACTGTTCTTAAGTTCGCTGAAGTTAAAGAAGTTTGAGGTACCGCTATTTATTTAACAGGATTAATCCATTTTATCTTGGGAGAAATTAATCCATAACCTCGGATACAGTGAGCGGATTAAATTTCTTAAGGAGACACAGTAGTTTCTGTGGACTCGAATTATTTTTATATTCTGTCTATTTCATCTTATTTCTATTTCTGTTTCTGTTTTTTTGGCTAACCTTATAAATACAGGTTGATAACAATCTTAAGAAATTTAATAAGTTTCTGTATTTGAGGTTTCTGGAGATTAAAACCTTTATGGTTTTCTACTCTACTTGAATTTTTAAAATTCATTCGATTAACGATTAAAATAACATAAAAACTTTATCGTTAAATCAGAAACAGTGTGTGTAAAGATTTATTCTTTACTATTAGTATTTCAAATACTAAAATTATCTGCCATTTGTGACAGAAAAAAAGAAGACTAATTCAAGTCAAGTGAATGCTGGAACAGTGAGTGCTGCAACAGTAAGTGCTGTAACAACATCGGTTGCACACAATCGTTCAAATATTGCCTTAGCGCCGGCTGAGAAACCTGCAAAGTTTTCTGGAGTCAACTTCAAGAGATGGCAGCAAAACATGTTCTTCAATCTCACTACGTTGAGTCTGCATAGGTTCATTAATGAGAATGTTCCTGTTATGTCGGATGATACTCCGTCTGAAGAACGATTCTTGATAACAGAAGCATGGACACACTCTGATTTTTTGTGTAAAAATTATATTCTGAGTGGCCTGTAAGATGATCTGTACAATGTGTACAGCAATGTCAAAACCTCCAAAGAACTCTGGGATGCTTTATAAAAGAAGTACAAAATAGAGGATGCTGGAATGAAGAAGTTCATTGTGGCAAAGTTTCTAGACTATAAGATGATAGACAGTAAGAACGTCGTCACCCAAGTTCAAGAACTGGAGGTCATAATCCATGATCTCCTTGCTGAAGGTATAAAATTATTTAATGCCTATGTTAGAATTATTAAGTTTTTTCTTACTACTCACATAATCTTTAATGTAAGATTGATTGTGAATGATGTCTTTCAAGTGGCTGCCATTATTGAGAAGTTACCCCCATTGTGGAAGGACTTCAAAAACTACTTGAAACATAAACGCAAGGAGATGACTGTTGAAGATATCATAGTAAGGTTGAGAATCGAAGAGGATAATAAGGCTGCAGAAAAGAGGTTACGTGGTAACTCAGCAATATTTGGAGTAAATATTGTTGAAGAAGATCCCGTAAAGAAAAGAAAGAAAGCATCTGCTCCAAAAAGCAATCCTCCTAAGAAGAAATTTAATGGAAACTGATTCAATTGTGGTAAACATGGTCATAGGGCTACTGAATGCCGGGTTCCTAAGAAGGACAAGAAAAAGAAGGATCAAGCAAATTTGGCTGAATCCAAAGGAGAAATGGACGATCTCTGTGCAATGCTTTCAGAATGTAACTTGGTTGGAAATCCAAGAGAATGGTGGATAGATTCTGGTGCCTCATGCCATGTTTGTGCCAACAAAGAATTATTTTCATCATATACTCCAGCACCTACAGATGAGAAGTTGTTTATGGCAAACTCCGCTGTTGCAAAGGTGGAAGGAACTGGCAAGATCTTGTTAAAGATGACATTAGGCAAGGTGGTGACTTTGAATAGGGTCTCGTATGTTCCAGAATTGAGAAAGAATTTAGTTTCAATTCCAGTTCTGACTAAGAATGGATTCAAATGTGTATTTGTTTCTGATAAAGTAGTAGTAAGTAAGAATGATATGTATGTAGGAAAAGGCTACCTCAGTGATGGCCTTTTCAAACTCAATATAATTGCAGTTGATATGAATAAAGATTTTTCTTCTTCTTATTTGCTTGAGTCTAAATGTTTATGGCATGAACGTTTGGGACACGTTAATAATAAAACCTTGCGAAAACTGATTAACTTAAATATTTTGCCAAAATTTGAGTGCAATAAATCAAAATGTCAAATTTGCGTTGAATCTAAGTATGCTAAGCATCCTTATAAATCTGTTGAAAGAAATTCAAATTTTTTAGAATTGATTCACTTTAATATTTGTGATATGAAGTCAACACCATCACGTGGTGGAAAAAAGTATTTCATAACTTTTATTGATGATTGCACTAGATATTGTTATGTCTATTTGCTAAATGGTAAGGATGAAGCAATAGATGCATTTAGGTAATATAAAACTGAAGTTGAAAATCAGTTGGATAAAAAGATCAAAATGATCAGAAGTGATAGAGGCGGAGAATACGAATCTCCATTTGCAGAAATATATTTAGAAAATGGAATAATTCATCAAACTACTGCTCCGTACACTCCTCAATCTAATGGGATTGCAGAAAGGAAAAACCGAACTTTAAAAAAAATGATGAATGCATTACTTATAAGTTCAGATTTATCACAAAACTTGTGGGGGGAAGCTATCCTTACAGCAAATCGAATACTCAATAGAGTGCCTCACTCAAAGACACATGTTATTCCATATGAGAAATGGAAAGGTAGAAAACCCAACTTGAAATATTTCAAAGTGTGGGATTGTCTAGCCAAAGTCCAAGTTCCTATACCTAAGAGGGTAAAAATAGGGCCTAAGACTGTGGATTGTGTATTCATTGAATATGCCACAAACAGTAAGGCAGGTCGATTTTTGGTTCATAAGTCCGAACATTCGAATATTCATGATAATACGATAATTGAATCAGATAGTGCTGAATTTTTTGAACATATCTATCCGTATAAAACTAGACTTGAGTCATCTAGTGGGGGGTCTAAACAACCCAGAGAAGAACCAAAAGAGAATGAACCCAATGAAGAGAGTCCAAGACGCAGTAAATGTCAAAGGACATCTACTTCATTTGGATATGATTTTGTAACATTTCTTCTTGAAAGTGAGCCTCAAAAATTCAAGGAATCAATGTTGTCTAGCGACTCAACCTCTTGGAAGGAGGCTGTCAATAGTGAAATTGAATCAATCCTAAGCAATCATACTTGGGAGTTGGTTGATCTTCCTCCAGGGAATAAATCATTGGGTTCAAAATGGATCTTTAAAAGGAAGATGAAAGATGATGAAACTATTGACAAATATAAAGCAAGACTTGTTGTCAAAGGCTTTAGACAAAAAGAATGTCTTAATTATTTTTACACATACTCGCCAGTGACTAGGATTACATCAATTCGGATGTTAATTGCCCTAGCTGCAGTATACAGTCTTGAAATCCATCAAATGGATGTGAAAACCGCCTTCTTAAATGGAGACCTGGAAGAAAAAATTTACATAGAACAACTTGAGGGTTTTGTAGTTCCTGGTAAAGAAAAGAAAGTGTGCAAACTTATTAAGTCACTTTATGGACTAAAACAAGCACCAAAATAATGGCATGCAAAGTTTGATCAAACCATGTTGTCAAATGGATTTAAGATCAATGAATGCGATAAATGTGTTTACATTAAAGATACTCCAAAGTAGAAAGTCATTGTATGTCTATATGTGGATGACATGCTTATAATGAGCAAGAACATTGCTAATATAAAAGCTACTAAACGTATGCTCGCTAGTAAGTTTGATATGAAAGATTTAGGAGTTGCTGATGTAATATTGGGAATTAAAATTCTCAAAACTCCTAACGATATAGCATTGTCTCAAACTCATTATATACAAAAGGTACTTGAAAAATTCAAATATTTGAATTTCAAAAGGGCAAAGACTCCAATTGATGTGAACCTTCATCTTGCAAAGAATAAAGGTGAAAGTCAGTCTCAATTGGACTATGCTAGAGTGTTGAAAAGCTTGATGTATGTCATGAATTGTACACGACCAGACATAGCTTGCGCTATCAGTAAACTGAGTCGATACACAAGTAATCCCAATCAAAATTATTGGTTGGCAATGAAGAGAGTTTTAGGATACATAGATGACACTCAAACTATGCTTTGCATTACAACATATATCCAGCAGTTCTTGAAGGATATAGCGATGCAAATTGAATTACTGGGTCAACTGAAATAAAATTCACAAGTGGATACGTTTTTACTATTGGTGGAGGAGCAATATCTTGGAAATCATCCAAACAAACATGTATAGCTCGCTCTACAATGAAGTTTGAATTCATCGCTCTAGACAAGGCAGGTGAAGAAGCTGAATGACTCTGAAATTTCTTAGAAGATATTCCATTTTGGCCCAAACCAATGGCCCCTATTTGCATACACTGTGATAGTCAAGTTGCAATAGGAAGGGCTGGAAGCGTTATGCATAACGGCAAGTCTCGTCACATAAGACGAAGACATAACTCTGTAAAACAACTACTCTCTAGTGGAATTATCACAATTGACTATGTGAAGTCAAATGATAATGTATCGGATCCACTTATAAAAGGCCTAACTAGAGAGGCAGTTGAGAAATCATCGACGGGAATGGGACTATGGCCGAGAACAAGTCATCGTGGCAATAACTCTACCTAGAAGACTGGAGATCCCAAGATCTAGGTTCAAGGAGATAAAACAAAGTCATTGATGACGATTTAACATTGTCAAAAATTAATTTATGGTCCATTCTCATGATAAGACAATGTTCAGTAACCAGGATAAAGGCATAAGGAATTTTTTAATGGTTTCTAAGTTTGATACAGGGTATATCAAATGGTGTATCTACGGGATAACACATTTAGAAATCACCTATGTGAATGTGAAGTGTAAGCCGTTCAAGGAGAATTCGGTAAGGCTAGTTCTCTAAGCACTTACTATCCGAGATGTGTTCATGGCTGAAACGAACAAAACAATGAGAACTAAGAATAGTTCAAGTGTTGATTGTGTGACTTATGTTGTCTAGGTATACACCAAAGCTCGACGGTTTAAAGATATCAAATCTACCGATTGACCAAGTATATCCGATATATGTTCACTACGGAAAGTTTAAAGGGAAACCTACTTATCCAGATGCGATTAACCCTTACTTACAAGACACACAAGTTTTTCATGCATATGTTTTAACAATAGCCATTCCCCATTCATGTGGGGGATTGTTGGGTTTAGCAAAGTGTGAATGGGAAAAGAAAAGAGAGAATATGAAAAATGAGGGAACTAATTTGGAGGGAAAATGAAAAGTCATTTGCAAAGTGCAAATGAAAAGTCATTTCTCCCATATCGGCAAAAGAAAGGGAAATTGTTGTCCTTATATAAGGAAACACTTTCTTTACTTCTTAAAGAGCTAAGAATAAGGTGCCCCCTCGCGCCATCGTCGTCGCTCTCTCGGCCTCGGCCTCGGCTTCGGCTTTGGATTTGGATTTGACAAATGATGTGATTGATTGATAAATTTTTTGGACAAAATTTATTTAATCAATTTTTTGTTAATCAAATAAATCCTGGTAATATTATCTCTTATAAATTAATTCAGAACGTTAGTTAATTAGTTAATTAACAGAATTAATTCGCGTATAATGGTAACTCCAAAAAGTTGTTACTCTTTCCGAAAAGTAGTTACTTTCCGAAAAATCGTTACTTTACACAATTTTCGAAAAGTTGTTATTTTTTTTTTCAAAAGACGCAACTCTCTGGATAAAACGGGTCTGAACAAATTTTTCTGAACAGACACGTTTCTTGCTGAAAATGGCTATAAAAGGAAGTCATTTTTCATTTTTCCAAACATTGAAATTTTTTTCCTTCTCTGCATAGAATTTTTCTTCCAAAATCAAGTGTCGATCGACTGAGTCTGTGTGGCTTGTTACTGTTCTTAAGTTCGCTGAAGTTAAAGAAGTTTGAGGTACCGCTATTTCTTTAACAAGATTAATCCGTTTTATCTTAAGGGTACAGTGAGAGGATTAAATTTCTTAAGGAGACACAGTAATTTCTGTGGACTCAAATTATTTTTGTATTCTGTCTATTTCATCTTATTTCTGTTTCTATTTCTGTTTTTTGGTTAACCTTATAAATACAGGTTGATAACAGGAGCAATATAGAAAAATCATGAAATTACAAATAAAAATGAAATCCATACAATGAAAAACACATGTAATAAACAAGGAAAAAACATAAATTCACTCTTTAACTTATAGTGAAAAGTCAGTTACACGCTTAAATTATCATGGCAACCTATTACACGCTTATTCTTGATGAGCGTGTAATTAATACCAACCTAGAACTGACTTGGAAATAAAATTAGATTAAAAAGTAAATTAGGCGTGTTTCAGTCAAAATAAAGTCAAAAAATATACCCACCATCCTCTATTTCATGCTCATCTTCTCTCATTCTCTTTTAAACTTCTTCTTCATTTTTTTTCTTATCTAAACTCTACAATTTCTCACTCAATGTTGTCATTACTTGAGAATTCTCCATCAATTTGACTCATACTTAATTCAGCAAAGTGATTCACCAAAAAAGATAATTTTCTAATCTAAATTTTGCATAATCCATTAGCATCAAGCAAACATTAAAGAGTGAAACCATAAATTCCTAAATATTTATTATCAAGAAAAGTCAATTGCTCCCCACCCCGACTTATCAAGATTGTCAAGTATACACAGCGCTGCAAATTTCATAGATTTATACATAGCAAAATCAAAATTGGCTCGACAATATAAAATTGATCAATATCAAATTAAAATATTTATTTTAAGTTTCACAATCAATTACCATCAAAACACTACTAACTAAAAAGAAAATTCAAAATAAGCCATTACCAATTAAAGTTCATTTGGCCCATATTTGAAAAATCCAAAAGAAAGAAAGGTGTTTAGAGAGGCCAAGAGTTGAGAAATATAAGTTTTGGGTTCAAAGTTAATGGCAATGACGATGAAAAGTGGGAAGAACCCGTATTGAATAATAACTTTGATTAAATTTGCTATCCATGTCCCCATTTTTTCACGAATTTTATAAGCATCTCTATTACTCCGTTGATCTTATTTGTCGCAATAGTTTGTTTGATATGTTTTATAATCAAAAGAAAGGATTAAAAATGTGCCGTTCATGTAAGAAAGAAGAGAAAAAAAAACAAAGATAAATATGGTGTCATTCATGTAAGGAAGAAGAGAGAAGATAAGAGGTAAAATGGTTAGGAAAAAAAGTCAAAAAAATGAATAGAGAAGATAAAGACAAAATTGGTTAGGAAAAAAGTGAAAAAATTAATAATTTACACGTCTATTCTTGCACAGGATCTGGCGGGCGCGTGCAGACACTCTAATATGTGTGACTGGTTTTGTACGTTAGAAGGTGGTATTAGTTACACTTTTAACAACAATAAGTGTGTAATAGATCGCTATGATACTTCAAGCGTGTAAATGACTTTTGGGTACAAGTTTAGAGGATAATTTATGCCTTTCTCCAATAAACAACGATAAGAACTATATAAATAAATATACATAATCCACTTAGATTACATGAAAAGTAATTGAAAAAAAAAATGCTTCCATATATAGTATATGTGTGAAATGACTAAATAATCAAAAAGAAAAAAATGCCTTACATGTGTGAAATGACTAAATAATTGAAAAAGAAAAAATGCTTCCATTATTGTACATGTGTGAAGTGACTGACAACTTGAATTTCAAAATAATTGGAAGATCATTTAATAATATAATTTACGTAGAAATAATTAATAAAAACTGCATAAAAATGAAAAAAAATGAAAATGAAAATACTGGTTTCTTAGCTATGCTACATCAATTAGCCAATGTTTCTGCTTTATATATTCAGTATATGTTAATGATTAATGATTAACTATTAGGAATATGAATGTTTTTATGCAATGATAATTGAGGGTGTTAATTTTTTTTAATAGAAAATAGATGTCAGTTTGTGATAGTGGACCGATAAAGGAAAAACAGTTATGAGAAATTAATTAATAAGTAAATTAATGGGTTAATCTAAAATTAAAAATACAATTAAAATTGAGAAAAAAAGAAAAAAAGAAATGTTAATTCTGTTATAAAATTTAAGCACAGAATAATATGATATAAATAGAAGAAGACAAGATAAGTAGATGGAGGAGAAAACTTTTTTTCATATTCAAGTGTGTCTTCCAAATTGTGAGTGATATCTCTATTAATAGCGATGAGATATCACTTCCAAATGTCACAAACTACTAGATACATAGTTATCCATAGGGTTCTTATCACCTTGAAAAGATGTATGCATGAATACAATTATGTCTTGAATATATCTAAAGGACAATCCACTCAATTCAATGAATTTATAATAGTCCCCCTTGGATGTCGATAGATAATCTGTCTCGTTAAAACTTTACTAGAAAAAACCATATGGAAAAAAATTCTACTGAAGGAAAAAGAGTACACATATCTTTTGATACTCATTATTTGTTACCTCATTAAAAGTCTTCCACGAAAAACCTAGTGGGAAAAAACCTCGGTCAAGGAAAACAGATTGCAACGCATATTATTATAAAAAAATCTCAGAATAATATAATATAATATTAAGAGGAAGACAAGAAGTATAAGATGGAAGATAAACCTTTTCTTATTAAAGTGTGTCTTCCGAATGGTGCGTGATATGTCTATCTATTATGTTGAGATATCACTCCCAAAGGTCACAGACTAGTAGATACATAGTTATTCAAAGGGTTCTTATCACATTGAAAACATGTATACATGAATATAATTAAGTCCTGAATATATCTAAAGGACAATCCACACAATTCAATGCATTTATAACAATCCCCCTGGAATTTCCATAGATAATGTGCCTCGTTAAAACATTACTAGGAAAAATCTTGTGAGAAAAATTTCTAAGTACACATATCTTTTGATACATATTAGTTTTTGCCTCATTAAAACACTTTTCAGACAATCAGTGGAACAAAACCTCAGCCAAGAAAAAAAGAGTGCAAAGCATATTATACTCCCCTCATTAAAACATTATTTAATTTGTTGTAATGTTGTCATCCAATCTTATACACCAGTTTCTCAAGTATTAATATTGACAATGTCTTTTTGATCAAATCCTATTCACGAAGATGTTGCATTGTTGAAATCATATTGATATATCATTTTCTGATTTCATGGATATGACGAGCCTTTGAGCTATGTTGAACTCATTATTGAATATCATTCTATTTGTCATGATCTCGTTGTTTCAAGTGAATTACTTATTCAACATGTTCACAACAATAATGACACTTTCATTTGCAATTGATTATCTTCATACATTGTGATTGATATATTCTTTTTCAAAAAAAAATCATGCATTTTATGAATACAATGTGTCATTGGTCTCAACCAGAAGCACTCTTAACTTGCTTCATAGAGAGCTATTTTGTTTGCATGGGCTACAAATATTTTCTTCATAGATCGCCAAGATATTATTGTGCCTCAACATGTAATAAATAGTATGATTGAGACCACGCTTTATGCGGATCAGATAAATATTTTGCATTTGCGTAACCAATCAGTTCTGACTTGAATTTCTTGGAATAGGATAAATTCATGTCTATGGTCCTTCGAGGGTATTCAAGTATGTGCTTAACACTATTTCAATGATATTTTTTTGGGGAGGAACTGAATCTTTCCGATTTATTTTACTGAAAAATAGATATCTGGTCCAGTATTGTTAGCACAATGCATTAGTGTCGTGATTGCATTATGATATGGAGTTTCATCACTAAGAAACTCTTCATCCTTATTTTGAGATCAAAGTGAATCTTTATTTATGTCAAACAATCTCATAATCATTGTGGTACTCAATGAATGTTATTTATTCATATAAAATCGCATCAAAACTATTCTGTATATGTTGATTTATAGAAAAATATTACCATTGTCAGATTCTGAATCTGTAGGTCAAGACAATTGTCTTTC
Organism: Solanum sitiens; assembly: GCA_016801875.1. Lineage (NCBI taxonomy): Eukaryota > Viridiplantae > Streptophyta > Magnoliopsida > Solanales > Solanaceae > Solanum > Solanum sitiens. The sequence goes on along the minus strand of JABWTJ010000376.1, from coordinate 1,230,236 downwards.
CTGGATCTTTTCATTTTATATCCCCTTGTAAAACACTCCATTATGTTTTAAAAGCTCTTTAAGAGTGTTAATTATGTTCTAGTCTTAACATACACAACTATTATAACAAATTCAGATCTTGACCATTTCATAAAAATGCAAGGTCAATTAGGGTCATTCTTTTTGTACCCTTTTCTTCCTAGATTATTTCAATCCATATAAGAATTCTTGAAGATTTATTGAAAAATTTTCTTTCACACTTCTCTTTTCTTTAGACTCCTTGATTGCTTTAAGGATTTTCATATAACCTTCAGTATTTTCTAGCTAGACATGATAAAATATTCATTATATGCATTTAAGTTTTCATATATTGTCATATCAAAACAAATCGCATTACCATCAAACCATAGGAGAAAACATCTCCAATAATATCAGCATATTTGCGACAAACCTTTATTCCCCAAGGTACAAGTCATACTTGATATCACGGTTATACTATCGTATAATAATTTATTTGTAACCCACATACATTATACCTTGATTTATGGATTATCAATCAAAAACATCACATTTCTGAGTGAAAAAAAATATACTTAATTATGCATTTACTTGGGCAATCATTTATCTGTCCACACTATATGAGAGATTTGAATACAAAACCTTTGTCACAATTAATATCATTGAGCGCTACTTAATATCAAAAATACTGTCAACGATTATTTGATATCAATTCCAATATGATATAATTTATCGAGATCTCTTAGTTTTTTATTATTTTCCAGGTACCTAAACCTTTTCCAAGGTTTTATGAAGCATTATGTCGTGGTACTTTCTTATAAAACTTGGTTCATTATCATGACCATATTAATCATTTGCTCCTCTCCTTTTTCAAGGAAATTTACATTTGGAACTGATTGTTCTATTACACTTCAGGTGACTCTATCCTTCGAGGACTTCTTATTAGAGCATTTTGCAGCTAAATTATATCATAGGGTCACTAAATTATCTTGCAATTGATTTACAACATTATGCAAATGAATTATCACTTGAACTGCAAGTTCACATTTTCTTTTAACGAGAGCCTAGATAATTCATAATTAACCTCACACATAATTTTCAGCTGTCAATCATCTCTCCCTCTAATGTTAGATAATCTAACATTTATCATCCCAAACATACTTTGGAATTCATTTTTGTGTGTGGTGGAGCAATAAAGTCATAATCGCACATTCAACATTTTAGGTGAAAATTATTTGGTTCCTGACCCTGAACCAATTTGGACAGGGAACCTTTGTTGACTTTATGCATAGAAAAGATATATTAAATAAATTTATCTCATACTAAATTTCTTTTTGAGAGATTTACTCTCATAATCAATAGTTAAGCTATAATTGTAGGCGTACAATATCTGCTAAACTAATCAACATTATGAGTATAATTTCATAATCTGAAACTGTGCTCTTAATTTAACAATTCGAGCAAACAACCTTTCAAACACTAATTTATAAGTTTGACAAAAAAGACATGTGACCATCACATTTATGCATCAATATATGAAAACTTGAATGCATATAATGAATAATTATGATGTCTATCTAGACAATACTGAATGTTATATGAAAATCCTTAAAGCAATCAAGGTGTGTGAACATATAAGTTTAAAAGAAACTTTTTCAATAAAGCTTCAAGAATCCTTATATGGATTGAAATAATCAAGAAAGAAACTGGTACAAAAGAATGACCCTAAATGTCCTTGCATTTTTATAAAAAGGTTAGGATCTGAATTTGTTATAGTAGTTGTGTATGTTGATGAATTTGACATTATTAACACTCTTAAAGATCTTTTAAAACATATTTTGTGTTTGAGAAGGGAATCTAAATTAAAAGATCCTTATAAGACAAAATTTTGTCTTAACCTACAAATTAAGAATTTTACGAATGAAATATCTGTCCATAAATCAACATACATAAAAGTTTTGATGCAATTTTATATGAATAAATCACATTTATCGAGTACCCCAATGATTATGAGATCACTTGACATAAATAAGGATTCACTTTTATCTCAAAAGAAGGATGAAGAGTTTCTTGGTGATGAAACTCCATATCTTAGTGCAATGAGGACACTAATGCATCTTGCTAACAATACTCGACCAGATATCTATTTTTCAGTAAAATACTGGCAAGATTCAGTTCCTCTCCAACAAAAGGACATTAAAATTGTGTTAAACACATACTTGAATATCCTTGAAGGACCATAGACATAAATTTATTCTATTTAGAGGAATCCAAGTAAGAACTAATTGGTTATGCATAAAACTTTGTCTCAAACACGCTATTTATTTACATGTTGAGGCACTTACTATCTTGGCGATCAATGAAGCAAACCCTTGTTGCCCGGATGCAGAAATGATAGCCCTCCATGAAGCAAGTTGAGAATGCATCTGGTTGAGATCAATGACACATCATATTTAGAAAATGTGTGGTTTTTATTTGAACAAGAATATGACAGGTACAATGTACAAAGATAATCCACTGCAAATGAAAGTGTCCACCTGGTGATTATTGTTGTGATTAAGTTGAATGACCAATTTAGTTGCAACAACGAGGTCATGACGAATAAAATTATATTCAATAATGTCATATCCATAAAATTAGAAAATTATCAGTATGAGTTCAACGATGCAACATCTTTGTGAATGCGGTTTGATCACAAAGACACTGTCAATATCAATATTTGAGAAACTGATGTATAAGATTTGATGAGAACATTGCAAGAAATTAAGTAATGTTTAATTAGGAGAGTATAATACGCATAACACTCTTTTTTACTTGACCTAGGTGTAACATCTCATAACTTGAAATAACTAAGAATAAGCTAAGGAACCAAGAATAATCATTTTTGGAAATAAATAGGAATATCTGGAAAATTTCCTAAATTTAAAATGAGTTTTGGTCATTTTCAAAAGGACATAACTCCCAGCTCAGGAAAGGTTAGGGTGAATTCTTTATATGATTGGAAAGCCCTTGAGAAGATATTTCCAACGGCACCAAGTTTGCGCATTTTTAATTTTGTATGAGGGAAATATGTCTTTCGTAAGTTGTACTGAGGAAAGTCCAATTCAGATTTTAGTAAGGGTAAAGTAGTCTTTTAACCCTAGTTTCCTAATTCATTTAAGGGTTTATTAGGGGTACAACTAAGACTTAATTCAGTTTTAGAGAAGTTGAATACGCTTAGGGCTTGGGAGAAAAGAGAAGAGAAGAGGAAGATCAAAAATTCTTCAAGAACGCTAAGATTTCGCTAGTGCAATTCGTCGGGGTGATCCCTATCGACGTATGTGAGATCTTTCCCTTTTTGGTTCGTTCACCCACACACCAATATGTTTAATTCAGCAAGTTTTGTATTGATTTAATGGTAAATCTTGAAGTTCTTGATGAACAATTGTTGAAATCTTGTTGGTAGAATTGTAGTGTACCTTTAGTGGTTTTGATTCATGTTTCCGGGCTGTTTTACGAGTCTAATATATTGGTTATTGAGGATATTAGTGATCCTAAGTGTTTGTAGGAAGATCCATGGAAGTTTGGGAGGTTTAGAATTAAAAATCGGAGAAGAAAAATCGGAAAACCCATCTGATAGGCACTGGGGCGCCGCACCTACCAAAGCCCTCAGGTAAGACTCTGGTGCTAGAGCGCCTGAGGATAGCCTCTGTCCGTCAGGCTCTGGCGCCCCGCTCCTCTCAGAGCGCCAGGGTCACCTGGAGTTCCTATTTCTTCTCCATCTTTTTGTACGAGTTCCTAAGTGATGTACCTACAAATCTTAGTTGATTCCAACACTCTACAGTACATCTAAACATTATGAAATCATCTATAAACATGAGATCATGATCCTTGAATCCATAATCAAATTCAAGGAAGGTTAAGATCAAAGTCAAAGAAGCTAAGGAGTTAAGTCTAAGGCAATGAAGTAAGTTAAATAAAAGTTTCTTAAAGCATCCAAAAGTCTTATTTAAATGTTGTAACTTCGTTTTAAGGCTTAAGTTTCGAGTTAAAGAAAGAGTAAAAGTTAGAGTATTTTCTTCAAAAGAAGTAGAAGGGGACTAAGTATTTCCTAAAGAGTTGAGTTAGATCAAAAGTTTCAAGCTAAGCAAAGAGTTAAAAGTTAAGTTCATTTCTCAAAAGGTATAAGGGAACTAAGTTTTCCCTAGAAAGTTAATAAATTCTTTTACATTCAGTTAAGTGGGAGCTAAGACATGCAAAAGAGTTTTGAACAAGAAAGGGGAACATTGATTCCAAAGGAGATTTTGTAAAGCTAAAGTGTTGAGCAAATTATCTCAACCCAAAGAAAGGATGTCATTCTAAAAGTATGAGCTAAAGTATATTTTGGGAGTAGTATTGAGCACCGATGTGGGGATAAGAGTTAATAATTAACTCAAGTGCCCATGTAAACCATGTAGACATCATGGGTATTAACGGGTCATACTTTTTAGATGATCGCGGAAGTTAAGCTATAAGATACACTAAGTTATGTAAGGTCCTATACCGATGGCAAGGTATAGGATGGTCCTTGGAAACGTGAGGTAAAATATTGTACCATCGCTTAGGCTTATAATGATGGTTGTCGGTTAGAGAATCTCCCACAGAAATTATATTACTTTCATATATATGTAAAGTTGAGTTAATTATTGTTGTATATTTAATGAACTAAGTGTTTACACTGTTTTTACAAGCTTTATATATTGCATATGTCTTTACTGCTTTATATTGAGTTATGACTTCTTGAGTTGAGCAGAGCAAATGTAAGTTCATTCATATTCCTTTTCGAGCTTAGTTGTTATCTTTTAGAATTCCAACTCGCGTACTAGTACATTCAATGTATTGATGCGAGTTGGATTGCATCGTTTTATGATGCAGACGCAGGTAACAGGATCAGCACGCAGCGCTTTGTTTATCCAGTTTGAGCTCTAGAGTCAGTGGTAAGCCTCATTGCATTCCGGAAGATCTTTTTTTTATGCTTTCTAGTATTTCTATTTCAGAATGTTGTGGGGTCTTTCCCAACATTCATCAAGATAGTTCTAGAGGCTTCATCGATGGATATTTAGTAGTTCAGTTGTGTCTTTTTATTTTAGATTCTATATTTAAGAGTAAGTGCCAGTTTGGCCAAGACAGTATTTAAAGTTATTTGTGAGAACTTCTCCAATTCTATAACTGAGTTAAGTTGAGTATTCCGCTAAGTTGAGTAAGCCAGGACAAGGGTTCGCTCAAGGCCAGTAATAGTCATTGGGTGACGCCGACATCCAGGGTATAGGCTCGGGGTGTGAAAAACTTGGTATTAGAGCACAAAGTTCAAGAGTCCTAGGGAGTCTATGAAGCCGTGTCTGTAGAGTCTTAGTCATTGGTGTGAAGCGCACCATATCTATGATTAGGAGGCTACAAAATTTAGGAATTTCCCACTTCTTTCATACTCATTTCGTGCATTAGAGTTTACCTCTAAAAGTTTCCCTCTATTTCGTGCTTGCGCGTGTTTCAGATCATCATTCCTCCATGAAGAGTAGTCAGAGGTCGTCCAGCTAGAAGAAATGTAGAGGATCCAAGGGTACCTAATTCACCTGAAGTGCAACCTTAAGGGGAAGTTACCAATACTAAATTTCGTGAGGCTATCCGGATGTTCATTCAAGTTGTGACCAATCAAGTCGGGAAACAAAGAGGAGCTCGACAAGAAGGGGATAATACTTCAAGGATTTGGGAATTCTTGAGGATGAATCCCCCAAGCTTCATTGGTTCAATCACCACGGAAGATCAGGAAAACTTTGTAGAAGAGCTCAAGAAGGTATTTGATGTGATGTGTGTTGTTGGTGTTGAGAGAGTAGAGCTAGCTGCATATCAACTCAAGAGTGTGGCTAGAACTTGGTACGACCAATGGAAGGAGGGCAGAGATGAGGATGCACCACATCCAAGTTGGGCTTGCTTTGAAGAAGCTTTCTTGGGGCGTTCTTTCCCCGGGAACTGAAGGAAGCAAGGTTACGGGAGTTCCTCACTATGAAACAGGACTCCTTGAGTGTTCATGAGTAGGGGTTGAAGTTCACCCAACTGTCTCTCTATGCTTCAGAGATGGTTAAAGATGTGATAAGCCAAATGAGCTTGTTTGTTGCTGGCTTGGGTCGAGCTTCTAGCAAAGAAGGTAGGGCTGCAATGTTGATCAGAGACATGAACATTTTGAGGTTAATAGTCTATGTGCAACAAGTTGAATAGGAGAAGCTGAGGGACAGAAAGGAGTATAGGAACAAGAAACCTAAGACTAGGAATGAGTCTGGTCAACATAAGGGTGGTTCAAGTCGACCACAATTTGAGAAGCAAAATGGGCATGCACCATCATCTGCTAGTGCACTTGCACCCAAAAATAGAGGTTAGTATAATGGTCAAAATTCGTAGAACTTCAAGGCTAGACCAGCCCAGTCCCAAGGTAGTTTGGCACAAGGAGGTAGTTGGGCTCCTGCATGTGGTAGGTGTGGTAGAATCCACCCCGATAAATATCGTGATGGCCAGAAAAGTTTCTTCAAGTGTGGTCAAGAGGGTCACTTCATGAGGGAGTGCCCTAAGAATACGCTAGGTGATGGAAATCCGGGCATTAGAGCTCAATCTTCATCAGTTTATCCACCAGATAGGGCTGCACCTAGAGGAGCCACTTCTGGTACTGGCGGAGGGGTAAACCGTCTCTATGCAATCACTAGCCGCCAAGAGCAAGAGAACTCTCCAGATGTTGTCACGGGTATGATCAAATTCTTTACTTTTGATGTTTATGATTTGTTAGGCACTGGAGAAAGTTTATCCTTTGTAAATCCCTATGCTGCAAATCAGTTTGAGATTCACTCTGAAAAACTTTGTGAACCCTTCTGTATTTCTACACCCGTTTGGGAGTCTATTCTAGCGGAAAGAGTCTATCGTTATTGTCCAATTTCCATCAATCACAAGAACAGCATGGCTGATCTAGTAGAGTTGGACATGGTAGATTTTGATGTCATTCTAGGTATGGACTGACTTCATACCTGTTATGCGACAATAGATTGTAGAACTTGAGTTTTCAAGTTTCAGATTCCTAATAAGCCAGTCATAGAGTGGAGTAGTAGTTAAGCAATGCCTAAGGGTCATTTCATTTTGTAGCTTAAGGCGAGGAAGTTAGTTTCAAAGGGGTGTATCTCTCACTTAGTCCGAGTTAATGACTCAAGTGCTGAGGTACCTTTCCTTCAGTCAGTTCCAATAGTTAGTGAGTTTTCAGAAGTCTTTCCTGATGATCTACCCAGAGTCCCTCATTAGAGAGAAATAGACTTTGGCATAGACATCATTTCAGATACTCGTCCTATCTCTATTCAGCCTTACAGAATGGCACCAGTAGAGTTAAAGGAGTTGAAAGAACAACTGAAAGATCTGTTAGATAAAGGTTTCATTCGACCAAGTATCTAACCTTGGGTCGCTCCGGTCTTGTTTGTAAGGAACAAAAATGGTTTCCTTAGGATGTGTATAAATTACCGCCAATTGAATATGGTGACCATCAAGAATAAATATCCTTTTCCAAGGATAAATGATCTTTCGACCAGCTTCAAGGTGCTTCTTGCTTCTTGAAAATTGATCTAAGATCAGGCTACCATCAGTTGAAAGTTAGGGAATGTGACATTCCAACGACAACCTTTAGAACCAGATATGAAGATTATGAGTTTTTACTTATGTCCTTTGGTTTGACAAATGCACCAGCAACATTCATGGATATGAAGAATAGAGTCTTCAAACATTATTTAGATCTGTTTGTCATTGTCTTCATTGATGACATGCTGGTTTATTCAAGGAATGAAGAAGATCATGCTAGTCACCTCAGGATTGTACTGCAGACTTTGAATTATAAGGAGCTATATTGCAAGTTCTCCAAGTGTGATTTTTGACTTAAGTTTACGGCATTCTTGGGCCACATGGTTTTCGGTGATAGGTATAGAGTTGATACCCTAAAGATAGAAGCACTTCAAAGTTGGCATAGACCCACATCTCTAACAGATATAAAGAGTTTCTTGGGTTTGGCTGACTATTATAGGAGGTTTTTAAAAGGTTTCTCATCTATCTCATCTTCTTTGACCAAGCTAACTCAGAAGATAGTCAAGTTTCAATGGTCTGAGGCTTGTGAGAAAAGCTTTGAGGAGTTGAAAAAGAGATTGACTACCGCTCTGATTTTGACCTTACAAGAGGGTACTCATGGTTTTGTGGTGTGTTGTGATGCATCAAGAGTAGGCTTAGGCTGTGTGTTGATGCAGAATGGCAAGGCTATAACTTATGCCTCCAGATAATTGCAGTTGAAGGTTCATGAGAAGAATTATCCAACTCACGACTTACAATTGGCTGCAGTAGTTTTTCCTTTAAAGATATGGTGCCACTACTTGTATGGAGTTCATGTTGACATTTTCTATGATCACAAAAGTCTCCAATATGCGTTCACTCAGAAAGAGCTAAATCTCAAACAAAGAAGGTGGTTAGAATTACTCAAGGATTATGACATGATTATTCTTTATCACTAGGTAAGGCTAATGTGGTTGCTGATTCCTTAATCATGTTATCCATGGGGAGTACCACCCATGTTGAAGAACAAAAGAGGGAATTTGATAAAGATGTGCACAGACTTACACGAGTGGGAGTCAGACTTATGGATTCCAGAGAAGGAGGGATAGTGGTGACTAATGGGGCTGAAACATCAATAGTGTCTGAGGTGAAAGAAAAGAAAGACCAAGACCCCATTTTGCTTGATTTGAAGGCAAATGTTCATAAGCAAAGAGTATTCACTTTTGAACAAGGGGAGATGGGGTGCTAAAGTATCAAGGCAGGTTTTTGTGTGTACCTAGGGTGGATGAACTCTAAGAGAGGATCATGGAGGAAGATCATATCTCCAAATATTCCATTCATCCCGGTTCCACCAAGATGTACCGCGATTTGAGAGAAGTTTATTGGTGGGAAGGCATGAAGAAAGATATTGCTAAGTTTGTTGCCAAGTGCCCGAATCGCCAGCAAGTGAAAGTGGAGCACCAAAGGCCGGTAAGTTTGGCTTAGAATATATAACTTCCAGAATGGAAGTGGGATATGATCAATATGGACTTTATCATAGGCTTGCCAAGATCTCGCAGGCAACATGATTCTATTTGGGTGATTGTCGATAGAATGACAAAATCAACTCATTTCTTGATAGTAAAGACTACCTATTCAGCCCAAAACTATGCTAAGTTGTACCTTCAAGGTGTGGTAAGACTTCATGGAGCTCTGATCTCCATTATTTCAGATAGAGATGCACAATTTACTGCATAGTTCTGGAAATCTTTCCAGAAAGGCTTGGGTTCAAAGGTGAACCTAAGTACTGCTTTTCATCCTCAGACAGTTGGACAAGCAGAACGTAATATCCAAACTTTGGAGGATATGTTAAGATCTTGTGTGATCGATTTAAAGGGGATTTGGGATGATAACGTACTTCTCATTGAGTTCGCTTACAACAACAATTACCATTCGAGCATCCAAATGGCTCCATATGAAGTTCTTTATGGGAGAAGATGCACATCTCCTATTGGGTGGTTCAAAGTTGGTGCAACAGGATTAATAGGACCAGAACTACTTCACCAAGCTATGGATAAGGTGAAAGTGAGTAAAGAGATATTAAGAATGACACAAAGTCGCCAAAAGTCCTAAACAAATATTAGGAGAAGGCCGTTAGAGTTTGAGGTGGACGATTGGGTGTATCTGAAAATTTCACCCATGAAGGGGGTTATGAGGTTCAGTAAAAAGGGAAAACTTAGTCCCCGGTGTATTGGCCCTTACAAAGTCTCCAAGAGGGTTGGCAGTGTAGCATATGCGTTTGAGATACACCAAGAGTTAGAAGCGGTTCATTCGGTATTCCATGTGTCTATGTTGAAGAAATGCTCGGGTGATCCTTCACTGATTGTACGAACTGAGAATGTTGGGATTAAGGATAGCTTATCATATGAGGAGATTTCGGTTCAAATTTTGGATCGCCAAGTTCGCAAGTTGAGAACAAAGAAAGTTGCAGCAGTCAAAGTCCTTTGAAGGAATCAGTTTGTTGAAGAAGTAACTTGGGAAGCCGAAGAGGATATGAACAGGAGATATCCACATCTCTTCGAATCAGGAGAGAATGCAAATCAAGGTACTAAATTCTCTTCTTAGCACTTTATGAGACTATGTGTAAGCATGTATTACTTGCATTTGTTTGTTGAGTGCTGAAATGATGTTATTTCCTTAGCTTAGTGAAAGAAATCTCATTCGAGGATGAATATTCCTAAGGGGGAGATAGTGTAACATCTCGTAACTTGAAATAACTAAGAATAAGCTAAAAAAACCAAGAATAATCATTTTTGGAAATAAATAGGGAAATCTGGAAAGTTTCCTAAGTTTAAAAAGTGAGTTTAGTCATTTTAAAACATACATAACTCCTATGAAGAGTTAGGGTGAGTTCTTTATATGGTTTGGAATCCCTTGGGAAGATCTCTCCAACGGTGCCAGTTTGCGCATTTTCGATGTCGTATGAGGAAGATATGCCTTTCGAAAGTTGGGTTGTTGGATTGAGAAAAGTCCAATCCTGATTTTAGTAAGGGTAAAGTAGTCTTTTCACCCTAGTATTTCCTAATTTGTTTTAATGGTTTATTAGGGGTAAAACCAAGCCTTAATTCAGTTTTAGAAAAATTGAATACTCTTAGGGCTTGGGAGAAAAGAGAAGGGAAGAGGAAGATCAAGAATTATTAGAGAATGCTAAGGTTTTGCTAGTGGAATTCGTCGAGGGTGATCCCTATCGAGGTACGTGAGATCTTTATGTGTTGGGTTCGTTCACCCACACACATTTATGTTTAATTCAGCAAATTTTGTATTGATTCAATGGTAAATCTTGAAGTTCTTGAAGAACAATTGTTGAAATCTTATTGGTAGAGTTGTAGTGTACCTTTAGTGGTTTTAATTAGTGTTTTTGGGCTGTTTTACGAGTCTAAACTATTGGGTATCTAGGATATTAGTGATCCTAAGTGTTTGGGGGAAGATCCATGGAATTTTGGTAGGTTTAGAATTGAAAATCGGAGAAAAAAAGTCGGAAAACCCATCTGACCACACTGGAGCGCCGTGCCTACCAGGATCCCTCAGGACAGACTCTGTCAATTAGGATCTAGCGCACCTCTCCATCCAGAGCGCGTAAGGCAACCTCTGTTCGTCAGGCTCTGGCACTCTGCGCCTCTCAGAGCGCTAGAGTCACGTGGAGTTCCTATTTCTTCCCATCTTTTCGTACGTGCTCCTAAGTGATGTACCTACAAATCCTAGTTGATTACAACACTCTAAAGTATATCATGAAATCATCCATAAACATGAGATCATGATCCTCGAATCCATAATCAAATTCAAGGAAGGTTAAGATCAAAGTCAAAGAAGTTAAGGAGCTAATTCTAAGGCAATGAAGTAAGTTAAAGTAAAGTTTCTTAAAGCATCCAAGAGTCTTATTTAAAAGTTTTAACTTCGTTTTAAAGCTCAAGTTTCGAGTTAAAGAAAGAGCTAAAGTTGAAGTCTTTTCTTTAAAAGTTCTAGAAGGGGATTAAGTATTCCCTAAAGAGTTGAGTAAGATCAAAAGTTTCAAGTTAATCAAAGAGTAAAGAGTTGAGTTCATTTCTCAAAAGGTATAAGGGAACTAATTATTCCCTAGAAGGTTTATAAATGTTTTTACATTCATTTAAGTGGGACCAAAGACTTCGAAAAAGAGTTTTGAACAAGAAAGGGGAACATTGACTCCAAAGGAGATTTTGTAAAGCTAAAGTGTTGAGCAAATTATCTCAACACAAAGAAAGAAAGTTATTCTAAAAATATGAGCTAAAGTATATTTTGGGAGTAGTATTGAGCACCGATGTGGGGGATAAGAGTTAATAATTAACTCAAGTGCCCATGTAAACCATGTAGACATCATGGGTATTAACGGGTCATACTTTTTAGATGATCGCGGAAGTTAAGCTATAAGATACACTAAGTTATGTAAGGTCCTATACCGATGGCAAGGTATAGGATGGTCCTTGGAAACGTGAGGTAAAATATTGTACCATCGCTTAGGCTCATAGTGATGGTTGTTGGTTAGAGAATATCCAACAGAAACTATATTACTTTCATATATAAGTAAAGTTGAGTTTATTATTGTTGTATCTTTAATTAACTAAGTGTTTACAATGTTTTTACAAGATTTATATATATATTGCATATGTCTTTACTGCTTTATATTGAGTTATGACTTCTTGATTTGAGCAAAGCCAAGGTAAGTTCATTCTTACTTGTTTTCGAGCTCAGTAGTTGTCTTTTAGCATTCCATCTCGCATACGCGTACATTCAATGTACTGATGCCAGTTGGCCTGCATCGTTTTATAATGCAGACACAGGTAACCAGGATCAGCACGCAGCGCTTCGTTGATCCAGTTTGAGCTCCAGACTTAGTGGTAAGCCTACTTCCATTACGGAGGATCTTTTTTTTTATGCTTTCTAGTCTTTCTATTTCAGAATGTTGTGGTGTCTGTCCCAACATTCATCAAAGTAGTTCTAGAGGCTTCATAGACAGTTGTGTCTCTTTATTTCAGATTCTATATTTGAGACTCAAGTGCCAGTTTGGCCAAGTCAGTATTTAAAGTTATTTATGAGAACTTTTCCTATTCTATAACTGAGTTAAGTTGAGTCTTATGCTGAGTTTAGAAAGCCAGACCAAGAGTTCGCTCAAGGCCATCAATGGTCATTGAGTGCTGGCCACGTCCAGGGTAAGGCCTCAGGGCGTGACACTAGGTTTTGTCCCACTTGAATTTGCTAGCAAGGTTCTTAATGAGGCAACAAATAATGTGTATCAAAGTTATCATACTTTGCTACCACATTCATTTCGAGGAATAAAGCTAAGTCATTATGATGAATTTCAATACTTTTCATCAAAAATATATTAATTTTTCCTTATTCATCATTTTGTCTATCACTATGGTGCATTAAAACTCAAACTCAATGTATTATTCATATAAGGCACGTTAGGCCATAATTCTATGAGAATTGAACCCAATCCGTATCACCATGATGCATCAAAACTAAAATTTATGTCTTACCATCTTGGTACGATAAGACTTGAGTTTATCCTTAACTAGTGGCGTAATGAGCCAAAGTGCAATGAGACTCAATCTCGAACTCTTTAAAAGTATTAACTCTCAGTAATATATATATATATATATATATATATATATATATATATATATATATATATATATATATATATATATATATATAGTTTCAACGAAAAACTTGAACTAACATGCTTGCATAGTAATATAACAAACATTGATAAAACCTTTTGGAATTACTTTTTCTTTTCTCCAAATCTTAAATACTATCACAGTGTCATCAATCAAAGTAAAAGATATATAGCACACTGTTCAATGGTATTTTTGCTAGCCTAACAATAAGAAATCATTTAACAGTCTTAAAATAAGAAGACTATAAAATATCAACAGTTCATTGATAATAATTGCACAAGTAACCAGTGATAGACTAGAACAATTAATAATAGCACTTTGATTTTTCTTTTAAAGATGTCTATTGCTTATTACCTATATGTTTTGATAATAACGTGTGATGATACTTATTGATATAATGTAGCTCAAATTTTGGCGGAGGCTTAAAATGAGAATATTTGTGCTGATAACGTGTTATAAAATTTAAGCTCAGAATTATATAATATAAAGAGAAGAAAATATGATAAGTAGATGGAGGAAATACTTTTCTTCATAGTCAAGTGTATCTTCCAAATGGTGACTGATATCTCTATTTATAGTGTTGAAATATCACTCCAAAGGTCACAAACTAGTAGATACATAGTTATCCAAAGTGCTCTTATAACCTTGGAAAAATATATACATGAATACAATTAAGTGTTGAATATATATTAAGGACAATCCACACAATTCAATGGCTTTATAACAAGTTATCAATTAATTACTATAGTCTTAATTAAAATCCATTTACATGGAAAAGACACGGTTACAATTAAGATCTGAAAAGTTATTGTAACGACCCGCACTGTTGTTATTTAGGAGTAACAAAAATTCGAAAAAATCTGGACCACTGTTCCGCCAGGGCTGGCCAGATGCCTCTAGGGCGCAGCGCCATGGTGGGGTATGCTCACTCAAAAGAGAGAAAGAGAGACTGAACATAAATTGCGAGAAATCCTATTTTCTTTGTCTTTCTAAATACCTATATAAGTCATAAAACACCCTAGAAACCTTAGAAAAAGTTGCTCTAAGCTTGGGAAGGAAGGAGAAAGAGAATTCTAACGTGACGATGGATATATCTTGCAAATTCTTGGCCGAATTCACCGTTACAAAGCCTAGAAAAATGAAATCGAGAAAAAAACTATGTGCAAGTGCTTGGCTCAAAGTAGGCTAGGTTTTATGATTTGGGTAGTTTAAATCACTACTCATTGCGTAATATATTCAAATCAATGGTAGGATTCATGTGTAGGCTTTCGTGCACCAAATAATTTATGATTAAACCTTAGAAAGAAGCCTTAGATGATAAATTAGGGTTGAGTATGGTTGAAATAAGGTTTGCAGGATGTGTGTGATAAATAATCCATTATAGGTGATTGTTATGATTCTATAATTGTGTGACTCGAGAATATACTTGTGATTGTGATTGTAATTGTGGTGTGGAAGGATTGGATTGCCACATTCCGACTTAATTTACTGGGATCAGATTGCCAAGTTCCAACATAATTAACTGGAATTGGATGTCCATGTTCCGACATAACTAACTGGGATCGCTTGCCACGTTCCGACATAACTATAGGATCGGGTACCATGTTCTAGTATGTTAACATTTTAGGTTAGGGTTCCATGAGAGAACCAACTACTTGACATAATTGTGTATATTGACAAATATGGAAGTGATTGTTTTTTATAAATGTGATGATATGCTATATGTTGATATATTGCATGTGATGATATGGTTGTGTTGACTTATATATAGGTTGCACTTAGTGGGTAGATGTTGTGACAAACTATATTTGATTGTCCTTGTGATCAAGCCACATGTGGGGTATAGTGGAAGGGCAAAAAGGGTTCAAGGGACGGCAATGGATAGAAAGGGTTGTTGGTGTGATGTAATGACAAGAAGTAGTGGCAGCGTATGTGATGTAATATGCTTAGGTGGATTTCTCCTTGGGAAAAGAGATTGGGTTTAGTGGTAAGTAAGTTTGAGGTAATGTACTATGTGACCATGGTTGAGTAATGTAGCGGGGGATTAAGGGTCTGACATGAGAGGTTAATTGGAAGGCTTGGGGTGAAATTGGGGATTGTTAATGTGTTAAAACAATTAGGTTTTGATCGAGAACCTCGTAAGTAGGTTGATTGAGAAGGTGATCAATAATCAGAAAACTAGTGCATTTTGAAGGTACTGTAAAAGAGGGTAAAGGTTGAGAAATGAGTGGTTAATTCATGATCCTACTAGCTGAATTCTTCTGTTATGTGGTGGTCGTTGGGTTGACAGATGATTCCTACCAATATGTGTGTTTGTACTGACACTACTCTTACTATGTATTTTTACATAGTATGGATGCAGGTTGGATATGTTTCGTTAAGTGAAGATGAAGATATTGTCTAAAAACTTCCATTCTTCCTTCCGCATAGTGGGAGTTGTATCTTTTTATTTATATTGTCCAATTTTACTCTTAGTAGATCTTGTACCTATTTAGACTAGATTCATGAGAGTTGTTAAATTACTTTACAAGTTTAACTAAAAGTGTATCTAAAGATGTTATTTATAACAGTCATATTTTTATAATCACCTCTATTTTCTTTAAATTTTTCCGCATGTTTAACTATTGGGGTACGAGGGTTCTCCTACTTGGGTGTTAGAGCGAGTGCCCGCACGGCCTTGTGGGTTGGGTTGTGATAAATTGGTATTAGAGCATAGGTTACATGTATCCCCGTACAAGAGCAAAATATGGACTAGACTCCTGCAGATTGGTGTGTTGACATGCATATCTAATCTACAAGAGGCTACGAAGCATTCCAGAAAATTATTGCACTCATTCTCTCCAGTGTTGCTTATGGTATGAGTTGAGACTAATTGGTATCTCTCGATTCAAATTGGTAACTGAATGAAGTGAACCAAACGTCATGGTTACGACTGAGGAACACAAGCTACATAATTGGAATTGGGAAGGTCCCAACTGGTATCTAGCCTTAGGGTCTAAATGGGCATTGATGACCAGAAATGGTCATCTAAGGAAATGAACTAACTAACCAATTGAATTTGTTTGTGCATTGTACCCTATGTACATTGAATGCATGTTTTTTGTTGATTGAATTAACTATGAATGGGAAGTTGAACTTGTTGAATGTAATGATGTGATAACGTGTACTATAAATGTTAACATGAAATTTATTATGTGTAATGTGTTGGCTCATTATTTTAAATTTTGCGAGACGAAATATGAGGCAAACCTTAACGTGTCTTGCGCGTATGTAATAACCATGTGAATGTCTGGGTGTATCCTGGGGAGGTGTAGGGTTGTGGTGCCGTATTAATAGGAACAAACTGGGTTGTTCATTGTGGGTTGGACTTTGAGTATCCTGAGGGCTTATACAAGTTATCAGAATTATTCTACAAATTTCCGAGTATAGTTGCGAACTTTCGTGAAATTTAGAAAAGATAGAAAAGCCCAGAAATATCCTAGTAGAGGTGATGCTCCATGTTAGCTGTTGGGGCGGGATTATTACCACCAGAGCGGGACGAGGCGAGGCAGACCCTCAACCTGCCTCTCCTGTCTTTCAAAACTATCTGAATAATCTCGAAAACCTCCAAAACAATGTTAAGCGGCAAAACTAATGGGTCATAAAAACCTTAATAGTAAATACAAGGTTGCATGAGACAGTAGAAGGCAGTATCAATGTAGTACAAAAACATAAGAGAGTCGAAAGATAAAAACTATGTTTTCAAAAACTTACAAGCCAAATGGGTGAAACAGCAAACCAACTCAAGAACCCTCAGAATGGGTGGTGTCAACGTCAGAATCAAGGTCAAGATCCTTTGGGGGTATCACACCATCCCATGCCTTATTCGGCATAGTGAATTCCGCGTAGTTCAGTGGCTCGAGCCAAGGATTCTCCTTGTTAGTGGAAACACAAGAAAAGATGACCTTAATAATCTTCAATATTCAAGCCATCAGATAATCCCTCATTAAGGTCTTCCTCCTCTCCTTACACAAATGGAGCGAAACATCTTGACATTCCAGGCGGTGCGTTGTGGCACCAGACTGGAGTTAGCATAGGCGCTCTCCATACTCTTTTGGACAGCCTCCATATCCTCTTTGATTGATGTACCGAAGAGTGGGTCATCGTCGTCTGAAACCGTGGCTTCCCAACTACTGCTAATCCTCTTAATCTTGCTCCTAGAAGTAGAACAAGACCTAATAAAAAGAAGGTGAAAGGGGGGATCCATAGGAAGTACCTCGTCAGCATTAAATAGCGGCACTCGCGCCCGCTTGTAGAGAAACGTGATAAGATCAGGAAGGAAGTACGCCTTATTGTTGCCTCGGTAGAACATCTTCACTCAGAGATAATTTTCTGCCCCACATTTAGCCCTATACCCTATATGGAGCATGCCACGTCAAAGGCTCGTGGAAAGGTCACATCGGTATGGTTGCCCGACGGGCGGATATTCTTAGTAATCAAATGTAACCACCTCTTAGCATCAGGAGACTAATCCGTGCTAGTAATACCCTCCGCAGAAGCCCAATATACCTTATCCCAGCTCGGAGGCTACACTAGAGTGTATTTCAGCCACTCTAGGTCTATCTCTCTTACCTTGGCCTCGTACTCCGCGTTTGAGACCTCCGGCACTTGTAGAGCCTCATTGATGAAAGTGGTGTTTAGGGGAATGTTAACTCTCCTAATACGATTGACGGGGTGAGAGTTATTCCATCACACATTAGGTTGGATGTCGTAGACCTCCCTCACCCAACTGGAATGCACCTCTTGGGAGCCTTCTTCAGTGGAGCCCATCAAAACTCCTTTATGCGAGCATAAAAGGAATGCTCTTTCTCCTCCATCCTGCGTAGCAAGAACCCTCACTCATAGCATAACCCCATGTTACGATAGTCATGATGCCTTTCCCGACTCGCGGCATCAGGGAACCGTATTAAGGGTAAATGTTCGTTATTATTATCTATCATTTACAGAGCGTGCAATAAGTTGAATATAAGTTAGAGTACAATAGGATAGTTGGATGAGGCTAAAATAAAAAGTGAGAAAAATTTGGTGTGCATGCCACTGTGTGGCGTATCCGGCCACATCGTCCATTATCCCGCTTTGGCGGGATTATGAAGGCTGCCAGAGCGGCCTTCTTCTTGGACGAATACCAGACAAAAAAATGGTGCCCCTTCATCCCAAAATTTCCATTTTCGATAGAATTACATGAGATCAAAGTAATATAAATATCCTAGAACCTAAATATGAAATAATATTAATGAACATACCCCTAAACATAGCCCAAATTCACGTTTTATATCAAAAGACTCTTCAACTTCCCCAATTGTTTTTTCATGGATTTGACCATATTTTTACGAAATCCTTATGAACAGGACGTTATAGAGGCGTTGGGGACGTAAGAGAAGTGTCCATGCTATGTTTTTTAAAATAAAAATAGCAACCTATGTTCATTTCCAAAAACTACCCATTAACGTATTCTAAATCAAACATTTAATGTCATACAAGCATAGTTAAGTAAATAACGAAGTAAAAAAAGTAAAAGGGAGAACGTTACCCTATATTTGATATTCGAAAGAGATTGATTGAGAGGATTTGGGAGTTTTTGGGAGAAAGGAAAAAAAATGTCTCACTTTCCCCCCTTTACTTTTGCCCAATCTCCTTCTACAATGGGAGGTTCCCTGCCACATAGACTCTGCCTTAGCGGAAGACATGTTGCTTTGGCGGGATAAGGCAGTGAAATGTTTGATGTGTTCTTTCATTATAAGTTGCCCCCGTTCCTTCAGGTCCTTTGGTGTAGTGCCGTTCTTGTATAAACTATTCGGGAATTCACCATTCTGCTTAGTTCCATGATGCCCCTATTCATTAGTTTGGGTCGAGTACTCAGAAGTAGGTGTGTGATTATCCGTGCATTAATCGTTCGGGGGAAAATGAGAGGTAAATTGTATCTATTGTTATGACTCAAATTGTCTTTATTTAGATGGAAAAAAAAGTCCACAAATTCTAGGACAGTTCTCCATCCAGGCGGGCTAGATGCTGCTACGGTAGTAGCGTTATGGCAAGGTAAGTTAGCGCTAAAGAGGGATAAGCGAGACAGAACGTTAATTGCGAGAAATCTTATTTTTTCCATCTACCTAAAATACCTAAATAAGTCATAAAATACCCTAGAAACCTCTGAAAAATCTGCTCTAAGCTTGGGAAAGGAGGAGAAAAAGAACTTTTTCGTGAGGATGGCGATATCTTGTGAATTCTTTTCTGAATTCACCGTCAAGAAGCCGAGAACACCTGAATCGATATCAAAAACTTTGTGCAACTACTTGGTGTCCAGGTAGGCTAGGTTTTATGAATTAAGTAGTATAAATATGTGCTCACTATGTAATATATGTGAATCTGTCACGCCCCGAGTCTACACCCTAAGCGTGGCCGACACTCGAAGACCATTGCTGGCCCTGAGAAAACACTTAGACTTGCTTATCGACTCAGCGGAAGACTTAACTTGACACATGATCTTTAACATAACATTAAATAGATAAAAAGTTTTGCCAAAACGACAACTTAATTCTTAAACAACATCTGAATGATAAAGAAAAGACATTTGAGCTACTAACTGTCTATGAAGCCACTATAACAAAGAGGGATGTTGGGACAGGACCCCTGATCATCCTAATAACTGAATCACTAAAAATTAGATGATAAAGTAGTCCTCCGGGATGCAAGAATGCTTACCAAAAGACTCTTAGTGTTGAACCGATCAACGAGGTGCTGGATGCTGATCTTGGTTACCTGCTTCTGCATCATAAGAAGATGCAGGCCATTTGACATCAATACATTGAATGTACGATTTGGAATGCTAAACAATAACTTAAGATTGATAAGAGTAAAAAGGAACACTTACCCTAACTCTCCTCAGCTCATGAATAACTTAACTCAATATAAAGCGATAAGACACATGCAATATATATATATATATATAACTCAAACATATATCATAAACAAATTAATTCGTTAGTCAAGTGAATAACAAACTCAAACTTATATCAGAAAGTAATATAGTTTCTGTGGGAGATTTTCTAACTAACAACCATCACTATGAGCCTAAGTGGTGATACAGTGTCTCACCTATGCTGCCAGAACTGTCCTATACATTGTCTTCATATAGAACGCTTATCTTAGTGGATCCACTAGCTAAACTTACGTGATCATCTAAAGAGTATGACCCCTTAATACCCATGATGACTACATTGTTTTCATTGAGACTTGAGTTAATATGAACTCGCATCCCATATCGGTGCTTAATACTACTCCCCGAATATACTTTAGCTCATATGTGCTTAAACAAACTTCTATCTTTAGGTTGAGATAATTACTCAACATTTAGCTTAAAAGCTCTCTTGGAATCGATGTTCCCTTTTCTTGCTCAAACTCTTTTAGAAAAACTCATTTACCTCTTATCTTAAATGAAAAAACATTTATAAACTCTTTGGGAATCTTAGTTCCCTATAACTTTTGAGAAATGAACTCAACTCTTTACTCTTAACTTAACTTGAAGTCTTAGTCTTAGAACAAAGATTAAACATTTGTAAAAGACCCTTGAAAACTTTGCTGAACTTCACTTGACTTGACGTTTAACTTTGATCTTGACTTTAAAATTTATTCTTAATAAATCCTTGAATTGAATTATTGATTCAAGGATCATGATTTGTGTTTGGAAGGACCTCTTTAGTCTTAGGAATTAATATGAAAAGCTAAACTTAAGAATAGTTACGAAATCACCATCGTGAAGCTGGTTTGTGACGCGGAGCTACTCCTAGAAGATATTTAAGAAATTGATTTTTGGGACAGAGAGGTCCGCGACACATTTTTTGACCCTTGCTGGAACAAGTCTACCACGCGGACTAGTTTCACGCAACACTCCCTGACTTTTCGTTCTTCACTTTTTCATATCTAAACCCTCTATAGTTATATGTTTCATTTCCCAAACTCTTAGGGTCATTAATACCCTCGATACCCAATTGATTTAACTCAAAAAAACCCGAAAACACGGATTAAATAAAAAATAGGCATTTAACGAATCAACCTTCCAGAATTCAACAATGATCATCAAGAACATCACTTTTTAACATTCACACAACACCATATTTGCTGAATTGAAACAAGTTTGGCGTGTGGGTGAACTAACCCAACACTATGTGATCTCACATACCTATTTAGGGATCACCTCCGACGAATTACACTCGCAAGACTTGAACGTTCTTTGCGAAATCCGTGAGTCCTCTCTTCTCCTCTATTCTTTTCGCTCTTCACCAAGCCCTAAGCTTCGTTCTAACTTTTCCAAACTGAACTAAGTCTGATTTTACCCCAATTAATTCCTAAAAACAAATTAATTAAGTTCGATAATGAAAAGACAAATTAGCCCTTCCTAAATCTGGATCGGACTTTCATTAATACAATAGCCTAACTTTTGAAAGCCATAACAGACTCATATATTGATATCGCCCAAACTTGGTGGCGTTATAAAGATCGTTCGAAGACCTTTCCTACCATATCTGGAACTACACCTAATTCATCCTGATCTAGGAGTTATGATCATTTAAAAATGATCAAAACTCATTTTCTTAAATTAGACAAATTTTCCAGATTTGTGTATACTTTCAAAAAAATGATTATTTTCAAGATCTTAACTCCTTTCTAGTTATTTCGAGTTTTGAGATGTTACAATATCTCCCCCTTGGGAATATTCATCCTAGGGATTACTCTTACCAGGCTAAGGGTGGTAACATCTAGTTCAAACACGCAACAAGCAATACAATAAAAAACATGGTTATTTATAATTTAAGAAATACTAAGAAGAGAATTAGTACCTTGATCTGCATTCTCTCTCCGGATTCAATGAGATGTGTATATCTCTTCTTCATATCCTCTTTGGCTTCCCAAGTATCTTCTTCAATAAATTAGTTCCTCCAAAGGACTTTGACCAATGCAACTTCTTTTGTCCTCAACTTGCGAACTTGGCTATCTAAAATTTGAACCGGAATCTCTTCATAAGATAGACTATTCTTGATCTCAATATTTTTAGTTGGTATGGTCAATATTGGATCGCCCATGCACTTTTTCAACATAGAGATGTGAAACACTGGATGAACTATTGCTAACTCTTGTGGTAGCTCTAACTCATAAGCTACATTGTCAATCCTCTTGGCTATGTGATAAGGTTCAATATACCGGGGACTAAGTTTAACCTTCTTACCAAACCTCATAACACCCTTCATGGGTGAAGCCTACAAATATACCCAATCGTCTACTTTGAACTCTAATGAACCTTCAATTGTCGGGAGGCATAAGCTATAACTTTTCCATTCTGCATTAGAACACAACCTAAGCAACTTCTATATGCATCAAAATAAAACACAAAACCTTGAGTACCTTCCGATAAAGTCAAAACTGGAGCGGTAGTCAACCTCTTCTTCAATTCCTCAAAGCTTTTCTCACAAGCTTCAGACTATTGAAACTTCACTATTTTCAGAGTTAACTTCATCAAAGGAGACGAAATGGATGAGAAACCCTCTATAAATCTTCTATAGTAGCAAGCCAAACCCAAGAAACACGTAATATCAGTTGGAGATGTGGGTCTATGACAATTCTGCACTGCCTCAATTTTCTGAGTATCAACTCTAATACCATAACCGAAAACTATGTGGCCCAAGAATGCCACAGACTCAAGCAAAAACTCACACTTAGATCACTTGGCATAGAAGTCTCTATCTTTCAAAGTTTGAAGAACAAATTTGAGATGAGTAGCATGATCTTCTTCATTGCTTGAATAGATTAATATTTCATCAATAAAGATGATAACGAACATATTTAAATGAGGCTTGACTCTGTTCATAAGATCAATGAAAGCTACGGGTGCATCATCAAACCAAAGAATATGACCAAAATCTCATAATGACCATATCTGGTTCTAAAAGTTGTCTTTGGAATATCACATTATCTTACTTTTAACTGGTGATAGAATGATCTGAGGTTAAATTTTGAGAAACAAGAATCACCCTGAAGCTGATCGAAAAGATCATCAATTCTCAGAAGAGGATACTTATTCTTGATGGTAACCTTGTTCAATTGGCGGTAATCTATACACATCCTAAGGGAACCATCTTTCTTTCTCAGAGATAAGACCGGAGCGCCCCAAGTTGAGACACTCGGTGTAATAAAGCCCTTATCTAACAAATTCTTTAACTGCTCCTTCAACTCTTTCAACTTTTTTGGTGCCATTCTGTATGGTGGAATATGGATACGACGAGTATCTCGAAGAAGATCTATACCAAAGTTTATCTCTCTTAGGAGGAACTCAGGGAAGATTATCTTGAAAGAATTCTGGAAACTATTTTACTAATGCGACTGTCTGAATATGAGGTACCTCGACACTTGAGTCATTAACTAGGACTAAGTGATAGATAAAACCTTTCAAAACAAGTTTTCTCGCCTTAAGGTACGAAATGAAACGACCCTTAAGTATTGTTGACCTACTACTCCACATTATGAATTGCTCATTAGGAATCTGAAACTTAATAACTCGAGTTCTACAATCTATCGACGTATCACAGGCATGAAGACAGTCCATACCCAAATGACATCAAAATCTACCATGTCTAACTCAATTAAATCAGTCATGGTGTTCTTGTGATTGATGGAAACTGGACAATCACAATAGACTCTTTTTGCTAGAATAGACTCCCCAACAGGTAAACAAATATAGAAGGGTTCACAAAGTATCTCTGGATGAATTTCAAACTTATTTGCAACATAAGAAGTTACAAAATACAAACTTGCTCCTGGATCTAGCAAAGTATAATCATCAAAAGTAAAGACTTTGATCATACCAGTGACAACATCTGGAGAGTTCTGTTTATCCTAGAGACTAGTAATCGCATAGAGGCGGTTTGCTCCCCCGCCAGTACCAAAAGTAGCTCCTCTAGGTGCAACCCTATCTGGTGGTGCAACAGATGAAAATTGGGCTCTATTGCCTAGATATCCACTCCCTTTCCTGTTCTTGGGACACTCTTTCATGAAGTGACGCTCTTGACAACACTTGAAGTAACTTGTCTGGCCGTCACGACATTTACCTCGGTGGGTTTTACCACACTTAGCACATGCAGGAGCCCAACTACCTTGTTGTACCACACTTCCTTGAGATTGTGCTAGTCTAGCTCTGAAGTTCTACGAATTTTGGCCATGATTCTCACCTCTGTTTTGGGTGAAGGTGCACTAGAAGATGATGGTGCTAGTCCCTTTTACTTCTAAAAGGACAAACGATTCCCACCACTTTTATGCTGCACAGACTCGTTCCCAGTCTTAGCTTTCTTACTTCTATACTCTTCCTTGTCTCTAAGCTTATCCACTTCAACCTGATTCACAAAAACCATCAACCTTGATATGTCCATATCGCCTATCAGCATCGCAGCTCTGCCCACTTTTCTTGATGAACGGCCCAAGCCAACAACAAGCAAGCTCATTCTTCTCCTCGTGGCCTTAACAATTTTAGGAGCATAGCGGAACATCTGGATGAATTTCAACCCATAGTTATGTACACTCAAGGAATCCTGCTTCAGTGTAAGAAATTTTTGTACCTTAGTCTCTTTCAATTCTCAGGGAAAGAAACGCCCCCAAAAGCCTTCTTCAAAACAGGACCAACTCGGGTGTGGTGCATCCTTATCTCTCCCTTTTTCCACTGATCAACCAAATCCTAGCCATATTTTTCAGTTGATACGTAGCTAGCTCAACCCTTTCAGTGTCACAAAAATCCATCACATCAAAAGACATCTTTTGTTCCTTAATGAAATTTTTTTGGTCCTCTATACTGCTCGAACCAGTAAAACTTGGAGGACTCATTCTATAGAACTCAAAAATCGGTGAAGTGTCATTCTCTTCTTATCGATCTCGTCTCTGTTGTCTAACCTGATTAGTCACAACTTGGCTTCACATACGGATAGCCTCATGGAATTTAGCATTTGTGACTTCTCCTTTAGGTTGTACATTTGGTGCATTAGGTACCTCCAGCTCTTGGACATGCCACCTAGATGGACGACCCCTGACTGCTTTTCGTGGAGGCATCATAATCTGAAAACACGCGCAAGCACAAATTAGAGGGAAACTTTTTAGAGATCAAACTCTAACACACGAAATGAATATGAAGAAAATGAAATAGTTCCTAAATGTCGCAGCCTTCTAATTATAGATGTGCGCGCTTCGCACCGATAAATAAGACTCTACAGACAAGGCTTCATAGACTCCCTAGGAATCTTGAACTCTGTGCTCTGATACCAAGTTTGTTACATCCCGAGTCTACACCCCAGACGTGGATGACACTCGAAGATCATTGCTGGGCTCGAGTGAACCCTTGGTCTGTCTTATTTGCTCAGAGGAAGAGTTAACTTGGCGCATGATCTTAAAAATAACTTCAAATAGATAAAAGTTTTGTCAAAACGGCAACTTAAGTCTTAAGTAACATCTCAATGATAAAGAAAAGACATCTAAGCTACTAACTTTCTATGAAGCCTCTAAAACAAAGAGGGATGTCGGGACATGACCTCCGATTATCGTAACAACTCAAAAACTGAAAAATCAAATGATAATGGAGTCCTTCGAGATGCAAGGGGGCTCACCAATAGACTCAAAGTGATGAACCTGATATAGAAGGCGGTGGATGCTGATCTTTGTTACCTGCGTCGGCATCATAAGACGATGCAGATCAATTGGCATCAGTACATTGAATGTAAGAGTATGCGAGTTTGAATGCTAAACAATAACTTAAGCTTGATAAGAGTAAGAAGGAACACTTACCTTAGCTCTACTTAACTCCTCAATACCATACCTCAATATAAAACAATAATACACAATATATATATATATATATATATATATATATATATATATATATATATATATATATAAAAAAAAAAATTTGTAAAATAGTGTAAACAACTTAGTTCGTCAAAGAAATGCAATAACAAACTAAACTTTAGTTATATAGTAAAGTAATATAGTATCTGTTTGAGATTCTCTAACCGACAACCACCAATATGAGCCTAAGTGGTGATATAACATATTGCCCACGTTGCAAGAACTTTCCTATACTTTGTCTTCATATAGAGCGCTTATCTTAGTGGATCCACTAGCTTAACTTACGTTATCATCTAAAAAGTATGACCCGTTAATACCTATGATGGATACATGGTTTTCATGGAGACTTGAGTTAATATGAACTTGCATCCCCATATCGGTGATCAATGGTACTCCCTAAATATACTTTAGCTCACATGTGTTTAAACAAACTTCTTTCTTTAGGATGAGATAATTACTCAACACTTATCTTAAAATCTCTCTTGGAATCGGTGTTCCCTTTTATTGCTCAATACTCTTTTGGAAAAACTCAATTTTCTCTTATCTTAAATGTAAAAACATTTATAAACTCTTCGGGAATACTTAGTTCCCTATAGCTTTTGAGAAATGAACTCAACTCTTTAAACTTAACTTAACTTGAACTCTTAGTCTTAAAACAAAGATTAAACATTTCTAAAAGACTCTTGAAAAACATTGCTGAACTTGACTTGACTTGAATTTTAACTTTGATCTTGACTTTTACTTGAAAATTGACTCTTAATCGATCCTTGAATTTAATTATGGATTCAAGGATTATGATTTGTGATTGGAAGGAACTCTTTATTCTTAGGAATGATTTCAAAAAGCTAAATTTAAGAATAGTTACGAAATGACCATCGTGAAGCAGGTCCGCGATGCGGAACTGCTCCCAAAAGATATCCGTGAAATTGATTTTTAGGATAGAGAGGTCCACGACAGGGACACACATTTTTGTTACCCTTGCTTGAATAAGTCGGCGATGAGGACTAGTTTAAAGCAACACTGCCCGACTTTTCCTTGTTCGTTTTTCATCTCTAAACCCTCTAAACTCCTATGGTTCTTTTCCCAAGCGCTTAGGATCATTAATACCCTCGATACCCAATGTATTTAACTCAAAAAACAACCCGGAAACATGGATTAAATCAACAATAGGCATTTAAACAATCAACCATCAAGAATTCAACAATGATCATCAAGAACTCCACTTCTTAATATTCACAAAACACCATTTTTGCTAAATTGAAACAAGTTTGGCGTGTGGGTGAACTAACCCAAAACTATGTGATCTCACATACCTGTTAAGGGATCACCCCCTACGAATTCCACTCGCAAGGCTTGGACGTTCTTGGTGAAATTCTTGATTCATCTCTTCTTCTCTCTTCTTTTCTCTCTTCTTCAAGCCCTGAGTGTCGTTCTAACTTTCCAAACTAAACTAAGTACGATTTTACCCAATTAATTCCTAATTTTTTTTAATCAAATTAGATAATGAAAAGACAATTTTCCCTTCCCAAATCCGGATTGGACCTTTCATTAATCCAACAACCCAACTTCCAAAAGACATAACTCACTCATACAAACTCAAAATCGCCCAAACTTGGCGGTGTTGGAAAGATCGTTCCAAGACCTTTCCTACCATATCTGGAACTACACCTATCTCATCCTTAGCTAGGAGTTATGATCATTTAAAAATGACCAAAACTCACTTTCTTAACTTAGACAAATTTTCCAAATTTGTTGTCTATACTTTCCAAACATGATTATTTTCGTGATCTTAACTCCTTTTTACTTATTTCGAGTTGCGAGATATGACAGAATCAATGGTAGGATTCATGTGTTGGACTTTATGAACCGAATGAATTATGATTCAACCCTAGAAAGAAGCCTTAGACGATAAATTAGGGTTGAGTATAGTCCAAGTAGGGTTTGTAGGATTTGTATGATGAATAATCCATTGCAGGTGATGGTTGTGATTCTATGATTGTTTGAGTTAATCTTTTTATTGCTACATTATAATACTTGTCTATATATAAATGTTGCATTATTAATCACACTTGTTGTAATGATATAGACGAATTATGAATTCCACAAACAATAATTTACTTGTAAGAACTTGAGAATATACTTGTGATTGTGATTGTGATTGTAGTATGTAAGGATCGAATTTCCACGTTTCTACATAATTAAATTGGATTGGATTGCCACGTTCTGTTATAATTATTTGGGATCAAATTTCCACATTCCAGCATAACTAACTGGGATCAGTGGCCACGTTCCGGTATAACTTTGGGATCTGGTACCACGTTTCGGTATGGTAACAATTTGGGTTTGGGTTCTTTGAGAGAACAAACTACTTGACATAATTGTGTATATTGAGAAATGTGGAAGTGATGGTTGTTCATAAATGTGATGATATGGTATACACATATATTTTGGATATGATGATATGGTTGAGTTGAATTATATATATGTTGCACTTAGTGGTTATATGTTTTGACGGTCTATATTTGATTGTCCTTAGTTGAGCGAACTTGTGGGGTGGTTAAAGAACCATTCTTTGATGTTTTTTCCGACACGCACATGTGATTGTCATGCTATAGAGTGCACACACTAAACATTCTTCTATCAAATGATTTTGTCAAGAATAAATTTATTAGCATGAAATTAGATCATTTCAAGAAAAGATTTTAGGCGATCATCAATTTTTTAATAAAATGCTAAAATTAATTATAAGCGGTACATGTTGCAATATTTGTAATAATTGACGATTTTAAGTCGATATCATATGTTTATGATAGAATTTGTATTAACTGACATTACTTCATGTGTTATCTAAAATAATAAGGCGGCGCCAAAGATTTTGAAAATCAGCGTAGCCGTCATCTGTTACGATCCAAACTGAGTCACGAGTAGCACCCACGCTCAATCTCCTAGGTGGGTGAACCAATGAATTCAACCCCAAATTATATTTATCATTCAACTTACAAAATACTAACCATAATGCGGAAATTTAAATCTTATTAATGTAAGATATACAAAATCCACTAAAGTTTATTGAATGTCGTTTCTCAAAACCTGAAAGTAATCACACCAAGGACATCTAATCTCCAAATACTAAGTATAAGAGTACCAAATACACCAAAATAAAGAATAAAGTAGTCAATGTCTGAAAACTTAGGACATCATGCTATGACCAAGAGAATCAAACACGAGCTAGAATGAATAGCTCAGTCTGCAACTTGAGGTGCTGGAGACTGGTTACATCTAAGGGCAAGTCTAAGTTGTTGGTACAGTCGTTGCACTCCACAAAAAGAAAACAAAGAAAAACACAAGTAGGACTCAGTACAAGACAACATGTAGTGACTAGATATCATCGGCCGACTCAAATTATTAACTAATATGCATACAGAAATAGTATACAATCAACTGTAGCGCTTAGCAGGAGATAAGAAACTAACAACATGAACAAGTGACAACGAAAGCAAGTACACATGCAATCAATTACAATATCAAGCACACACATGAGGACTCATGCCTCCACACCATGCTCATTTGGAAAATGGGTTCTTTGAGATTGACAAAATTAAGTTAATTTAATATCTTTTCCTTGAATGTTACCGTATCGGAATGTGACACCCCGATCCAATACTACTGTGTTGGAATGTGACACCCGAATCCACTAATATCGTGTCTGAATGTGACATCCTTATCCAATAATATCGTGTCGCCTCGTGGCACCCTATACAACCATATAGTTAATTCATTTGTCATTCTTATCATATTTTCCCACTTCCTTAGCAATATTTCATTCATGTCTTCTTAATTCAAGGCATCACTTTGGTAGAGAGGGTTCAAGATTATAAATTTCATGGTCTCAGAATTTCAGACCAATCACAAACTACACAAGCGCACAATCAAGTACATAGAAAATATCACAATATCACTCAATGAATATCAATAACTATTAAAAGTCTATTTATCACATAGAATAAACCATAACATACCTCCATCAAAGCACGAAAGTCAGGCAAGCTACTTCTCCAACACTTTTCCTTTCTTCAATGCCTCTGAACGCCTCAATCTATCAAGTACGCATAATTTGTAAGTTAACGAGTCTATAGAAACCCATGTTACACTTAATATTTAATTACCTATAATAATATATCAAAACTTAAATTATAATATGATAATAAAAGAAGGGTCTGGAGAAACATTAAAACCCAATCTACGGATGTAACCTCTTATATCATGGAAAACAAAAGAAAATGCAGATTCAATTGCTATAACCTATTCCTAGAAATTATTTTCCAGTAATTACTATACAATTCTTGGCCAATAATTGCCCCTCAATGTCACTCATCATTCCTTATTAGCAACAAAACTATTGGTAATAACCATAATATTAAGGACGTAGTACAAAACTAAAATTTGATAATTTAAGTTAAAATTTCACTCACTTTTACCAATAGTATTGTAATAATGAAATTAATATCATATCAATGCAATCATGAACATCGGCAACCAGAGATTTCAATGGAAAAGTTCATTTACCTGGGGCAGTTTGCCGTTGTTTCTCACCGTAAAGCTACGCTTCATGTTGTTCTTCCTTTCTTGTCATATTTTATTCTAATAAATGGGTCAATGCTAACGGTATTTAATGAAATATGGACTCGACTCATTAACCACCAACACCGTCGTTAAACAATTAGCTCAAAATTTTCATATATATAAAATAAAAAGCTCAAATACTCAAAACGATCAAATGGGTCATTACATCATCCTTATTTCATCACCAATCAACACCACAACAATATCCTGCGTCTAGTAATTACCAATAGTAGTGTGAATGGCCGGGTTAGCTCAAATTTTATAAGATATCAAATCAAATCAAATTATTTGAGTTGAATTTTAAATTTACAGACCACACTAAACTAATGAAACTCAGATTATTCAACCTGAATTTTTTCAAGGTTTTTAGGTTATTGGTTTTTGTTTTCAAGTATTTCTAGTAGCAAAGTATTAGTACAAATATATAATTAATTTTTGTTCTAAATATTTTTTAATCTTACCAAAATATAACTATCTAAGGTGTTCCTTAAAAAATAACACAAAATATGAGATGAATTATGATACTAATGTTGAAGGAAGCTGATGGAACGGGTCAAAGGAACAGGTTCGGTGAACAGGTCTGACGAGTTAGAGTTTGAGTTATACTAGGACTAGACTATTCAATCCTAATTTATGTATAAGTCTATGCTGTGTACGACTAGGATAAGCTGTATATATTATATTTGTGTTGTATTAGGATTTCTAGTGTAGCTAGTATATGACTCTTCTCCTATATAAGAAATATGTAACTCAATTATTCAATTATCAATACAATCCTTGATTCTTCACATATCTGTGAGAATTCTTCATGGTATCAGAGCAATAAAGTTTTTCCGCTCTTTTAACGTATTAGATCTAACAAAAAAAAATATAGATATCAAACCACAATGGCCCCTTCTACCAACACTCTTTCGACCTCTTCACTTCATCACCTTATTTCGTCCTGCTCCATTAAACTTAATCTGACGAACTATCTTCTATGGAGAACACAAATGACTCAGTTGATTCAAGTGATGAGATTAACCTATCTCATCACAGAACCACGTAAAGAGACATGTTCCACTGAACAGACTGTTGAGAAAACTGTAGCAGGCGAGAAGGGTGCAGAAGACAACAACATTGTTGATGATTGAGAGAAAAAGGACGTGTTACTAAGGAGTTGGATATCATGCACCTTGACAGAAGAAAGCATGTACTTGATTGTAGGCTGCTCAACTGCCAAGGAGATGTGGGAATGCTTGGAAGAAGCATATCTTCAAGGAACAAAAGATAAGGAGTTCCAGCTCAAGCAACAACTGCAAAGTGTAAAGTTAGGAACCAAATAAATTGATGAATACATTAAAGAGTTCAAAGGCATATGTGATGGCCTTGCAGCCATTCACAAGCCTGTAGATGAGGATAGCAAAGTGATTAATTTTGCTAGAGGTCTAGGTCTTAAGTACAAGACCTTCAGAACTGTCATGTTAGGTAAGGCACCATATCCTACTTTTAATCAATTTATTAATGCTCTTAGGGGTTTTGATATGAGGGAGGATGAAGAAGAAGTACTTCAACAAAATCATAACATGGCATTCTCTGCCCAAAGAGGCAGGGGAAGAGGAAATTACTCTCAAAGAAGAGGAAAAAGTAATTTTAATTCTAGAGGAAGAGGCTTTAAGCCTGCTGGACAGGGAACAGGTTCTTATAACATCAGAAACGGACCTGGTCCTCAGAACAGTCCTTCAAGTGAAAGTCATGAGAGGAATAATTCTAATGCTTGTCAAATTTGTGGTAGGAATAACCATACTGCTCTTAAGTGTTTTTACAGGTGGGATTACTCTTACCAAGCTGCAGATGAGCTACCACAAGCATTGGCTGCTACTAATCTTCAAAATACTGATGACACTTTGTATGTGGACTCAGGAGCAAGTAGTCATATGACACATAACTCAGGTATCCTAACTGATCTTAAACACTACAATGGACCAGATAAAATTATTGTTGGGAATGGATCAAAGTTAAACATAACACATGTTGGGAACACATCCAGATCAGGTCTAAAATTAAAGGAAGTTCTTGTAGTCCCTAAGATTAATAAGAATTTACTCTCAGTTAGTAAGCTTGCAAAGGATAATTGTTGCACTCTTGAATTTGATGAAACTAACTTTGTTGTAAAGGACAAGAAGACAAGGGCACTGCTGGCCAAGGGAACTAAAAGGAATGGACTCTATGCTTTGGAAGATAACAATCTCTATGCTTTAACTGTTGCACACGATTGGAACACGTCAGACAACATGTGGCATACTAGATTAGGACATCCTAGTTTGAAGTCTTTAAAATTTTTGAATAATAATAGTTGCATCAATGTTAGTAGTTGGAATAAAATGCCTACTGTTTGTTCTAGTTGTCAGTTGGGAAAGAGTTATAAACTTCCTTTTGGTTTGAGAAATAAAATTGAGAAAGACCCTTTATTGAAAATCCATTGTGACTTATGGGGACCAACTTCTGTCGAATCTTCACAACATATGAAATATTATGTCGTTTTTGTTGATAATCACACAAGATATACATAAATTTATCCACTGAAAAAGAAGTTTGAATTCTTTGAGGTTTTTCTAAAATTTCATAAAATGGTGGAAAAATAATTTTCTAAAGAGATTAAGATTTTTCAGTGTGATAGAGGTGGTGAGTTTATCCAAACAGACTTCATTAAGCATTTGGAAGATCATGGCATTGTGAGATATGTTTCATGTCCTAACACACCTGAACAAAATGGAGTTGCTGAGAGAAAACATAGGCATATTGTGGAGACTGGTCTAACTCTACTACTTCATGCTAATCTACTTTTGTTTTTATGGGCTGAAGCTTTCCTCACTGCAGTATTTCTCATCAATAGATTGCCTTCATCAGTCCTAAAAATGGTGACTCCATTTGTTAAGTTGTATGGGGAACAACCTGATTACAACAGTCTAAAAGTGTTCGGGTGTAGATGTTTTCCATATATCAAGGGCAACAATAAGTTCAGTCCAAAGACCTATCCTTGTGTGTTCATTGGGTACAGCAGCTTACACAAAGGATATAGATGCTATCATCCCTCTACAAGAAGGGTCTACATATCCAGACATGTTGTGTTTGATGAAAACACATTACCTTATGTGTCTTCAAAGCGATCTCAGACTAACATTGATGTCTCACCTCACCTTGCTACTTTTGTTGAATCTTTCTCTAAACTGCAGGCACATGATAACTGTGATTCAGGGGAAGTACAGGCTGCTAGTCCACTGATTGCTAGCGATAATGCTGCTACACCTCATGTACTCATTATGAGAGTATTTTTGACCTCTCAGGCACAGGATCAGATGCTGAGGAGCAGGTTGAGGTTGATGATCCCTACAACAGTATTGAAAGTTCAGCTGCAGATGTTGAATCTGCCAGCAGTAGTGAGGAACAGGTTGCTCTTACAGGTCCAGCCAATGATCTTCATCACACAACCACTCTAGTTGATGTACCAGTTGACCATCAACTTGACAATGCTACACTACAGTCCACTACCTTGGGTGATGTACCAGTTGAGGTACTTTCTGCACCACAAGGGCATCATATGATCACCAGGAACAAGGCGAAGGAACAACACTTGTCACTTGTTACTCGCAGCAGCGCAGAAATTGTCAGAGAACCAAATACTACTAAGGAAGCACTAAAATCACCTCATTGGCTTGCAGCAATGCAGGAAGAGATTGATGCTTTACATACTAACAAGACATGGATTTTGGTGCCCAAATCTCCTAGTATGAACTTTGTTAGATCAAAATGGGTGTTCAAGACAAAATTAAAAGCTGATGGAACAGTAGATAGATACAAGCCCAGACTTGTGGCAAGGGGATTCTCACAGCTTGAAGGGATATATTTTGAAGAAACATTCAGTCCTGTGGTTAAAGCAACAACTATTAGGGTGGTTCTATCCATTGCTGTCAGTTCGAAGTGGGAAATTAGACAACTCGATGTCAAAAATGCCTTTCTCCATGGCTTCTTACAAGAGGAGGTGTACATGAGTCAACCTCCTGGTTTTATTGATCCCCAGTATCCTCAGCATGTATGTCTGCTTAAAAAGGCATTGTATGGTCTTAAACAAGCACCAAGAGCCTGGTTTGATAGGTTTAGCGTGCATCTCTTACACCTTGGTCTCACTTGTAGTAAGGCTGACCCTTCCTTATTTGTTTTGAAAACTCACAAAGGCAAAATATTTCTCTTGTTATATGTGGATGATATTATTTTCACAGGAAGTAATCCATCTCAGGTCTCAGAATTGGTTCTACAACTTGGGAATGAGTTTGCCATGAAAGACCTTGGCCATTCACACTTCTTTCTTGGAGTTGAGGTTAAGTATTTTGATGGGGGCATCCACTTAAGCCAGAGTAAGTATGATGCTGAGCTGCTAGACAAGACTGGAATGACTTTTACAAAGGCTATAGCCACTCATTTGGCTCAGAAGCATGGTCTACATGAAGTTGTGGGAAGTCTGGTTGAAGTATCTTTTTACAGAATGATAGTAGGGAGTCTTCAATACTTGACTCTCACAAGACCAGATATTACTCATGCTGTGAATTTAGCAAGCCAATTTATACAAAATCCGAACAATGCTCATCTTCAAGGGGTGAAAAGAATTCTCAAGTACATCAAAGGCACTCTGCACTTTGAACTTAGACTTATTTCACAATCACCATGTAGGTTGTATGGGTACTCCGATGCTGATTGGGGAGGTTGTACCACCACTAGGAGATCCACTACGGGCTATAGCATCTACCTAGGTGCAAACTGTATTTCTTGGACCTCCAAGAAACAGTCCACAGTTGCTCGTTCAAGTGCTGAAGCTGAGTATAGAGCACTTGCCTCCGCTGCATCCGAGATGACATGGATCATGTATCTACTTCATGATCTTGAGGTGTTTCTTCGATCTGTACCTACATTATATTGTGACAACATGAGTGCTTTGTACTTGACAGTTAATCCAGTTACGCATGCTAGAACTAAACATGTTGAAATGGACTATCATTTTGTTCGTGAGAAGGTGGCTAGAGGACAACTTGTTACTCAATTTGTGAGGTCTAAGGATCAGCTAGCAGATATTCATACAAAAGCATTAACCAAACAGGTTTTTGCTGAGTTTCGTCGCAAGCTAGGAGTTACAGTTCCTCCACTCACTAGCTTGAGGGGAAGTGTTGAAGGAAGCTGATGGAACGGGTCAAAGGAACAGGTTCGGTGAACAGGCCTGACGAGTTAGAGTTTGAGTTACACTAGGACTAGACTATTCAATCCTAATTTATGTATAAGTCTATACTGTGTACGACTAGGATAAGCTGTATATATTATATTTGTGTTGTATTAGGATTCCTAGTGTAGCTAGTATAGGACTCTTCTCCTATATAAGGAATATGTAACTCAATTATTCAATTATCAATACAATCCTTGATTCTTCACATATCTGTGAGAATTCTTCAACTAAAATATCCAACAAAAAAAAATCATAAATCGCATAAAAGAAAGATTATAAATCAATATGTCATAATGAAAATGATCATATTTTAAAAGTACTAAATCATGCCAAGATAATTATTAATTACATGATTAAATATTTTAAAAAAAATAAAATTAGGTTATGTATTTTAAATGTCTAAACTAATGTAAAACTAAAGAAGAAATATTCATCAGTATTGTCATTCTTTATGTTGAATTAATTTTTTTTAAGATTAGCATTGATTTGATTTTGATTTGAACTTTATTGGCGTTACCATTATCTATGATAACCTTTATTGGACAATTCAAATTTCTAAGTGTAAAAAACTTGAATGTTTATGGGTTAAAAATTATAAAAGAAAATATAAGAAATACTTAGATATTATATCAAAGTAAATATTGTTGTATAAAAAATAATCTATAAATTTTTATATATAATGTTGAGTTTTTACATGGAGCACTAATAGTCCCTTATATTAACTTTTTTTAGTTAAAACAAAACAAATTCAAGTATAGTCGAATTTTTTTCTTTTCAATATCAAATTAAGTCAAACCAAACCATCACTCTTATTTAATTATATATTTTTTCAATTTGATACGATTTGTAATTTGACACACTTTTTGGTGCAATTTTATACACCTCTAATTACAAGTATACTATTGTATGCGTCTAAAATTTCGCATGAAAGGAAATATAGCAAGCAAACAATAATATTTATATTTGAATTAATGCGAAGGTTACAATCTTTATAAAATCTCTTAAAAGAGATATGTAATCCCCTGATTATTCTCTTCACAGATGTTCTTGATTTGGCGGAATACTTGTCGTTTAACAACTGGAGCGAAGACTTCTTTGTATGTGGAAGACTTGCAGATCACCACTGAAGAGCAACTATGTATTTCTGTGACTATGTATGTGTTTTCTGGTCTTATGAAGATCTCTTTATATAGGCTTGAGCTAGGGATTTAGGGGGATTTTGGTCCTAACAATTTTGAACCGACCTGAAGAACATGAGTTTTACTCATCTTGTCAACTTAATGGACTGTCTCAAATGTAATTTGGACTTGATTTAAGTCATATACTTTTGACTTAAATATTAATCTGACTTTATGAACCAGTAATTTGACTTGGTCAATGTATCATGAATTTAAGATTCAATCCAAATTTAGTATGAATTTATCGCTTCAAGGCGTGTTGGGGTGCTCGATTTGTCGAACTTGTAAAGACAAGCCTTGAAGTAATTGTGAAGCAAATTTTTTTTTTGTAGTTGATCTTTCACAAAACATTTGAAGCTTCATGAGAAATGACTATGACAATATGTTGATGTCAACATTTACTAGGGTCTTCATGACAACATTCTCTAATTTGTAAGAGATCTTTTTGACTTTCGGTTGTTTGTCAACTCATTTTCGACTTGAAGTATTTCGAGCTCATGAAGACTTATCACATGACATTTCTTCATAGTTTTGCAATTTTGTTTGGGTCATCAACTACAAAATGACCGACAATTCGATGAGCAAGGATTGCGTATGCAAGCTTCATTTGGTGATAGAGCTTGTGATTTCGACGAAAATTTTAGGTGTTGCTTTTCTTGGGGATGACTGCGCTGCCTGTGGTTATTTTTTCAAATTTCCTCAATTACTTAAATAAAATGCAAGAAATTCAAATTCTCATTACGTGAGTCCATCCTCATTTGAGACATTTGTTTCACTCCCATGTAGTTTCTAAGAAACTCCTGTCATAATTTGATTTCTATGAAATTTCCATAACTGGACATCTTTGGAAATTTTTCATAATTTAATTCTAATGGAAACTTGCCATAATTATGTTTCTATGAAGTTTCAATAAATTTATTCCCATATTTAATTTAATTCCTTTGAGAACATACCATAATTTCCATAATTTGTAGGAACTAAACGTTCCATCATTATATTTTTCCATAATTTGTAGGAATCAAATTGATGTCTCAATTTTTTGAAATCTATATGTATCCACATTCTCCCAGTGATTGTATATTGAAATGTCGCATCATCATTTTCAATTGAGTCCTTCTCTCTTAAGTAAATTATTTTCCAACTTTGATTTTCGTCACCCTTTTTTAGCTCAGTGCGACTTTGGTAGAAAATTCACATCTCATAGTAAGAATATTGATATCGTGATCTGTTTGATTTTCCAAAAACCATACTCATAGATCTACAAAATATACGAAAACTATGTTCAGGAAACTCTCCAATTTACTCAGGTGATTTTTTGAACTCAGCCTAAAATTCTGATAAACTGAACGCATCAGCTTTGCGCGATTTCACGGAAAAATCCATATCTCGACGTAGGAATAACGAAATCACAAGTGGTTTGTGGTGTTTGAAACTAAAATCACAGGGCTATATAATATATGAAAATCACGATTATATTGCATCTGTATTAATTCAAGTTTAAATTTTAACTCAGCCTTTCACTAACCACAAAAATTTGAGGTTCAACCCTTACTTTTGACTTGTTCATAATCTAAACTTTTTCCTTCTGTTTATTTTTTTTAGAAGATATTTGATAGAGAAATACAACTTCAATCCCAAATTATGGTGCAATTCCTTCACCGATATTCGCCGTATCCTCTTCTTGAAATAGTATGTGACGACCAACAAAATCCAAATGCCAAAGTTCTACTTTTGGAGGTTCAGCCTCCTGCTATCGGCATCTTCTCCCTTGTTAGTGGGGCATATGATGAATTTATTCTCCTTAAAGAATGGTCGAAAATGGAAAACAAGGACGTCATGAGAAACTTCTCGAGCAAGGCTACTAGGATGAAAGTTCCTTTTAATGAAATTGGCGATTCATCATGATGCAACATCTTCAAAATTTTCTCATTCTGATGAAGTTTCAACAATTGGCGTGTTCCCTCATCTAACTTTGGCAATGTTTGCTATACACCTGGTTACTTGTAATGGGTAGA
This sequence comes from Solanum sitiens, assembly GCA_016801875.1. NCBI lineage: Eukaryota > Viridiplantae > Streptophyta > Magnoliopsida > Solanales > Solanaceae > Solanum > Solanum sitiens. Next base: position 1,191,004 of record JABWTJ010000376.1, on the reverse strand, counting down.
GGACGTGCTGCCCCTCCATAAGGAGATTTTGGAGCTCATCAAGGTCTATGGCGTTGTATATACTTCTTTGTTCACATACAACTATGACGACAATGTATTCCGTGCTTTTTGTGAACTTTGGCGCCCATCCACCAATACACTTTCTACATTCATTGGAGAGATGTCCATAATACCTTTGGGACTTACAAGAAATTGGAGGTATCTCCGTACAAGAGAACTTTTTTGACGAAGTCGTTCCCTCGATGAAAGAATCGACATAGATAGATACTCAAAGAGAATTGCTTCTTCCCCAAAGTTGTCGATATTTGTTTTCGGCCTTCTACAGATTAGCAAAAGATGATCTCCAGGAGGTTACCATCCATGATTGGGTGAAGTTTTGGTTTAGAGGACCTAATAAATATGTTGAGCTTCCACAAAAGGTGTCAAAGGTACGAGCTACAAATCCAAGACTAAACCACAATCCTTCTGGACATATTTATTCAAACATCCTACCGCGGACTAACGAGGAGAATGCCCCCTTTATCGAGTTAGATGTGGAAGAATCATTTTGAGATGAAACTAACTTGGCAACCTTCTTTTCTTGTTGGCTTTGAAAATTTGTGCTTCCGAATAAGAAAGTCAACTATGTGCACGCTAGTGTTTTTAAAGTTGCACGCTTGATGGCTTATGGAAAGAAATTCTCCTTAGCGGTCCTGGTTTTTGAAAGCATATATCGCGGCCTGAAAGAAACCTCTACTTCTTCAAACTTTGAGTGTGGCAAATATGATATTCCCCATACAGTATGTATATGGTTGGCTTGGGGAATACTTTGGGACTCATCATCTGTAACATTCCGAAAATCATATGTCTAATGAATAGCCCAGTATGTCCTTAGGATAGCCTATTAGGGATACATAGGCACCACAGGTTATACCCAATATTGAGAAATATTGGGCATAGTATAGAAAAATTGGCTAAGAGATATTAGCCAATTTCCTATACACGAATATGAAAAAAATACTTTTTGGGTTGTCATACCCAATCCAAGATTGCTTGTCCAAGAAATGTACCTGCAAGGAAGACCCTAAGCTAAAAATATTCGCTTCATAATATCTGCACAATATGTACTAGGCATCCAAGTGTCAAGCCTAGCACCATAGCACATGACCATTTAAAATGATCATGTAAATTAAGCAGTGTCCAAGGACATGGTGAGGGTCCTTGGGACAATAAGTAAATATTCCCAAATGAACCATAAATAATAGTTAGTTAGGAAAGTACAAACAACACATGTGCAAATACATGTTCAAGACATGTGAAGAAGCTGTCAAAGGAGGGGACCACCCTAACTGAATTTGGTTAGGGTAGTTAGGGGGAAAAATGTGCAGAAGGTACCACTCCACGTGGGGCCTAAATTCCTAACCAATTCTAGACTCTAACCTACTGCCCTAAATAGCTAAATAACCTAGTAGCAAATGAAATAAACTAATTGGTACACCCGACAACCTAAGACTTAACCGGGTGACACTAACCTAGTAACTAGTTAAAGAGACCACCTAGTACCTAACCTAGGATGGTCCAAAAAGTTAGTTATGGTCCTAACAACTTAGGGGTACTTTATTAATTCCCGTAGGTTACCTAATTAATTAATTTATAAACTTAATTAATTAATTTAAAAGGGCTAAAACCGAAACTACAGAGGAAATTTCCAGATTTCGGTTAAGACAAGAAAGGGAAAACCTAGTACCTAACCTAGGATGGTCCAAAGAGTTAGTTAAGGTCCTAACAACCTAGGGATACTTTAGTAATTACCCTAGGCTACTTAATTAATTAATTTAGCAACTTAATTAATTAATTTAAAGGGGCAAAACCGAAATCACAAAGCAATTTCTAGATTTTGGTTAAAACAAGAAAAAAAAAAACCTAGTACCTAACCTAGGATGGTTCAAAGGATTAGTTATGGTTATAACGACTTAAGGGTACCTTAGTAATTACCCTAGGTCACTTATTAATTAAATTAGACATTTAATTAATTAAATTAAAGGGGTCAAACCAAAATTCTTATGCTAACCTAGTACAATTCAAGAAATATCCTAGTACTTAACCTAGGATGGTCCTAAAGGGTTGATTATGGTTCCAATGACTTAGGGTTACTTTATTACTTACCCTAGGTCCCTAAATTAATTAAATTAAGAATTTAATTAATTAATATAAAGTCAAAATGTTGACCAAAACCATAGTCAACACCAAAATTCTAGATTTTGGGTCAAGTCAACATTCTCCTATGTTTAGTCAACTTAGGAGGGGCTTTTTAGTAATTAGTTAATTAATTTATTTAATTAACTTATTAAACCTAAGTTGTATAATTCAAGATCATTTCTTAAACCTAAAATCACGTTCAAACTCATAGAAAAAAAGGACGCAAAAACAGTAAGCAACGAACGCAAGAAAAAGGCAGAAAATTTCATTGATTCTCCTAGGCGATTTCAAGGTTTCTCCAAGTTTTAGTTCAAGGTGGTCTTCGTAGATTAAGTTCTACATAAGCTATGGGTTTATCTCCTGGACTTCTTTATCCAAGAGAAATTTCTTTCGAATGATTCAAAGATCTTGAAAACTAGGGTTATTTCCCGTTGTTCTTGTGGAACTCCTTTCCCTAATATCCTTGTTACGATTTCAATGTTGAATAGGTTAGAAATCATGTTGTTGGTATGTGGTGCTGGCTGATCTTAATATGTATGGTTTTTGATTAAATAATTATTGAATGAACTTATTAATTGGACTTGTTTGATGCTAAGTGTTATTACGTGAATTAAAAGAATGATACTATGTTAATGATATGTCCGAAAATGTTATGTATGAAGATGTTACAGTCTGTTGTGCATGCTTGCCGTTAATATGACGTTATGAAGATGATATATTCATGAAATGCTAATATGATGTTGTCCAAGATGTTTAAAAATGTTATGCCAAAAGTTATGTTATAAAGTTGGCTAAAAAGATCTCCATGAAATCATAATTTGAGTGATTGTTGGCTTATGCCAAAATGGCTAACAATACATTGTCCAAAAGGGATGCATGCAAATGGCTATAATGTTATGATTAATAATTTAATTGGCTAATGAATAAAGGTATAATAATGTAAGCATGAATGAATATAACTTTGGTTTATGCCAACAAAGAAGTTATGAAGTCTATAGCCAATTGTTTATGCCAATACTAATCTTATGCCAATAAATTGGCTGACACTACATTGTCAAACAAGTTGTAGGGAATTGGCTATAATATTATATGAAATAACTAAAAGATTGGCTAATGTATAATGTATAAAAACTTAAGCATGTTGAACATGAAAATTGGCTTATGGCAACAAATATGGTTATGAAATCTATGCCCAATTGTTTATGCCAATACTAATCGTATGCCAATAAAATGGCTAACGATACATTGTCTAAAAGTGATGCATGTAAATGGATATAATATTATGTTAAATAATTAAAAGATTGGCTAATGGTTAATACATATTAAATTTAAATATGAACACACGCAAAATTGGCACATGCCAACAAAAATGGTTATGTAGTTTAATATTCAAAGGTTGAGGCCAATACTAATCATATGCCAATCTTGTGTAGTTAGAGTATCAAATGATAATATAAGCACTTCTAAACTAATTCAATGAACCCATAACCAAGGGCATGCCACTCATTGGGACAACTCCCAACATGCTCTAAAAGAATGACATATGAACTCATGAAACTCATTGAATGAAGTGCTCATCGTCCATAAAGGATGATATGAATCTACTACACTAAAGTAAGTAAGTAACGTGAGTTATAACATAATTAACGGGGTCTAAGTTAAGTAAGTGACCAGAATGGGGTGTTAAAGGAAGTGAGACAAGTCTTACTTACACCTACGCTACTATGTTAAAAGAATACTCACGAATGAAGGTGTTAGAATGTGTGAGACTAGTCTCATTAACACCTAAGGATGATATGTAAGGGCAATTCACATTCATCAATGTAAAGTAAGGATGATATGTAAGGACAATTCACATTCATCAATGTAAAGTAAGGATGATATGTAAGGACAATTCACATTTCATCAATGTAAAGTAAGGATGACAAGTCATCAAAAGAGTAAATAAATCTAAATCACATTCTATATGTAAGTGCAAGGACAATTCACACTTAATATGTAAATAAGAGATGAGAAATCATCTAATGAGATATGACTACCTCATGCTAGAAGCAAGCTTCGATGATGTATGAGTTGAATGTAAATAGGAACTTTAAACTGAGCATCGATAGGCTAGTTATGAGTGGTGATACCTTTTTTCGGGAAGGGCGGTGGTTCACGTAATTCTCATGAGATGAGACTGTCCACCAAGGTGGGTATGGGTCTCCCTAAATCTCCTAGTCTTTGAACTATGCTGCCAACATAGGGAACTAGCCAGTGGTTTTCCACCTAAGCGAGCTAGGGATGTTTTGGTTTCACCTTGGCCAGTGACTCCACCTCTTTTCGGTGTGGGGAAGACACCAGATTTCATGAGCTTACATGATCTATGTCGGTTAAAGTTGAAGTTCCTCAAAGTATGAAAGATAAAGAAATGAACGATACCGAAGGTGTTTGTGCAAGACAATCAGGAGGTGAAATCAGATTCAAGTAATGACTTTAGGTCATTCTTGGTCATTGCACTTCATGATCCCGATGAGAGTCTTAAACTTCATCCTAGGTATAGATGGTGTTTACATCAGCGTACGAATGAATGAAATGAATAATGTGAAGTATGAATGAACTAATGAAGCAGACTCTGTGTTTGCTAAAGAAGGCCCTCGGGTTGAGGTCCATATGTTGGGCCCTCACTTGAGATGTCTTAATGCTACATCCACAATTCCAAGGTCTCCTAGATATGAAATGTATAATATATAAAACATGAAAACGTTAACTAAATAACCCATAACTTCCCTAACATGAAAGTAATGAATCAATGGAATGATCAATAGAAAATGGCTTACGAAATGTAATAAATATATAGTGTAATGAATGACTTGCTATAAGAATAGTCAAAGCATGTCCAATGAAGTTTACAATAAGTACAGGGCATAGCTAATAATGAATCTTTATTTCATGAAAATGAACAAAGCCAAATAAAATTGGCTTATAATGACTTCCTTTATTAGGAAAATATCAAAGACAATAATGAATTCAAATATGCTTATCCAAAATGATTAACTAATGTATTCAGCCAAGAAAGAGTGGCTTATAAAGAATTCATGACCAAAGTAAGCAAGATCATAAGCTTTAATGATATGCCCCAAGAACTATGCACATTATGCAATCAACTAAAGAATGAGTATAGTCAATAAGTATTGACTTATAAATATATTCATGCCCCAAATTATAGTTAAGTCATTTCCTTAATCTCTTGAATTACTTACTTAATTTATTACGGGTATGGGACTACAATGAATCATTGCACTTGTAAGTAAAACATAGGGACAAAGGAGTTATTGAACTACACAACAACAAGAAGAAAAAGACTGAAAAATAATGTACAAAGAGGAGCTCTCGGCCTAAGAGGATCAAAATCTCAATTCTTTGCCCGAGTTGTTCTAAAATTATGTTGATGATACTAATGTCTTGTAATCATATAGAAAATAAGTTGTGCGCTTTGAATGCATTAAAATACATCATATTCATACCACAATTCACAACTAACGAATTAGGAAAGTCTAATGACTAGACTTTCCAGAATGGCATGTTGCTTAGGAAGAGCTTTCATTGATCATGCATAGATTTATGTGTATGTGTGAATACACCCATACTTAGTACAAGTGGTGTACTAACCCCCAACTATTTAATATTTTCATAGGTGCAGGTCAGAGGATAGATTGACGACATTTGCAGCGATTTGGACTTCAGCGTTTCTCCAAACCATTTGGTATATCCTCTTGATTTTGAGGATGCTACAATATTAGTCTAGATTTAGATTTAGACATAGCTAGTGGATGTTGTCCCTAGCGTTTCTTTCATATTTCATTTCGAACCTTTCGATGTAAGGCCGTGTTTGGCAAACTATTTATGATATATTCATCTTCAGTTTCGAATTGATTCTTTATGTTAGATGGTTGTCTATTGATGTTGATATTAGTATGTAATGATACATATGTAATGACTATATGAAGTCTAAGTAAACTTAATACATATAAAAAAATTTAAATTTCCGCAAATTTAACTAGATGAATGTGATGAATGCAAGATGAGGCTTGTCTGCGACTCTGAGAGGTCAACTACGCCGGTGGCGGTTCGGATTCCAGAATCCGGGTTGTGACATCATCGTGACAATCATTCACATGAATTGATACCTCTTCGCAAAATTTTTGGCGAGAAGATGGCCAAGTGTTTTGATTTTGATGACGCCCAAACGTTATTTCAACAGGATGATGCCCGTTGCCTCCATTTAAAAATGCTGCAAGGGAGGAATTTGCACCTTACTGATAATGGTAAGCTTTCAGATTCGTGGAACGAATATATAATAAGCCTTCATTTAGGCTATGTAACCCTTAGGCATGATTCAAATTTCATTGTGGTGTCCTACAACCCCATCAGATTTAGTCGACAATTAAGTTTTTGTCAAAATGTTTCCAGAGATATTATGGAGCGCCCTTACGATGGTGCACTAGTAAAATTGGTGAAACTCCGGAATCCCTCTTTTTGACTTAATACTTTTTCTAAAGTCATATTTCCAATGTGCATATTAGAGGGTGCTCCTTTAATGACCTGCGAGTATGTAGACTGGTGGACATCCCAAAGGATGAATACTTCCCAAGGAAACTTCAACATCATTTTGGAAAAGACATCCTTTTCATAATCTCAACTGAAGTCATATGATACTTTTCAAGTCGCTAAGACCTCACCCAAGTCTAACCTTGAAAGATGGGGATGTGCCTCCGAAATCAAAATTGAAGCACCTCGCATTAGCCTGAAAGGTGACTTTACCTGCTTACAAAGTTTGCCATGGAAGACGTGGTTCTTCCAGAACAAATGAACATCATGTATCATCTGAAGATGGTAATGTCAATACGTCAAACCTTGAGAAGCCTTGTGATGAAATTTCTCATGTGTATGTTTCGCCGGATGTTTTTTCAACAACCCAATGCATCTTCCAGTCCAACAGATCGTCACTGGAATCGTTTAACAAGAAAGGCACAAGAGCTAGATGATTCTTGTTATGATATTGATATTTGAGATACAATTGTTATTATTGATGATAACGATTTTGTTTATGAGGATCCGAACTCGGCATCGTTGTTTGAATTAGCAAAACAAGTGAGGCCCCCTACATTTTTTTTCAAAGTTTTGACCCTAATCATCTTTTTGTTCTTACCTTTTTTATATTTTTCTTTTTTTTAGTTGAGATTTCAAGAACTATATGGTGGCGACCTTAACAATGGCACGATTTCAGATTTCATAATAGATCTTACTGATCATGATGCGGCTGCAAAATACTTTCATTCTTCCATTAATGATGATCAACCTTCATTTTGTTGGATGAAAAGGCAAAAATAAATGAAAGAGTTTGGAGACAGAAGGTTTCTTTTACTGCAAAACTTTCTTACTTTAAAACCAAAACTCCTATTGCCTTTTTATAGGCTTACAATTAACTACTAAAGCTACAAAAAAGAAACATACAAATGATGAAAAACATGGAAAAAGTGGTAAACATGGTCTACTACAATAAGAATATAATTTCATTGACTATGTAAAACAAAAACCCACTATCCTAGAAAATAGACCCACAATCTGATTTCTTCAAACTAACTATTTTGAAGAATTAGTCAACATTCCCCCTTTCTTAAAAATCACAAACTCCCATTTGTCGTCTGAAGAAGTCATGCTTGTTTCGGGGCAACGACTTTGTAAGAACATCATCAGTCTATTTATTTGTGCCACAAAGTTCCAGTGAGATTATTCCACCAACGACTAGATCACGAATAAAGTGATAACGAGTGTCCATGTTCTTTGTTCTACTGTGAAAACCAGGATTTCTTATCATAGAAATTGACGCCTTGTTGTCACGCCATATTTTCGTTGGACCAATCTGCTCTTGTTGAAGAGCTACTAATAATTTCCTTAACCAAACATCTTCACAACATGCTGAAGTTGCATCCATGTATTCTGCTTCCGAAGATGATAAAGGTACTGTATCTTTTTTTTGAACTCCATGAGACTGCTCCAGAGCCAAGACTAAAATCATTCCTGGATGTGCTCATGCGATCATCCAAGTTACCTGCCCAATCACTATCAGTAAAGCCAATTAATCTGAAACCTGATACTTTTGAGTACCAAATTATGTGACTTGTTGTACCAGTAACATATCGCAAGATCCTCTTGGCTGTACCTAGGTGTTGCTTAGAAGGATTATGCATAAACCTTGAAATCAAATTGACAGAAAATGTTATATCGCGTTGTGTTAGATAAGTAGTTTAGACCACCAACCAAACTTCTATCTAAGAAGCATTTGCTTCACCTATACCATTATCGAGTACCAACTTCTCATTCATATTCATAGGCGTGAGAGGTGGATTACAATTCAACATGTTGAACCTCTTTAAAAGCTTAGTCGCATATTTCCTTCGTGAAATAAAAATTCCATCAGAACCTTGTCTCACCTCAACCCCAAGAAAATAATGCAGCATGCCCAAGTCGGAAATCTTAAATTTACTCATCATGCAACTCTTAAATTCAGAAGCAATAGATTCACAAGAGCCCATATATATAAAATCATCGACATAATGACAAACAAACAGAAAGTCACTATTACCTCACTTTTTCACATTAAGTGTAGGTTCATTTTAACTTTTCCTGAACTACTGCTCTTGAAAAAGAGAGTCAATTTTTCCATACCATGCCCGTGGTTCTTGCTTTAAACCGTACAACACATTATTCAATCTGTATACTTTACTCTTTCATTAACTAAAAATGAAGCCTTCAGGTTGGCAAAGATAAACTTATTCTTTTAACTCTCCATTTAGGAAAGAAGAATTAACATCAAATTGGTACACACGCCAGCCAAGTTGAGCAGCCAAGGCTAGAGTAGTTCTAACATTTTCGAAGTGAGCTACTGGTGAGAACTTCTCATGAAAGTCGATTCCTTGTTGTTAAGAGTATCCTTTTGCAACAATTCGAGCTTTATGACTTTTGACAATTCCATCAACATTGTACTTTGTTTTGAAAATCCATTTTATCCTGATAACATTCTTACCTTCCGACAAATCAATTAACTCCTAGTTTTGATTTTTCTCGATAGCCTGAATGTCTTCAATCATTAAATCCTACCACTCTGGTTGCTTTGCTAACGTCTAACACTAAAATTCACGTCGTGGACTTGGTTCACCAAGGGCAAAATTTTTGGTCCGCGTCGCATACTCTACTTTCCCAAAAATTAATTCCAAAAATCTTGTGGGAATAGCTCCGTGACGCAGACTTGTTTCTCGACGATAATTCTGAAACTTTAAGTTAAGTTTGACTTATCTAAAAGGGGCCTTTTAATGTAGGGGTGTTTTATGTATTTTGGGGGTGTATTATGTACTGGTTTTAGGTCATTATAAAATCATTCTCCCATCAAAAACGCCAAACCCTCAATTAGAAATCAAAAATTTCCAAAACCCTTAAAAGTTCTTCTCTTCCAAAATTCTCTCAATACTCCATTGAAGGTCAAGGTCTTGGAGCTTGGGCTATGGATGCCAAGGGATTTCTTCACCAAATCTCATGGTTTTCTTCATATTAAGGTATGGTAGTTCATCCTTGAACCTTCTTTCATTCAAGGAACCATTCCAAAGAGATTTCGAAAAGGGTTTCAAACTCCAACTTCTTCTATCTTTGGCTCTAAGCATGAGTCTTTGCATGAAAACATTTTAAAAGATTGACATATGCTATTTCTAGGTATAGTTGATGATTATAAATTCAAAACCCCAATGAACCCATGCTCATTCATATTATCAACTTTTGACTTATTGAGTAGGTTTAATGTACATGATTAGATAAAGTTAGAACTATGGTTTTCTTTATATTATATTGTGATTAGATACTGCCTTAAATGCTTTATTATGGTGCATTGTTGGAGATATTGAGAAAAGGTGGTAAAGGCTTGGATTAAGGGTAAGTTTTTCTATCTTGCTTCATTCTTATTGTGAAATGATCTTGAGTGGTATGGTACACCTTTGGTGGCGGTGTTTAGCTGAAGTATATGAATATATATGTGTATTGTGAGTATGGCCTTGAAGGTATAGTATGTGAAGTAAGGTGATGATTACGATGTATATGCATGATGTGTTTTAGAAAGTTGAAAATGTGTATCTTAAAGATGTTATGTTTAAATGAAGTATTTTCATATGTGAAGTATGATAGTGTGTGAAGTATGACGGATGTAGGTATCAGCATGTTTAGAAGTCGATGTTATGGATTATGGTGATTATCTAAAAGGTGTGGTCACATGTACTCACACACACACCCTTTGAATGTGTGATTGAAGTTATGAATGAAATGGGGGATTTTGTAGTGTAGACACTCTTTGTGAGTAGAGGTGAAGTGTCTAGACCATCCCTACTTTTCCTATAGTATGAAAAGAGGGATTTTTGGGTGAACACTCTTCATGAGTTGAGATGAAGTGCTTAGTAGAAACCTCACTATTTCTAAGAGCTCTCTAAGATAGGTGTGAGGTTGGATACCCTTCGTGAGTTGAGATGTGGTGTTCAAAAGTAACCTCTAGAGATAAGTACCCTTCGTTATTTCAGATGTGGTGCTAAATATCTATCCCTTAACCTAAAGCTAATAAATGTTTAAGACTTCGTGGGGCAGTTATGCTTAGCACGAGAGGATTTGAAGAAGGGGTGGGTACACTTCATGAGTAGAGATGTTGTACCCAATGTACCTCTTGAGATGAGTGCTCCTCATTAGTAGAGAATGAGTTACTTAGAAGCAATCTCCTTATCCCTTAACTATGCGCCGACATAGGTGTAGCTATTGGAAAATCCATGTAAAGGCTAAAGAGAATGACCCTACCTTAGGAAAGTGGGGATCCCTCATCCGGTAGGGGTTAATACCGGGATTCCATGTCTAGCTCTCATGATCTATGTCCTTTAAATCTAGCCCCCACATATGAATGTAATGAACTAAGTCTTCTAAAGGGTGTACTACTTAGGGTAGGTGGTGGAATGGGACACTATATATCCATTGCACAAATAGGCATTTGGAGGGAGTCTTGGTGTGTCGTTATATGAAAATGAGTGAATGGATTGTTATATGATGTAAATAAAGTAATGTGACTTTATGTCTAATGTTAAGGAAGCATGTTGATCTTATGTCTTGTATGATGAAAGCTATGTATATGATGAATGTGATGTGCCTAGTGTAAGGGAATTCCTAAGAAGCACTAAGGTGGGAGTAGTAGTATGGGATGCTACTTTCACATTACAAAGTGTAACTTGGGGGTTGTCTAGAAGGATGGTCCTTATGTGAAGTTCTTAAATGCATGTATGTTCTTCAAGTATCTTAGTAATGAATGTTGACTTGTGAAATGAGATGAAGTATGCTTATCTTGGTAGTCTTAGGGATCATTTTGGTGTGTATCAAAGAGATTGTATAGACGGTTTCTTCATGTCTCACCTTAGTGAATCTTCAGATAATTTGGGATAGGAAGAGCCTATATAACAAATGAGTTCACAGTGAAATATGATCTTATGTTGAAATTATGGAAGTTTTACCTTATGTGCTAAATGATAATTTATATATTGTTTTGTGACTTTATTCATGAAGGTTTTACTAAATTAGCATGAAAGCTTTATTTCAATTAAAATGTCCTCTTTTGCATATTTTTGCATAATGCCATACTTAGTACAATGTTTGTACTAATCCCATACTTTTCTATACTCTACAAATATAGGTTGAAGTCAAGTGAAGGTTATTAGAAGGCGAAGCTTGTGAAGTTGACTCTCTCAAGTCCTCATATATTCGAGGACATAGTCTATGTTTTTTTAGTTCTTCTTTAAGACTTGTATAAGACTTATTATGTAATTTCTTTCAATGTAAAGGGCCGTGACCCTAAGATGTTTAAGATGTGTCTTTAAGTTGGCTTGTGACGACGAGACTTATCGTTAGTTTTACAAAAGAGTTTCTTATTATTATTCTTGTGAAAAGTTTTAATTCTGCACTACTTTTCAGACTTATATAATAAATGATAGCTAAGAGGCTTGTACAAGACCTCCGAAAGTGTAACGACCCTAAAATGAACTAGGACTATCTAGAGCTTCAATAGGCATCTAAGGTCTTCTAATTAACTTAATTAATGTGTATGTGAGTTTTGAAGTCATTCCGGTTGAGTTTGAAGTCAAACATCAAGGGACGACCAAGACGTTCGACGACTAGTCCTTATGTGCTTGCATGTTCTTATGTGTGTGTCTTGAGTTTATAACGTATTTAAATGGTGTATTATAGTGTTTGGAGGTAGTTTATAAAGTTTGGAAGAGTTTGGAGGTCAAACGTCCAAGAATGTCCGAGACGTTCAAAAGTTAGCCTTTGGACGTGCTTGTGTGTTTGTGTGTGCCTTAGCATGTTTCATAACTTGTTTGATGTTGAAATTTATAGGGGAGGTTCCTAAGACCTAGACGTGCATGTTAGGGGTTTAAGGTCCGGGAATGAATCCACCTAGGACCCACAAGGGGCCCTAGAGGAGGACCCCAACTCAAAGGGGCAGACTGCCTGGCAGTGGCAATCAACGACCCAAAACGACGGCCAGCCATTCAAACAATGGTGCGTTGATGGGTTGAGTCGATAGATTATTGTAGCCTGCAGGTTGGGTATTTTCAGACCTAAACAGTGGACCCCAATCGACGGGGCGTAGACCAGTTGATGGCCCATCGATGGGAGGGCGTTGATGGCACCAATAATCTGCCTGCAATTTTCTACCATTCTTGGGGTGTTTTGGGAAATTCACCCAAGTCTTATATATGAGGAGGACGGTTTGTTTAGGTGTATTGGGTATTTTATGAGTATTAAAAAGGTTTGACCCTCATTTAGACCCTAACACCTAAGTCAAAACCCTTTACTTCCCAAACTTTCTTCAAAAACCTCCATGAGAGCTCAAGATGAAGATGGAGCTTGATGATGGACTTTAAATGTAGTTTATTCTTAAATTATCTTTGGATTCTTATAATAAGGTATGTGAGTTGTTCATGTAAGGATTTATATTCACTTAGAGTCAATTTCAAAGATGATTTCAAAGATTTCAAAAAGATGAAGAAATCCAATTTCTACTCTAAGTCATGGGTTCTTGCATGAAACGTTTTCAAACATTAAGATATGATATAATTGATGTAAAATTGATGTTTTCCAATGAAAATATCCATGAACCCCTGACCTTCTCAAATCTCAATATTTGGCTATACTATGGGTGAATTGATCATGGCCTGATAATAGTGAATTCATGTGTAGATTGCTTTGGGTTATTGATTTATGTAAAGATCATGTTACATTAGTATATAGGCTGCCTTAATTTGAGTATATTGATATTTTATATTGTTGGATTGTTGTTTAAGAATTGTGGTTATAGCTATTAGTAAGAGCCTTTGTGAGTAGAATTGATTGAAATGGCTAAGGAATGTTGATGATGATGATGGAAAGGTGGTAAGTTGGCTTGATCTCTTTATATTGTGTAGAATTGCATAAAATTTCTATTGATTGGTATGATCCACTTATGGTGGCGGTGCTTATGTGTTGATTATGTGTTGAACATGACCTTGTCGGCATTATTTATGAAAATTGTAGTAGTATCATGCTAGGGTTTATACGAATATATAATGTGAAGTTGATTATGTAAAGTAATGTGATCATGTTGAAGATGTTATGGTTTATATGATAATGTTAGGAGATTTCATGATGAAATACACGTGTAATCTAGTATAATGTGAGGATGTGAAGTGCAGTACTCTTGTAATGCCTAAGTGATCTTGTATGAATGTTAATGTTATGATTCTTCCTTAAATGATGGTATGTGGTGATAAAAATCTAGGAAGTGCCTTATATGAAGATGTTGCATGAGTATGTGTGAGGTTAAGACATGTTGTTCTTAATTGATTATGTCTGACTATGGTAGGCTATGATGAGTCTCTTTATGTGTTGATGTGGTATCTTGTGTGGTAGACCTAGTGTCCCTACTTGGTTCTTAAATGACCTTGTATGAGTGATATGATGAATGGTGTGTCTTGATTTGGTAGACCTAACACTACAAAAAAACCTCTAATTGCCAACAGATTATACTAACAAACTTAAGTTGGTTAGTATTCTACTAAAAAATTACCAACATATTTTTGACCGAATAATATACTAAAACTTAACAAGGAAATTCTAACTGATTACCAACATAAATCTTACTAACTAAGTATTTTAGTTGGTAAATACGGCGGGAAAAAATGGTGCCAAATTTAGCAACCTTCTATCAATGGATTACCAACAGAAATATTACTAACGCACACCTTTTGTTGGTAATATTACCAACGAAGTATATTGTAACACCCCGTAGCCAAAACAGACCAAAAATCAGTTTTTCAGAAATCAGCAGGTGCAGTCGACGTGACGATCGATGCATCGTAGCCTGACCCACGGTCGATCCTGCATAACCGTCGATGGAATGAGAGACTCCCAAAAACTCAGCTGGGAAAAATTGGCTAAGTCTTGATCGACGGATGGACCGTAGGTCAGACGACAATCCGTAGTCCGTGACTGTCAATCGATACCCCCTTCAGCACTCTCTGACAAGGACCACGGGTGACCATCATGGTATGTAAGTGGACTCACGGTCCGTAGGTCTGACCGTAGGTGGGAACTAGCAGCCAGTTAGGGGGGAATGCAGTAGGGTCAATTTCAAATGATCATAAATCTTATCACAAAATGAATTAGGTGTCCCATGACATATCAACAGATAGATAATTGAATTAGATTTCCATAGCCACCGACCTTGATAAAATTAGAGATCCGAATAAAAAGTTATGCCCATTTTAGTAAAGGCCTGTCGAACAGACCCAAACGACGGACCGTCGATGGAACGACGGACCGTCTGTCCAGGTCGTCCTTTGGTCCAACAGCAACTTACCCAGGGGTGTTTTGGTCTTTTACCACTTTGTTTAAACCTTAAGATACATCGTTTTGACCCTAAATCATCAGATTTTAGTCAGTTTAAGCCTAGAAACATATGTAAAACTTACCTAAGTCAAAATCATTAATCAAAAGTTAGAAAATTAGAAGAAAGAAAGGAGAAAAAGCTCAAGAACCCTAGTTCAAGAATGCAACAAGTTTCCAACAGTTCCAGACACGAAATCTAAGTATTTTTCCATGAATTTCATCACCAGGTATGTGAGATTTCACTAGTGGGTTACTTTCACCCATTGGGTCCCTAGTTTCAATTAGTTCTTGATTCTCTTATCATGATTAAACCTAGGGTTCCTAGAATTACAGCAGAACTTCATGATTTATTTAAAGTATACGCTTCAAATCAGATTATCATGTTATTACTCAGATTATCGCATGAATTCCAGAACCCTAGCTTTGTATTTCTTTAGTTCTTGAATTACACATGCTAGGTCAGATATTTCAGTTACTTCAGATATACATGCCTCAGTTATTAATGCATCATTATCAGATTAAATGTTGCATTCTCAGTTTGCATGTTCAGTTTTGAGCTATCCAGTATTTTACAGAAATTTAGACATAATCAGTTAACTACGTAAATCAATGGGAGTAGCATAATACCGAGTTGGACTAGGGTTCAGCGTACCCAATTAGTCCCAAAACTACTAGCCAAGTAGGTTGTAAGTCCCCTCTGTAGGCAATCAGTTTAGTGATCACGCCAGCATGCCTTTATACCTTTGGCAGGGTATATTGGGTCCTTTCGATGGGGCGTATACATTGGACTCCACATTTATCTCATGTGATTTTATTATCGATTATTAGTAGCTCCAACAGTTCAGTCAGACTCTCTTGCATTGACCAATTGTCAATATATTCAGTATTCAGTTTCAGCATGTTATAAATTGGTCATTGCATTCAGTTAGCTCAGAATTCTCTATATCATGTTCAGATTGTTATACTTGCTTCTGTGCTTGTTCAGTTATATTTTGTTTCAGCTTTATTCTATCCTACATGCTCAGTACCTTTCAAGTACTGACGCATTCATGCGTTACATCTTCTCGTGATGTAGGTTCACGTTCTCAGCATCCAGATTATGCATAGATCGATTTTCGATATCCAGTTCAGTAGATTCAGTGGTGAGTCCTCATTCTCCAAGGCCAACAATCATGAGTTTAATTTCAGTCTTCAATCATTTAGTTTCAGTTTTGCTACATTTAGCTGGGCCTTGTCCCAGTATTTCTAGTCCAGTTTAGAGGCTTATTTCAGACATAGTTAGTTTCAGCTTAGCGTTGAGTTGATATTTTCTTTGTATTAAGCTCATCATTTTTCATATATCTCACATTTAGCAAATGGGTATTCCCCATCTTTTCATTTTAAGTATGATTTAGCTTCTGCAACAGTTTATTATTCTTTAGTATGCTCATGATCATGCCAGCAGGATTATCTTGGGATCACTTGTGGTCCTAGGTTCCGTGTCCGCGTCTCGGGGGTAGCTCGGGGCCTGACAAACTTAATATCAGAGCACTAGGTTCAAGAGTCCTAGGATGTCTGAAAAGCCGCACTAAGTAGAGTCATTTTCATGGGTGTGAAGTGCACCACATCTAATGACAGGGAGGCTATGAAGTGTTTTAGCAAAACTTCATTTTTTGTTACTCTTATCGTGCGTAAGGGATGATCTAATCCCATTCTAAGTTGATGTTCTACATTTCAGATTATGCCTTTTCATAGAGCTAACGCTAGGAATGCGATTGCCAAGAATGCAAATGCAGCTCCTCCTGTCCCGGATCAAGAAGTCTCCAATGCTGAGTTCAGGAATGCCATACAGATGTTGGCTCAGAGTATGACCCACCAAAATAATCGGGTTCATGCTCCTCTGAATGAAAATGGTGGATCAGCAGCAGCAAGGGTCCGTGACTTTGTTAGGATGAATCCGCCTAAGTTCTTAGGATAGTAGACTAATGAGGATCCTCAGAATTTCTTGGACGAAATTAAGAAGATCTTTGAGGTGATGCAGGTTACTGGGAATGATCGGGTTGAGTTGGCGTGATACCAGCTGAAAGACGTGGCTCATATCTGGTACACTCAGTGGAAGGAGAATAGGGGTACAAATGCAACTCCTATTACTTGGAAGTGCTTCAGTGAGACTTTTCTCGATAGGTTTTCCCCAATAGAGTTGAGAGAAGCAAAGACTCAAGAATTTATGAACTTGAGGCAGGGAAACATGATAGTCCAAGAGTATGGGCTGAAGTTTAACCAACTCTCCATGTATGATCCTCATATGGTTGCTGACTCCAGGGCTCAGATGAATAAGTTCTTGTATGGAGTGTTGCATTTGGTGAAAACAAAATGCAAAAATGCTATGTTACTGGGAGATATGAACATCTCTAGGCTTATGACTCATGCTCAGCAGGTTGAGGGTGATAAGCTTAGAGAACAGGACGAAGAGAATTAGAAGGCTAGGACTGGGAACTATGACTATTCTCAGTAGAAATCGGGTGGTGGAAATCGCTCGCAGAGTCAGCAGAAGTTCTCATCTCCAGCCCCTTCATAAGCTAGTGTTCCATCTTCCAAGAAGAGGTTTGACCAGAAGGTTAGAGCACCAGGCTCTAAGTCTCACGGAAGTGTTTCAGGTACCAAGACTTACCCCGCTTGCCCTAAGTGTGGTAAGAACCATCCAGGCGAGTGTCTTGGAGGAAAAGAAGGATGTTTTGGGTGCGGTCAGTCTGGTCACAGGTTGCGGGATGGTCCTTTGAGACAGGGTCAAGGAGGTAGAAATGGTAGAGCTCAGTCTACAACTTCATCAGCACCAGCAAATTGCCCGACTCAGCAGGGTAACTCATCTAGTACAAGTGGCGGTCAGTGCCAGAACATGTTGTATGCTCTTCAGGCTCGCCAGGATCAGAAAGGTTCTCCTGATGTAGTCACTGGTACGTTACAAGTCTTTGATATTGATGTTTATGCATTATTAGATCCAGGGGCTACTCTTTCTTTTGTAACTCCTTACATAGCAGTCCAATTCAGTGTCAATCCAGAAACTCTCTCAGAACCTTTCTCAGTCTCTACTCCAGTCGGTGACCCAATTATAGCTAGACGGGTATACAGAAATTTCCCTGTCACAGTCTCTCAGAAAGTCACCTCAGCAGATCTAGTAGAGTTAGAAATGGTAGACTTCGATGTCATTCTAGGCATGGATTAGTTACATTCATGTTATGTCTTAGTCGATTGTAGAACTAGGATTGTTTGTTTCCAGTTTCCAGATGAACCAATCTTAGAATGAAAGAGTAGTAGCTTAGCGCCTATGGGTCGATTTATTTCTTACCTTAAGGCCAGAAAGATGATCTCTAAGGTTTATCTCTATCATCTAGTTCGGGTTAAGGATTCTAGCTCTGAAACCCCAACTCTTGAGTCAGTTCCAGTAGTTAGTGAATTTCCAGAAGTGTTTCCAGAAGATCTCCCCGGTGTTCCTCCCGAAAGGGAAATTGACTTTGGAATTGATCTCCTTCCAGATACCCAGCCTATTTCTATTAATCCTTACTGAATGGCTCCAGCAGAGCATAAGGAATTGAAAGAGCTGTTGAAAGACCTTCTAGATAAGGGTTTCATCAGACCTAGCATTTCACCATGGGGTGCACCAGTGTTGTTCGTAAAGAAGAAAGATGGTTCTCTCAGAATGTGTATTGACTATAGAAAGTTGAACAAGGTCACAATCAAGAATAAGTATCCCATCCCCAGGATTGATGACTTGTTTGACCAACTTCAGGGTGCTAGTCATTTCTCAAAGATAGACCTCAGATAGGGTTATCATCAACTTAGTGTCAGAGATAGTAACATTTCGAAAACAACCTTCAGAACTCGGTATGGTCATTATGAATTTGTAGTTATGTTGTTTGGACTAACCAATGCTCCTGCAGCTTTCATAGATTTGATGAACAGAGTGTTCAAACAATACTTGGACTTGTTCGTTATCGTCTTCATTGATGATATCCTCATTTACTCTAGGAATGAGGAAGAACATGCAAGTCATTTGAGAGTTATTCTGCAGACTCTCAAAGATCGCCAGTTATTCGCTAAGTTTAGCAAATGTGAGTTCTGGTTGCAATCTGTTGCTTTCCTTGGTCATATTGTATCTAGCGAAGGGATTCGAGTGGATTCGCAGAAGATAAAAGCAGTGAAACAATGACCTAGACCTACCTCTCCTACAGATATCAGAAGTTTCTTAAGTCTAGTGGGTTATTACAGAAGGTTCGTGGAAGGATTTTCATCCATAGCCTCACCATTGACTAGGTTGACGCAGAAGATGGTCAAGTTTCAATGGTGAGATGATTGTGAGAAAAGTTTTGCAGATTTGAAAACTAGATTGACTATAGCTCCTCTTTTGACTCTACTAGAGGGGTCAGATGGTTATGTGATCTATTGCGACGCATCCAGAGTTGGCCTTGGTTGTGTATTGATGCAGCGAGATAAGGTTATAGCTTATGCTTCTAGACAACTTAAGGTGCATGAGAAGAACTATCCAACTCATGACCTCGAGCTTGCAGCAGTGGTGTTTGCACTCTAGATTTGGAGACACTACTTGTAGGTGTTCATGTAGATGTGTTCAATGACCATAAGAGCCTTCAGTATGTGTTCACCCAGAAAGATTTGAATCTTCGCCAGAGGAGATGGCTTGAGTTCCTTAAGGATTATGATATGAGGTGCATTATCATCCTGGTAAGGCGAATGTAGTAGCAGGCGCTCTTAGTAGACTATCTATGGGTAGTGTAGCCCATGTTGAGGAAGAAAGAAAGGAGCTAGTGAAGGATGTTCACAGGCTTACTCGCTTGGGAGTTTGCCTTATGAGCATATCAGACAATGGTGTAACAGTTCAGAATAGGGAAGAATCTTCTTTGGTAGTGGAGGTTAAGGAAAAACAAGATAGTGATCCAATCTTGCTTGAACTAAAAGGTGCAGTCCACAATCAGAAAGTGGAGGTTTTCTCCCAAGGGGGAGTGGTGTACTTCGCTACCAGGGTAGATTGTATGTTCCTGATGTGGGCGAGTTGAGACAATATATTCTTGCAGAAGCCCATAAATCCAGATATTCTATTCACCCAGGTGCCACTAATATGTACCGCGATCAGCGGGAAGTCTAATGGTGGAATGGCATGAAGAGGGATATAACAGATTTTGTGAGTAAGTGCCCCAATTGTCAGCAAGTCAAGGTAGAACATCAGAAACCAGGGGGTATGACTCAAGAGATCTACATTCCTACTTGGAAGTGGGAAGTTATCAATATGGATTTCATCACAAGGTTACCGTGTACTCGAAGACAACGTGACTCCATTTGGGTGATAGTTGATAGAATGACTAAGTCTTCTCGCTTTTTGGCAGTCAAGACTACAGATTCGGCAGAGGACTATGTCAAGCTTTACATTAATGAAATTGTGAGGTTGCATGGGGTTCCTTTGTCTATCATCTCAGATAGAGGTCCTCAGCTTACCTCTGATTTCTGGAAGTCGTTTCAAAAGGGTCTTGGTACTCAAGTTAACCTTAGCGAAGCATTTCATCCGCAGGCGGATAGACAGGCAGAGCATACTATTCAGACCCTAGAGGATATGTTGAGAGCTTGTGTGATCGATTTCAAAGGTAGTTGGGATGATCACCTTCCTCTAATTAAGTTTGCCTACAACAATAGCTATCATTCCAGCATTCAGATGACCCCTTATGAGGCTTTGTATGGGCGTAGATGTAGGTCTCCTGTTGGTTGGTTTGAAGTAGGTGAAGCAGCTTTGATAGGGCCAGATTCAATCCTTCATGCTATAAAGAAAGTGCAACTCATTAGAGATAGACTTAAGACAACCCAGAGTCATCATAAATCTTATGCAGATGTAAGGAGAAGGGAATTAGAGTTCCAAGTCGATGATTGGGTTTTTCTGAAAGTGTCACCTATAAAAGGGGTGATGAGATTTGGCAAGAAAGGGAAGCTCAGTCCTAGATATGTAGGCCCTTACAAGATCTTGAAAAGGATTGGCAAGGTGGCATATGAGTTAGAATTACCAGCAGACTTAACATCAGTGCATCCGGTTTTCCACATCTCACTCTTGAAGAAGTGTGTGGGTGACCCCGCATCTATAGTGTCATTAGAGAGTGTGGCGGTGAAAGATAGTCTTTCTTATGAGGATGTACCAGTTGAGATTCTTGACCGTCAGGTTATAAGGTTGAGAAACAAATAAATCGCTTTAGTCAAGGTTTTGTGGAGGAGTTAGTGCGTAGAGGGAGCTACTTGGGAAGCAGAAGCAGCCATGAAAGCCAAGTATCCTCACCATTTTCCTTCCGATTCCACTCCATCTTGAGGTAATAGTTCCTCTTCAATTTTCCAGTCATTCATGCGTAAATTCAGTCTTAGAATCATGTTCCCTCCGTTAGTACTTGCATTTTTAGCATATTTGCAAATTCTCGGAACTTAATTCAGTCATAAACTCAGTTCTCAGTGATTAGTAGTAGGGTTTGCAGCTCTCTCCCTCTATTTCAGCTAGTTTAGTCTTCATTCGAGGACGAATGTTTCCAAGGGGGAGATAATGTAACACTCCATAGCCAAAACAGACCAAAAATCAGTTTTTTAGAAAAATTTGCAGGTGCAGCTGACGTGACCATCGACTGACCGTAGCCAGAGCCACGGTCCGTCCTGCATAACCATCGATGGGATCAGAGACTCCCAAAAACTCAGCCGGGAAAAATTGGCTAAGTCTTGATCGACAGACGGACCTACGGTCCGTAGGTCAGACGACGGTCCGTAGTCCGTGACCGTCGATCAAGACCCCCTTCATCCACTCTCTCACAAGGACCACGGGTGACCAGCACGGTTCGTAAGTGGACCCACGGTCCTTAGGTGGTAACTAGCAGCCAGTTAGGGGGGAAATGAAGTAGGGTCAACTTCAAATGATCATATATCTTAGCACAAAATGTATTATGTGTCCCATGACATATCAACACATAGATAATTGAATTAGATTTTTATAGCCACCAACCTTGATAACATCAGAGCTCCGAGTAAAATGTTATACCCATTTTAGTAAAGTCCTATCGAACAGACCCAACCTACGGACCCAAACGACGGACCGTCGATGGAACGATGGACCGTCTGTCCAGGTCGTCGTTTGGTCCGACAGCAACTTACCCAGGGGTCTTTTGGTCTTTTCCACTTTTTTTAAACCTTAAGATACGTCATTTTTACCCTAAATCATCAGATTTTAGTCAGTTTAAGCCTAGAAACATATTTAAAACTTACCTAAGTCAAAATCATTAATCAAAAGTTAGAAAATTAGAAGCAAGAAAGGAGAAAAATCTCAAGAACCCTAGTTCAAGAACGCAACAAGTTTCCAGCAGTTCCAGCCACAAAACCTAAGTATTTTTCTGTGAATTTCATCACCATGTATGTGGGATTTCACTAGTTGGTTGCTTTCACCCATTGGGTCCCTAGTTTTCAGTTAGTTCTTGATTCTCTTATCATGATTAAACCTAGGGTTCCTAGAATTACAGCAGAACTTCATAATTTAGTTAAAGTATACGTTCGAAATTAGATTATCATGTTATTACTCAGATTTTCGCATGAATTTCAGAACCCTAGCTTTGTATTTCTTTAGTTCTTGAATTACACATGCTAGGTCAGATATTTCAGTTACTTCAGATATACATGCCTCAGTTATTAATGCATCATTATCATATTAAATGTTGCATTCTCAGTTTGCATGTTCAGTTTTGAGCTATCTAGTATTTTACAGAAATTTAGACATAATCAGTTAACTACGTAAATCAATGGGAGTAGCATAATACCGAGTTGGACTAGGGTTCAGCGTACCCAATTATTCCCAAAACTACTAGACAAGTTGGTTGTAAGTCCCCACTGTGGGCAATCAGTTTAGTGATCACGCCAGCATGTCTTTATACCTTTGGCAGGGTATATTGGGTCCTTTCGATGGGGCATATACATCGGACTCCACATTTAGCTCATGTGGTTTTATTATCGGTTATTAGTAGCTCCCACGGTTTAGTCAGACTCTCTTGCATTGACCAATTGTCAGTATATTCAGTATTCAGTTTAAGCATGTTATAAACTGGTATTGCATTCAGTTAGCTCAGAATTCTCTATATCATGTTTAGATTGTTATACTTGATTTTATGCTTGTTCAGTTATGTTTTGTTTCAGCTTTATTCTATCCTACATGCTCAGTACCTTTCAAGTACTGATGCATACATGCGCTACATCTTATCGTGATGTAGGTTCAGGTTCTCAGCATCCAGATCACGCATAGATAGATTTCCGATCTCTAGTTCAGCAGATTCAGTGGTGAGTCCTCATTCTTCGAGGACAACAGTCATGAGTTTAATTTCAATCTTTAGTCATTTAGTTTCAGTTTTGCTAGATTTAGTTGGGGCTTGTCCCAGTATTTCTAGTCCAGTTTAGAGGCTTATTTTAGACATAGTTAGTTTAAGCTTAGCGTTGAGTTGATATTTTCTTTGTATTAAACTAATTATTTTTCATATATCTCAGATTTGGCATATGGGTATTTCCCATCTTTTCATTTTAAGTATGATTTAGCTTCCGCAACAGTTTATTATTCTTTAGTATGCTCATGATCATGCCAGCAGGGTTAGCATGGGATCACTTGTGGTCCTAGGTTCCGTGTCCGCATTTCGGGGGTAGCTCGGGGCCTGACATATATATCGGTTAGTAAATATGACAAAAATTGTTTATATAATTTATTAACATATTACCAACGAATTACTAACCAAATATTTACCAACGACAAAATTGTGTTGCTAAATTTACCAACCAAATATAAATGTGTTGGTAAATTAGTAATGAAATGGAATTTGTTGGTAAACTTGCTAACCAATATCAAATTAGTTGGAAATTTTGCTGACGAATAAAGATTGTAGTTAGTAAATTACTAACATCATTAAAATAGTTGGTAATATACCAACCGATCATTAATCCATTGGTAAAATTTACCAACATATTAATTATTAGTTGGTAATATTACATATGAATGTTTAGTTGAATAGTAACTATTACCAACTCTGATAAAATTTATTGGTAAATTACTAATTACTAACTTATATTTTAACAGTTGGTAAATTACCAATTAAAGTTAATTTTTTGGGTAAATCAGCGTCTAGTGTTGAGGATTTTATATTTAGTTTGTGTCATTTGGCATTTTAAGTTTTAAATTTTAATCAAAACTTGACTTTGTGCAATATTTTGGTAAACGTGCTTAGATTAGAACTCCGTCAGTGTCATTAGCTTCGAAATGTTGTTTTTTATCTAACGAGAAGGTTGGTTCATGTTTTGAGGCTTTCATTTTTGTTTGTGCCGTTAGGTGTTTTAAATTTTATGTTTAAGCCAAAATTTGACTTTGGTCAATATTTTTGTGAACGTGCTCAGATGAGAATTTCGTTAGCGTAATTAACTCTAAAGGTCATTTTTTATCCACAAGGATCATTGGTTTTAGTTTTGAGGCGTTCATTTTCGCTTTGTGTTGTTAGGTGTTTAGCAAAAATTTTCCTTTGGTCAATATATTTTATAACATACCCAGATAAGAAAAGTTAGATGCGAAAAAATCTTTATTGATGTAATAAGATAGAGGGTTCAGATTTTGAGGATTTCATTTTTAGTTTATGTCGTTAGGCATTTTCGCTTTAGTTTTGGCCAAAATTTCACTTTACTCAATATTTTTGGTAATCATGAATTTTGTCTCTGCAGTTAGCCATATAATTTCAGTTTTGATCTCATAGGATGGTTGGTTCGGGATTTGAGACTTATTTTCAGTTTGTGCCGTTAAGCGTTTTAACTTTTAACTTTTGGCTAAAATTTGAATTAGGTCAATTGTTTTGGGAAACATGCTCAAATTTGAATTTTATCAGCGCGGTTAGCTGTCAAAGGTCATTTTTCTCTTTATAGGATGACTGGTTGGAGTAAAACCAGGCGAAGAGTCTAATTACTGCTTTTTGTTTCACTTTATAGGGTAGGGTCACCGTGAGGTTTTCATATTCAATTTGTACCGTTAGGCCATTTAACTTTTAACTTTTGGCAAAATTTTGATTTTGCTTAGATTTTTTTGTAAATGTGCTCTGATGAAAATTTTGTCAGTTCGATTAGTTTCGAAAGGTCATTTTTATATCTAACAAGATGTTTCAGGGTTTGAGACTTTCATTTTCAGTTTATGTTGTTAGGCGTTTTAACTTTTGTCCAAATTTTAGACTTGGTCAATACTTTTTGTAAACGTGCTCAAATTAAATTTTTTGATATAATGATATGTGTTATATTGAGATTAATTTAACTTGTTATCATAGATTTTGCATTGTTTCATTCAAATATGATTTATAAAATTGATTAATATTTTTGGATTTATATTCGTGTTCTTAGATTTTTAAATGAAATAAAATAATAAATATTTTACTAATGAATAATCATTCAGTTAACATGTTTTCAATCAATTTATAAGCTAACATTGAACTTGAATGATATATTACCAATAAACTAACCATCAATTATTAAATTTATTAGAAAAATAAATAATCATACTAAAGTATTTAAAATTTATTAGAAGCAAGGGTTGTGTGTAGTGGTAAGTACTCCTGCATCTTTAACCAAGAGATCTTAGGTTCGATTCCCGTTGGGTACATAATCATCTTTGTTAGAGAGTGCTTTACCTTTCAAAGTGGGACTTTCTGGTGTGAATCCAGATTTAGTCGGGCTTCAATGTGGGTACCGAACACCGGATGCAAAACCAAAAAAAATAAAATAAAAAAGTATTTCAAATTTATTGGCAAATTACCAATACAAATTTTTTGTTACTAAAATTACCAACAAATTACCAATGTATGAATCGAAAAATGAAGAACAAAATTTACTAACTCCTTTTCAATTCTTTAGTAAAGGTACTAACGATATACTAACCAAAAATTAGTTGGTAAATTTACCAACGGAAATTTCATGGACATATTTCAAAATTTTGTAACAACATCTTTGGGTGTTTACCAACTGTTTTTTTGGTTGGTAAGTTTACCAAAAAATTAAAATCAGTTGGTAATATTTACCGACGAGTTTTTAGCAACAGATTAATATAAGTTGGCATTTGGTTGGTAACTCAATTTGCCAACCGATTTGATCAATTTATCAACGAATATTTTTGTTGGTAATTGAGGTTCCTTTTGTAGTGTAAGTCCCTCTTTTTAATGCATAAATGATATGTGGATATGTGATTCCTTGACTGTGTAGGCTAAAACACCCTTTTCTTGTATGTATATGATTGATTAATGTATGACCTTGAAATATGTAAAAAAGGTTATGATATCCTTGAAGTTGAAAGCCGTAATGGTATCCTTCTCGTGTGAATGATGGACTTAGGGGTAGGTTGGATGGAACGGCATGAAACCACCCTTAAGAAGGTCATGAAGCTATCCTAGTAACCATTGTGTGGCAGCCCTAGCGGAACCATCTTTGGTAAGGTGTATTATGATTTGGTTATGAGTACTATATGGTACCTCTTCATATGCCCTTTGATTGAATTACTCTATGAGAACAAAGGTTAGCACCGAGTGAGTAGATTCTTATTCATAATTGTGAAGCGCGCCACACTTATGAATGAGAGACTATGTGATTCTTAAGAAATCATCATCTTCTTGTAATCCTATGTCGTGCCTCTAGAGTCTACTTTAGGTTTTCTTTTCACCTAAGCCTTTTATTGTGGTTATAGGTATGAGTACTCGAAGAGCAGCGGAACAAAAGGCCGAGGAAGCGATTGCTAATGTGGGGGATTATCACAACCAAGCTCCTTCACAAGACAATCAAGTCCCTCCACTTGAAGAAGTTGCTATGGGTGATCAAGTTCCGGTTGTTCCTCCACCGCTGACCAATGGAGAGATAAGGGCAGCTTTTCTCAATTTCGCCCAAGCCATGACTTCACAAGCTAATGTCGTCACTTCTCAAGTCCAAGCCATGATGACCTAAGTGAATTGGGAAGTTGGACCCCATATGCCTCCACATGCTAGCACTATGGCTTCTCGTTTGAGAGACTTTACTAGAATGAACCATCATATGTTCTACGGTTCAAAAGCGGATGAAGACCCTCAAGATTTCCTAGATGAAGTGTATATGATCCTATTTTCTATGGGTGTGACTACAGGTGAAAAGGCCGAGTTGGCCGCCTATCAACTCAAAGATGTGGCGCAAACTTGGTACACCCAATGGAGAGATAATAGGGTGCTAAGAGGTGGTCCGGTGACTTAGGAGATCTTCAAGAGAGCTTTCCTTTATCGGTTCTTTACAAGAGAGTTGAGGGAAGCTAAGGTGGAAGAATTCATCAACCTTCATCAAGGAGGTATGAGTGTACTTGATTACTCCTTGAAGTTACAAAATTGTCTAAGTATGCTCCATCCTTGGAGTCTAACCCAAGGGATGAGATTAGTCATTTTATTACGGGAGTATCCGATGACTTGGTGGAAGAATGTCGTTCATGTATGCTTCATGATAATATGAATATCTCTCGTCTAATGGTTCATGCTCAACAAGTGGAAGAAAGTGGACTAAGGAGGAAGAATAGAGAGTCCAAGAGGGCCAAGTCCTTTGAAAGTGGCTCTTCAAAGGGAAGTTTGGAAATTCAAGATAAGCCTAGATTCAAGAAGAGGTTCTCCAATCAAGTCCCTTCCAAATTTCTCAAGGCTCGTGATGATAGGGTGAATAACCCTAAGCCTCAAAAGGGAAGAGGTACTAGTTCACCAAGTAAGAAGACTACTTGTTCCAAGTACGGTAAGAATCATTGGGGTGAACGCCTAGTTGGGACGGACAATTGCTTTGGGTGTGGTAAAAGTGGTCACAAGTTCAAGGATTGCCCTAATATAAAGGGGCAAGACAAGAGTAGTGGGCAAGCACAAGCAAGTGGTTCTAATGTTGATGCTCCAAGAAAGAATCTCTTTTATGCTCTCCGCTCTAGGGGTGAACAAGAGAGTTCTCCCGATGTGGTGACCGGTATGTTACAAGTCATCTCTATAGATGTTTATGCTTTACTTGATTTGGGTGATACCTTGTCATTTGTTACTCCCTGATATTTAGAAAGTTTAATATTTTGCCCGATATTTCGAATGAACCTTTTATGGTGACTACCCCGGTAGGTGAATCGGTGGTTGCAAAAAGTGTATATAGAATTTTTCCTATAATGTAGCCCAATAGAGTCACACATGTTGAATTACTATAACTTGATATGGTTGATTTTGATGTCATTTTGGGAATGGATTGGTTGCCTGCTTGTTTTGCTTCCATTGATTGTAGGACAAGAGTGGTCAAGCTTAATTTTCCTAATGAACCCATCTTAGAGTGGAAGGGGGGGAAGTTCTATGCCTAGAGGTCGTATCATTTCTTGTCTAAAGGCTTATAAGGTGATCTCTAAAGGGTGTTTATACCATATTATGAAAGTTAAACCTTTAAACTCCGAAACTTCTCCCATTGAGTTAGTCCCCGTAGTGAGGGATTTTTTGGAGGTATTTCCTAATGATCTTCCCGGAATTCCTACCAAACGGGAAGTTGACTTTGGTATTGATTTGCTACCGGATACAAATCCCATTTCAATTTCTCCTTATTGGATGGACCCGGCCGAACTGAAAGAGTTGAAGGCTCAACTCAAGGATTTACTAGATAAAGGCTTCACTCAACCTAGTATTTCCCCATGGGGTGCTCCGGTTCCATTTTTAAAGAAGAAGGATGGGTCCCTTAGGATGTGTATTGATTATCGTCAACTCAATAAGGTCACTATAAAGAACAATTATCCTCTCTCTAGGATTGATGATTTATTTGATAGACTCTAAGGTGCGTGTTACTTTTTGAAAATTGACTTGAGATCGAAATATCACCAACTTAGGGTGAGAGATGAAGATATTCCCAAAATGGCCTTTCGAACAAGATATGGTCACTATGAGTTTAGGGTGATGTCTTTTGGCATGAATAATGCCTCGACAGCATTTATGGACCTAATGAATAGGGTGTTCCAAAATTTCCTAGATTCCTTTGTGATTGTATTCATAGATTACATCTTGGTATATTAGAAGAATGAGAGTGATCATATGGGGCATTTGAGAGTGGTGTTACAAGTCTTGAAGGAACACCAACTATTTTCCAAGTATAGCAAGTGTGAGTTTTGGTTAATGTCAGTGGCGTTTCTTGGTCATATCATCTCTAGTGAGGGTGTAGCGGTTGATCCAAAGAAAATGGAGGCGGTTAGAAATTGGCCAAGACCTTTGGCTCCAACCGACATAAGAAGTTTCTTGGGTCTAGCCGGGTACTATAGGAGGTTTGTGGATGGTTTTCCGTCCATTGCATCTCTTTTGACTACTTTAACCCAAAAGAACGTGAAATTTGAGTGGTCAGAGGTATGTGAAAGAAGTTTCCAAATCTTGAAAGATAGGCTTACCACCGCTCCAGTGTTGAATTTACCGGAGGGTACCAAGGGTTTTGTGGTATATTGTGATGCATCCCAAGTGGGATTGGGTTTCATCCTTATGTAACACGGGAAGGTTATAGCATATGCTTCTGGCAACTCAAGGTTCGTGAGAAAAACTACCTAACTCATGATCTCGAGTTAACGGCCGTGGTGTTTGCCTTGAAAATATGGAGGCATTACCTATATAGTGTTCATGTTGATGTGTATACCGACCACAAGAGCCTACAATATCTGATTACTCAAAAGGATTTAAATCTCTGACAACGAATATGGTTGGAATTGTTGAAAGACTAAGAGATGAGTGTTATCTACCACCCAAGCAAGGCCAACGTGGTTTCAGATGCTCTAAGTCGTATGACCAAGGGTAGTGTGTCTCATATGGAAGAGGACAAGAAACACCTAGTGAAATATGTCCATAGGTTGGCTTTTTTGGGTGTTCGATTGGAATATTCTCCAAATGGTGGTTTATGGTCCATCATAACTCCGAATTGTTATTGGTGGTTTAGGTGAAGTCTAAGCAACACCTTGATCCATCATTGATGGAGTTAAAGGAATCGGTTCTTGGCAAGCTTTATGAATCATTCTCCTTAGGGGGGATGGTGTTTTGAGGTACCAAGAGAGGTTGTGTGTGCCCAATGTGGATGATTTAAGAAATCGGATCCTAGAGGAAGCTCATGGTTCCCGTTATTCGATTAATCCGGGTTCTACTAAGATGTATCATGACCTTAGTGAAGTATTTTGGTGGGATGGCTTGAAAAGGGACATAGCGGAATTTGTTGCAAAGTGTCCAAATTGCCAATAAGTGAAAGCCGAGCACCAAAAGTCGGGTGGCTTACTTCAAGATATACAAGTTCCCGCGTGGAAGTGGGAATATTTTAATATGGACTTCGTAGTGGGTTTGCCTCAAACATGAAGGCAAAATGACTCTATATGGGTGGTTGTGGATAGGTTGACGAAATTCGTGCACTTTATCCCTGTCAAGTCTACTTATTTGGCGGAAGGTATTCAAGGATCTATATCAATGAGATTTTGAGTCTTCATGGTGTCCCTTTATCAAATATTTCGGATAGAGGTGCTCAATTTACGTCCCATTTTGGAGGTCGTTCCAAAAAGGGTTAGGTACACAAGTGAAGTTAAGCACTGTTTTTCATCCCCAAACGGATGGTCAAGTGGAGCGTACTATTCAAACCCTTGAGGATATGTTAAGGGCTTGTGTAATTGATTTCAAGGGAAGTTGGGATGAATACGTGCCTTTGGTTGAATTCTCTTATAACAATAGTTACCACTCGACTATATACATGGCTTCTTTTGAGGCCTTGTATGGTAGGAGATGTAGATCTCCAATTGGATGGTTTGAACTTGGTGATTCTTCAATTTTTGGTCCCTAATTGATCTATAAGACTTTGGATAAAGTTCATATCATAAGTAACCGATTGAAAACAGCTTATAGACAGCAATATTCTTATGCCGACAATAGGAGAAGAGAGTTAGAGTTTGAAGAAGGTGATAAAGTGTATTTGAAAATTTCGCCTATGAAAGGGGTGATGAGATTTAGAAAGAAAGGGAAGTTAAGTCCTCATTATGTGGGTCCCTATGAAATTTTACAAAGGGTTGGTAAGGTTGCGTACGAGTTGAGAATACCTAGTGAGATAGCTTCGGTTCATCCGGTATTCTATGTATCCATGCTTAAGAAGTGCATTGGTGACCCCGAGTCCATTCTTCCTATTGAAGGTCTAGATGTGGATGAGAATCTATCCCATTAAGAGATTCCGGTATAAATCCTTGATCGACAAGTGAAGAAGTTGAGGAATAAAGAGGTGGCTTCCGTAAAAGTGTTATGGAAGAACCACATAGTTGAGGGAGCAACATGGGAGGCCGAGGCCTAGATGAAGTCCCGTTATCCTCTTATTTTTTGCTAATTGAGGTTAATTTTTCCTATTAATAACTAAAATAATGAATAAAATTGAATTTGGCTTGTTTTGTAAAGATGTGCCTAAATATGGTAACAGTTTTGCTAAAATGAGATTTTCATGAAAAGATGTTCTTTTGCTTGATTTTCACTTACTTGTGTATTTGGTATGTTGTTGCCTTAATGAAAAGATATTGAGCATGTTGATGTGTTTTGAAATAAGTTTTTGCATAAGTGACACTTTATGTGTTGTTGAGCTCATGTTGATGTTGAGAAGGAAATTCCTCATGTTGTGATATTGAGCTCTTATATGAAGTAATTGATTTTTTGAGTTGCTATGTGTAAATGCCATGTTGTTATGTTGATTTGAGTTGTAACTCATGTTTTAATATGTTGTTGATTGTTTGGGCTGCTAGTATTTAGTTTATCATTTCCCTTCAAAAGATTTTAGTATCATTAGGGAATGAATGTTTCCCGAGGGGATAATGTAACACTCCGAAAGTACAAGACCTAATCTAGAGACTCACATGAGTTTATAAGGTTTGTAACACTGTTTTAAGGTCAAAAAAATGTTT
The DNA here is from genome assembly GCA_016801875.1 of Solanum sitiens. Lineage (NCBI taxonomy): Eukaryota > Viridiplantae > Streptophyta > Magnoliopsida > Solanales > Solanaceae > Solanum > Solanum sitiens. The sequence goes on along the minus strand of JABWTJ010000376.1, from coordinate 1,158,882 downwards.
ATAATTCATGTAGGAAGTTATAGAGTCAAGACGTCAAAGAAACGTCCATGACGTCCGAAGACTAGTGAAAGCGGTGCTAGTATGCCTTAGCCTATTTCACAAGGTTTTAGGAGTTAGAATTTGATGACATTTGGTGGAGAAGTGTCAAACATGTATTAGAGTAGTTTTAGGGTTGAAAAATCTGGGTACGACTCCCCAAGGACCACCCTAAGGGTCCTTGAGGAGGACCCTCCCTAGTTGGCAAAAAAGTTGTCAAAGACAATGTCGACCTACACCTGCCATCGACGGGCGTAGGCTGAACGACGGGGCTTCAATGCCTCTTTTGATGGACACTCAACCATTTTCATGAATTGGCCAAAAACATGGTCACTGAACAAAACAACGGTTGTGCAGGACGGTTGGGGGGAGAGGCGTCGACGGACCTATGGCCCGTAGGTAAGGGTCTCGTAGGTCAGGCCTGCAACTTTTCTGTTTTGTTTTAAATGGTTCGTTTAATTAAGTTAGTTAGTTAGGCGTTTAATTGGGTATTAGTGGGTGGTTAATTAGGTTAGTTAATCAAATATATAAACTACCCTAAGCCTAAACTCAACTTAACAACCCACAAATTCCCAAACCTAAATTGTTCTTCCTTCTCTCTACTTCCTCTCTCAAAGAAGACTCCATAGAAGACCAATGTATAAGGGTTATAAAGAAGCAAGAAGGTCAATTTTCTCCATAATTATTCAAGTATTAACAAGGAATAGGAAACTTTCACCTTTGGGATTCCTTTCCCCAAAGGGTTCTTCCGAAATTGGTTTTCAAAAAGATGATTTCATATGGGTTTCTTTCTAATCCAAATTTGATCTTATAAATTGAATTGTTTATGGTTTATTTTGGTTATTATGATTATATTATTATGTATTATTGTTTAATTATGCTATTTCTTGATGATTTAACCTAGTATGTAGAATAGATCATGAATTGACCCAAATTCCCTAACCCTACGCTATGAACTCATGTGGAATTGATTAGTATTGATGCAATTGACTTAGTTCTTGTGTTAATTACTATTGAAATATGTTATTACACCAGTTGATGGATGAAATTGGATTTCTTGATGGTATGACCAATGATGATGGCTTGTTCAAGGAGAATTGGTTAGACTTTGTGCTCTTGAACCTTTATTTCAATTGTGACGGCTTGTACTTGGTGATGAAGTTCAATTGAAGCACGTCTTATCATTAAACTACGTAGGTGTTGGTATGATGATGCAATTGAAATGTCTTGATTATGTGAAGATGTGAGATTATGTTTAAGATGAAATGATATAAGGTTGATTATGAATTGCCTATGTGCCTTATTATGACATGATGATGATAATGTGTTGATCTCACAAATGAGGGTTGTATTGAAAGGGTATTCAAGTCATGACCGGAATCTGGACCCCAGACGAGACCGGCGTCGTTGACCTCTCAGAGGTCGCAGACAAGCCTACTTACGTCATTCTTACTTCATCTAGGTTAATTTTAGCAGAAAATTTGAACTTTTTGTTTCCTTATTTGATGATAAACATTTTAAACTTAACATCATGGGCGTTCACAAATCAACCATCTAATATAGAGATAATCAAATGAAAGAAACAGTGCAATACTGTAATAAATGAATAATTGCCAAAATGGCACCAATACAATGTCTGAAATAAAAACGGAAAGAAACACTAGTGGAACATGCTCCACTAGCTAAAGCCTATATCTAAGCTAGATAGTAACGGTAGACATCATCGAAAGCATGAGGGCCTACCAAGTCCGGATGAAAGCTCCACGTCCGGATAGCTGCAACGTCAACCTATACGCTCTAGCGTCCACCTGTGCCTGCACCTAAAAATATAGAGTTGTATGGGATTAGTACACACTTGTACTAAGTATGGGTATATGCAAGTACACACCAAGGACATGCATGAGTAAGAATTGCTCTTTCCTAACAACATGATTATGGAAAGTCAAGTCAGTGGACTTGCCAAATTGGGATTAGGAAAGTTAGTGAACTTTCCAAATTTGGATTACGAAAGTCAGTGAGCTTTCCAAATTTTGATTACGAAAGTCAGTGAGCTTTCCAAATTTGGATTAGGAAAGTCATGCCAAGAGAGTAACATGCATCATCACATTTATCATATTGCACACAGCACATAACATCTTACACATAGCACATATCATATAGCATACAACACATAACATCTTTTATAACATTCATTCATATGCCATGAGACCTTGGAATCATGGACTTGGCATTAAGACTTTCCAAAATGAGGGCTCAACATATGGGACCTCAACTAGGGAGTCTTTATTAGCAAACACATAGTCTGTTTCATTCATTCATACGTACTTCATTTTATTTCGTTCATAGGCTAGTGTGAACACCAGCTATACCTAGGATGTAGTTTAAGACTTTCATCGGGTTTGTTGTGCAATGATCAAGAATAACCTAGTGTCACTACTTGAGTCTAGCTCACCTCTTGATTATCCTAACGTAACACCTTTGGTATCATTCATTTCATTATGTGCATTATTTGAGAATGGCCTCATTCATTAATTGGAAACTTTAACTTTAACCGACATAGATCATGTGAGCATCATGAAATCCAGTGTCTCCCCCACACCTAAAAGAGGTGGAATCACCGGCCAAGGTGACCCAAAACATTCTAGCATACATGGGAATTTAACCCCGCCAGATCCCTATATTGGCAGTATAGGTTCGAAGACCAGGAGATATAAGGAGACCCATACCCGGCAAGCTGGACAGTCTCATCTCATGAGAGTTACGTGAACCTCCGGCCTTCCCAAAAGAAGGCATCACCGCTCATATCTAGTCTATCAATGCTCAGTATAAAGTTCCATTACATTCAACTCATACGTCATGGAAGCTGGCTTCTAGTATGAGGACATCATAGCTCAATATATAATTTCTCATCTCATCATTTCTATTAAGTGTGTTAATCTCAATACTATCATTAGAGTGTTCATAGAGACTGATCTCTTCATTAACTTTACACTCTCATAGTTGAGTACGTTTTTGGTAACATTTTCATTTGAGATTGTTCTCATCTTTTACATTAGCCTCATATCATGTTGTCACCACATTCATTAACATTTGCACATTTCCTCTTCATAATTACTCACCCCATTTTACGTGAATGTTCATTTCATCATATGCCAATGTACTTGGCCATTTGTGTGTTTCACACTCTTACTTAACCCTTCTAGGGTTTCTTCATTTCATTACATACATCTTAGGTTCACTTATTTTTAAACGTATGTTAGACTTATGGGTCTATACATACAAGCCATGAGGCTTCATTCATAGTTCGTTAAGTGACTCATATATTCCTAAGATTATGTAGTAAAAGACTTATGTATCTTGTATATATGTCAAGATCTCGATTTCGATCTAAGTAGGTGGCATTATTCTTGAACATTTAATTCACGTATGACGTATGTATCAATACGGGAATTTGGGCAAGGGAATTCAAGTTCGAACCACTTGGACAATACTTACATTTTTCCTTGACTTTATTTTTAGTCTTCATGACATTGGGACCCTAGATCGAGCCCCAACATCAACATTCTATCTTTATTTTTCTCCTTGGGTTTTCCCTTTATTTAGCCGAAGGGTTGTGGGATCAAACCTCCACAACCCCTTTTATTTTTCATTTAAAATTTTGCATTGACCTATTCGCCTAGACCAAGAGGTTGTGGGATCATACCCCCACAGCCTCTTTTATTTTACTCTTTATTTCGCTGGGAATTGGGAGGTTGTGGTTTCAAACCCCCACAGCCTCCTTAATTTATTTTTATTTAAAAATTGCCTTAGCTTATGCGTAGACAGTGAGGTTGTGGGATCGAGCCCCCACAGCCTCACTTTATTTTCTTATTTAATTCGCCCATTCTCCCTTACAGCCTTGAGGTCGTGGGTTCGATTCTCACGGCTCACACTTTATTTATTTTTATTTTAGTTCCCTTCATTCGCTGCCTGGAGGTCATGGGTTCGATTCCCACGCCTCCCATTTTATTTATTTAAATTGTTGCTCTCTCCTTTCTCAACCAGTAGAACCAATTTCGAATCCCCCCAACCCTTTTCCTTTTCGCGAATTTAAATTGTCACACGGTGAGGTCACAGGTTCGAATTCTAGTGGCCTCACCCCTTTAAAATTCATTAAATTTTCTAGATTTCTTCACTAAACTTTAGCCTAAAGTAAAATTGTATTTTTGGCTGTACACTTGATCATTTTCTTAACTTATTTTCATCAATATTTCCACTTGAAAACTTGGGAAGATTCATGGATCGTTTAACACTTTTTTGGGTGTATTTCATGGATTCGTTTAGCCAAACTATTGACACTCAAATCAGCCCCACTTCCATTTTAATGAACATCACGATTTACATAGGTTTATACACGTAAAATGACAACCAAAACATTATCAAACTTGAAGCCTAAATCGAAACCTCATTCACAGTGCATTCACAGTAACCTTTTCGCACATACACACACTTGCACAAACTTTCGAATACATGGTTCTCTTTCCTACGATTTCAAGTATACAATCAAAATTATGTTCATCACGAAATCATAACATACCTAAATCTACCAGCAATCATACCCAACCTACGATTCATTGGGAGCTAGTGACAGGGGCATGCAAAAAGGGAAACAATCCTAGTTTTCGAATGAACAATATGAACCTTAAGGGGTCTCTTGGGAAAGGGACCAAGAGAGAAGAAAACCCATACCTTATTTTGACGTTCAAAACTTGAAGTTGCTGCCCAAAAACTCCACTCAATAACTCGTCAAGGCCTCCTCAATATCAACTCCACTCGAATGACAACCTCCCTTAGCCTAGTGTGCGATTAATATTTGCTTTCTTGTGATTTCGTGTGAGTTCTTCAAGTGTGAAGAACTTGGTTTATTTTTCTGCTTTTGTATCTTGTTTTGGCAGAGAAATGTCATGTGAAAGAATGGGAGATATTGAGCGTGAGAGTTGAGAGATAGACGTGAGAGAGTGGGAGTTATATTAGGCTTAGGAGTCTAGTTTAGGACTTAGTCAAATAAGGTTTAGTTAATTAATAGAAATCTGATTTTTTATTTTATTTTAAATCAGATAATGAATAATAATTATTAATTAATTACATTAATTCAATAGCTTAAATAAAAATCACATAAATTCATTGCTTCCATCTAGGTTCGAACCCGGGTGGAGCAAGACTTAACTTCAAGAGCTCAATTTCAGCTCTCTCTCCCCAATTTGCCCCTCCACCTTATTATATAAATAATTAATTATATATTTAGGGTAATTACGATACTACCCTTAGCTAGGAAAAAGACCATTTTACCCCTAGACCCTTCAAACCTAAGATTTCCTCTTTTTAAGTCTGGTAAAGATCCTTCGAGTAAATCTTCGTATTCGATAGCCCTACATGGTTGGACCCAACATTTCCAAGCTCAAATAACTCCCCAAGTTAGTTGGCTTGACTGTAGAAAGGTTTCCGAGGTCTGGTTTTACGCGCATTAATCCGTGTGAACCCTGGTCTAATCGTAGGCATTCTTGACACATTAAGCATTTCTTATCTTATTCATTTTTAGGGTTATTACAATTCTCATATAATTCCTATTGATCTAATGACTATGAATATACAAGGGAGTAGTATCCTATGGCCTAAACTAAGTCATGATTGTTACAAGATGACTTAAAGACATTTCAAAAAGGGACTCTAGTTTAGCACCGATTGAACTAGTAGTGAGGAGTGTCCTTCCCAAGTAGGTAAGGTAGGTTTTATATTGTACTCATGAGATTGGAGACTATAATTCAATGTGCATAAAGAGGGTTCCAATTATACTCATAGTTCTTGAACTATGTTGCCCGCATAGGAATAGTAGCTAGTGGATCCATCTAGAATGTTATGTTCATGTTTTGGTACTACCTTGGAAAGTAGTCCACCTTCTTTGATGTAGGGTTTCATGACACCGGAGTCCACATTTAGCTATTGTGGTCTATGTCAGTTAAGGCAAGTGTTCCCAAAAGTAAAATGATAATAAAGTAAACACTAACTAGGGTGACTTGAGGTGTTGACTTAGTCCAGGTAGGGGCATGAGACTCTACCTATACATTGCACTAGTTGGCTTTAAAGGAAGTCCTAGAAGGTTGTTCTTATGTTATATAAAGTAAATGTTATGCATATGTTGACTATACATGTTGATGACTACTCTTGATGTTATGTTATGTGATGTTAGGCATTGCTTATGATCCTTTATTTGGTTTACTTGGTTGAGTAAGGTTATGGGGCTTTACTTAGTCATTGTACTTGTAGATTCGATGATGGATTATGAGTGAGGGTTTTGTATATGTTGTAATGATATAAATTCTTATAAGTTCTTTGTTATTATAACATGATGTTAGAGTTGTTTTGACTATGTACTCAAGTATGCTAGTATACATGTTGACTTGGTTATGCATTGATGAAGTTGGTCTTGTGTTATACATGGTTCTTATGTTAAGTTGTATTGATTATGAACATGACTTATGCTATTGTGATTCCTTATGTGGTATATGCTCGCTTGTATATGCACTAAAGGTTTCCAAATGACTTAGCATGTTTTCTAAAAAGTAAATGTCCCTTTCTCATGCATTCTTTTAAATGTTTTATGTGCATGTTTCCATACTTAGTACAAGTGGTGTATTAACCTATATTTCTATGTTTCTACATTTATACAGGTTCCGGCCTTTGAGATTCTAGAAGGGCCATTTGAAGATAACTTGGACTCTCATTCTCCAAGTTTGGTAGGTCCTCACCTTCCGAGGACGAGCCATTATATAGTTGTTGATGTTTTCTAGTTTAAAGACATTTAGTTCTTTCCTTTTCATTTGAAGATGATTGTTGTATATGCCTATATGTGGGCTTTGTTGTAATGAAGTAAGGGCTATGTCCGAATGTTGTATTCGATTTAGATGGCTTATATGTGAGACTTATCCTAGACTTCCTATGAGATTATATTGCTATATTATGTATGTGAAATAAAAGTAGAAGCCTAAAGTGTGCTTCCTATGCAAGAAGTCTATGTAAACTCCATATGTATATATTATGTGTAGCGATACGTCAATGTAAACCTCAATGTAAAAGTAGATGAAAAGTTTTAAATTTTTCGCAAGTTAACCTAGGATATGTGATGATGAATGCTAAGAGGTTAGTCTTAGTCCTCACCGAGGACGACGACACCGGTTACTTCTAGGGGGTGCTCCCCGGATGTGACAAGTTTGGTCTGGTAATATCTAATTTTCCGCCGACCACTATGACGAAGTTTCATCAAATACAACATGTCGTGATGTATAGCATATTCCAGTTGTAGGGTCACTACATTTCCACCCTTTTCTTTGATTATCATAGCCTAAAAAATGTATTTAACAACTTTCTTGTCCAATTTGCTACGTAACTGATTAGGCATAAAAACATAGTATACACATCCAAATACTCGCAAATAACTGACATTAGATTTCTTATTCCACAACTTCTGAAAACGTGAAATAAAACCTGACCTTTATTAAGGAAGTCTGTTCATGACATATGATGCAGTCCTCATTGCTTCTACCTAAAATCTTCCTGGGAAATTCTTGGCATGTAACATAGTGCGGCATATTTCTGCTAAATGCCTATTCTTCCTCTCTGCAATGCCATTTTTCTGTGGTGTGTAGGCAAAAGTATATTGATGATGAATTCCACATTCTCTTAGGTATTGAGAGAACTCAATTCAGTTGTATTACCTTCGTTGTCTATTCTTACACAACAAATTTTCTTGCCCAGTTCTTCCTCAATTGTTTCCTTAAACTCTTTAAACTTAGAAAAACAATAAGATTTTTCTTTCCTAATGAAAACTCAAACATACCTAGAGAAATCATCAATAAAGGTCACCATGTACTTCATTCCACCAATTGATGATTGTTTGACCGGTCCAAACACATCAGAATGAACTAATTGTAGTGATTCATCAACTTTAAATTTGGAATTTACAAATAGCAATTGGTGAGCTTTACCGAATTGGCATCTTGAACAAACAATGTCTTCTCTTACTTCAAGTTGAGGAAGATCCTTGATCATTGACTTCTTCATCATAGCACTTAGCTTGGAATAACTCACATGACCCAATCTCATATGCCACAAATCAGCAGTCTCATTATTTTTTGTCTTTTCTACATATGCAGACTCTACAGACATCACATAAACAGACTCTAATCTACGCCCCTTCATAATTGGATTTTATAAGTTCTTGAAATTCTGATAAATCCTCACATCATCAGGACCAAATAAGACATAGTTTCCAGATGTTGTTAATTGTGACACTGAAAGAAAGATTTTCCTCATACCTGGAACATGATAGAAATTCTGAAGTGTTATTTGATTTATCCCTTGTTAAAGAGAGTGTCGTCATACCAATATGAGCTATCAGTAACCTTGAATTATTAGTTTTCACCACAACACGACTATCTTTGTACACTGATGGATCCTGCAACTTTTGGTTATCACCTGTGATATGATTTGCACAACTCGAATCAATGATCCAATCGTTCTCATGATCAATTGATTCAGATATAGTAGATGCAAGTGATAAATCCTCCTCTTATATAGCAAAAAATGTTCCAGCATCCCAAATATCTTCACTTTTCTCGTTGGAATTTGAGGTAGTTGTGTTACTTTCGATGGGCTATTTCTTGAACCAACAATCCTTTTCCATATGAACCTGCTTCCCACAATTGTAACACTTCCTTTTGAATCTTCTATCGTTATTTTGATTCTTCGAAACTTCTTTTGAGTGAAAATTTTCATCTCCCTGAAAATGTTTCTTCTTAAACCCACCATCAGCTTGTTTGATGTTCCATCTTTTGTTGGTGTAAAGGGCTTCTTCCTCATTATTAATCGAGAGTCCTTCAATTTGCTTCGCCATGGCTTCTTGGCCAGCAAGTAAATTTTCAAACTCAACAAGTGATGGCTGATTTGGCCATCCCTGTACAGCAGCAACAAAACCTCTATATTTAGATCTCAAACCATGGATAATTATTCTTTTTACCTTGGTTTTCCCAATTGGTGTTGTTGAATCCAAATCTGAAATTCACGGCATATCCTTTTGAGTTTGTGAAAGTACTGGGCCTTGTCATATCACGTTGCTCTGTTGAAAATAATTGCTCTCCAAAAGTTGTAACCTTGCATCATTCTTTTTTGAGAAAAGTGCAACAAGTGTGTCCCACGCTTCTTTCGGCGTTTTAGCATCACGAACATGCTTCAACACATCTTCGTCGATTGTTTTTTTAGCGCAAACATTGCTTTCCCTGCTTTGATCTTCCACGTACGCAACGTTCCATTTGCATCCTCTGCCTCTGGTTGAGTAACTTCACTTCCATTGACGAATTCCCAAAGATCTTGGCCTTGCATATAGGATATTATACAAGTTGCCCATGTACTGTAATTTTGGTTATTGAGCTTTTTGATTATCTTGTTGGCTCTAATACCAAATGAAGAAATAAAATGCAACAGGAAGCTCTATAATCAAACGACAAATAACAGAGAAGTATAAAGAGAAGAGAAAACAGTGAAACTATTTTACAGAAGAGTTGAAGGTTATTTATTTAATATGTTTAGTGGCCTAATATAGGATTACAGAATTTGTGAAATCATAATCCCACTAAACTACTTGCCCTAAACTCTAGAAAAACAAATTTGCACTAACTACAACTAGGAAAATATCAGAACTAATTAAATAACAAAGTGATACTTAGTTAAACTAAAGCAAATATGTTGATGTTGCACGACTTTAACACTTTCCTATATCATGTAATGATTCTTTAGATTTGAAAGGTAAAACTCTTGCAAATATGATTCAATAGGAAGAGGAATTGCTATAGTTGGCCTTTGGAACCAAAAAAGATGAGGGTTTGACATCTCATCAGGAAGCACTAATACAGTAAAGTTGACAAAGCTTTGTAAAGATAAATATCATCAAGTACCATGTGTATAACATGTTTTCCTCCTCCGTTCAGGAAGTACAATCGAAGTGGTATTTGGACTAGAAGTAGGTTGAAACCAACAAGAGATTATGCTACAATCGCACCGAGGTCTTATCACCATTCATGTCTATAAGTAGTACAATGTCAAAGAAAATTTATTTTCACTCAACACACTTTACCATCATCTCATTAGAAAAGGAAAAAAAACAATATAGTTATCTGGTTAAAGGGCCAATATTATTAAGCACAAATCTAAAAGTTCCACTAGCTTTTTGTGCCCTCCGTCACCTTCTTCAACTGCTCCAGCTACTGAATTCCCTGTAACCTCACCAATAACCCGTTGTGCCCAAGCCCCCTCATGGATGATCAACAGATTATAGGTATTTCCAATAGGTATGAGAAATTGCACACAAGAGATGAAAGTGTGTGGAGGGAAGTAAAAGCTACAAAGTCTCAACAATTTTGTTTATTTTGGTTGACCTTGTTTCTGAAGCTAAATTACCTCATTTTGGACAACTTGAAGATTGTATGAGCTGAGCTTAACAATGGATAAATTAATCATCGAAATCAGCTGAAAACATGGTTCAAAAACCACAAGAATGCCATTAGCCAAGCTCCTTTCCTTTTATCATAAGCTTGCAACATATTTTTGGAATTTATATATCTTTTTGGGAGGAGAATTGGATTGGTCATGGACCGTTAAAACAAATATATCAAGACAACTACAACTTATGCCAACAACATTATGCAACAGTGGATGAATTATGGTGTAAGCAGGGACGGAGCTACCTTCACAAGGTTTTCTAAATGATTTATAACTTAATTATATAGTACCTAGAGTGTCTAAAAGTCACATTAAATTGAGTCTTTTTCATGGGTGTAAAGCGCATCACACTTATGAATGAAGTTCTATGAATCGTTATAGGAAATAGTTCAATTCTTTCACACTCTCAGTCTTGCAATAGAGTTTAACTCTATTTAACCTCCTTCTGATTTAATTCGTGCTCTTTGTGTTTAACAGAATTATGCCTCCCAGAATACCTTACGGTAGAATAAATAGGAATGAAGGTCATCAAGCACCACTAGCTCGAGCAGACCCCTTGAATGATCAAGTCTCTGATGCCAAGTTCAGGGATGTTTTCCAAGTGTTGGCTCAGGTCATAACCACTCTGGTCAATCAATAGGCTAAGCTAACCAGAATGGGAATACAACAGCGTCTAGGGTCCGGGATAGTACTAGGATGAATCCTCCTGAGTTTTATATTTCAAAGGTGGAGGAAGACCAAAAGGATTTCATCGATGGTGTTTAGAATCGCACAGATTATGGGGGTCATCCTAGTAGAGAGTGCATACTTAGTTGCTTGCCCACTGAAAGGAGCTGCTCGGATTTGGTACAAGTAGTGGAAGGATGACAGAGGGGTTGATTCAGACCTAATGGACTGGGAGAATCTTATGGTTGCAATTTGGAAAAGGTTCTTTCCACTTGAGCTTGAGGAAGCCAAGGTCCAAGAGTTTATAAATCTAAAGTAGTGAAATATGTCAGTGAAGGAATTACTTGAAGTTTACCCAACTCTCCAAGTATTTTCCATCTATGGTAGCCGACTCCAGGGCTTGTATGAGCAAGTTTGTTTCAAGTGTTGAAGAGACCATAGTAAAGGAGTATAAAAATGCTATGCTGATCAAGGAGATGAACATCTCCAGGTTGATGACTCATGCTCGACTGATTGAGGAAGAGAAGGCCAAGGAGAGTGCCATGGAGAGTGAGAGGGCAAGAATAGACAGTATAGACTAGTCACCGTAAAAGCTTGACGATGGAAATCGCTCTTAGTTTTGTCAGAAGTTGTCAGGACCAGCCCCATCCATTACTAGTGCCCCAAAACCCAAGTTCATACATGTGAACAAGGATAGGGCACCTTGCTCTAAGTCCCAGGATAGTGTTACTAGTGGTGTACCTTTTTGTTTTTTCAGAAGTATCGTAAGAACCATCACTGAGGGAGTATGGTTGGTAGTGGTAACTGTTTTGGATGTGTAAGTCAGGACACTGGTTAAGGGAATGCCCAAGGCATCAGGTAGGGGTAAGGATGTTCTCCAGCAAACTCAGCCTAACACTTCAGCAGGCGAGTCCCGAAATCCTTTCAGCACCCTTCTTAGTTGGTGAGTCAGTATTAGCTAAATGGGAATACAGAAATTGCCCAGCCTCATTTTTCGCAGAAAGTCACAATAGTAGATCTAATAGAGTTATACATGCTTGATTTCAATATTATTCTTGGCATGGACTGGTTATAGTCTTGCTATCGGAGGTTGGCCCACACGCAGCCATGAGGGTGCATTGGATATCTTTTGATTATTTTTTGTAGATATATGTATAGATAGTTTATAAAAAAGATAATATATTTAGTGCACCCAAATGAACAAAAGTAATTTGGATGCACTGGTTGAACGCTTAACTTTAACACTCAACGACGTGAGTTCGAGTCCTGCGAAGGGTTGTGTATTTTTTTTCCTTTAAAATCGGCCTTTCCTTCCAGTTAAACTTTTTATAAACATCCTTTATTAACCACTCTTTTTTGCCACCTCATTTTACCCCACCCATATTTTGGTATCTCATTGGCCCGACCCCCTTCTTCATTGAAATTAAAAACAAATAAAAGTCGTAACACAATTCTAAACAAAAGATAAGACTTCTAGAAAACCTAAGAACTAATAATTTACAAGTATTCTTTACTACAATCTTCATAATTGAAGTCATACTATTGTCACCGCATAAATTGTTAAGTTATTTTTAAGCGTATTTTTTTGTGCTAGGAAAGAAGAGGTGTGATTCCCTTATTAAAAAATGTCGTGTTTATTTATAAGTTTATATTTTTATCATCTTCTGAAAGTAGGAGTGTGATTCCTCCACTATATTTTATTTTTTTTGTTCTATAAAGGGTGTCATTTTTCAATATCTTGTTGAAATAATAATTTTTATATATTTATTTTGTGAGCGGACTGATTTCTCTATTATATTTTATTTTTGTTGTGTTGCGAAAGGAGGGCTGAAGGGGTGTCATTCCCCTATCAACAATGTATATTTCCTTATATTCTTGATTAAATCTATATTTTCTAGGAATTTATTGTTGATTCTTGTGATTTGAAACGAATTGATTTTTGAAGAAACATAATTCTTCTCAACCAATTTGAACTTTTAGAGACAATTTTTTGTGTCTTATACATAAGTTTGATTTGGAATCACTTAAGACGGATCCTAGAGAAAGAATATACATTCATTAATATAGCCCAAGAATACGAGATGAAGTGAGTAAATCTAAAATATGTGGACAAGTCTATCATGGGGCTAGTAACATGCAGGGAGAGATAAATGGTCTTAAAACTTTGATTTTGCATGAAACTCCATCGACATATTATATTCACTGTTTGGCTCACCAACTACAATTGACACTGGTAGCTATTGCTAAAAACCATTTGCTTGTGGAAAAATTCTTTCCTATTATTTTTAATGGGATGAATATGATTGAAGCATCATTTAAGGCATAAAGATCAACTTTTGGACCATCAAGCAGAAATGTTGGAACAACTACTAGAAAGCGGTGAGGTTCAAAGAGGAGAAGGCTTGAATCAAGAACGAGGACTTCAAGGCCAAGTGACACTCGTTGGGATCTAATTTTAGAACATTAGATAACTTTGTAGTTTTATTTTCATCTATAGCTCGTGTGTTTGATGCAATTGAATGTGGAGGTTCCAACGCAATGATAGATTTTAAGAAGGCGCTTTTATGAGTATGTCAATGAATTTGAATAAGTTTTCTTTCTTTACTAGTTGTTGGAAATCTTGGTGATGTCAAATTAATTGAGTGCAACATTGCAGAGAAGGGGAGCAAGATATTGTTAATACCATGGTATTTCTTGACACTACTAAAAAAAGATAATAATTGTTGAAACATGGTGGATGAGAATCATTGATGAATGAAGTTTCTTCATTTTGTGATAAACATGAAAAATTTTATACCTAAGATGGATGAATTTTATATTCCTGCCAAGTTTAAAGTAGGTCTTATAGTGTTACTTATTCACATAACTTAGATATTGAATTTTTTTATGCTATTATTGACTAGCACTGCAAGAGCTTAATAATAGTTCTGGTGTCATGAGTAGTAACTTGCTTCTTTGTATGACAACCTTGAGTTTGGCTAATGCTTTTGCTAATTTTAATAAGGAAAAGAAAATGACAGTGGCCAAACATTATCCAAATGAGTTTGTGAACCAAAGCTTAAAGATCTCAGTCATCAACTTAATACTTTTATAATACAGAGACGACAAGAAGATCTTACACTATTTCATCTGAAAGTAATTGGTTATTTGGCAGAAGCACTGGTTAATGCAAATCTCATTTGTTAGAGATAACACTCTCATCCATGAAGCATATCAAGAATGAATATCCTAGTAGTATTAGTGATGAATTTGTAAATGATTGTTTAGTTTGTTACGTCAGAAGGACATATTTGTGAATATAAATAGCAATGCTATCACTGATCGTTTTCAGAATATAAAAACCCCTCGATGTCAAATATGAATGGATGATATTTTTTTATATTAGTACTAAATTAATGGCGTCCAATCATTTTGAAGTTTATGATTTGGCCATAGCTTATCTCATTTTTAAGCTAAAGAAAATTGTATACCGAATTTCATAGTGAATAAGAGGTTAGACGTTTGTTTGCAACACATCACTTTGGATGTTGATTTAAAAATTTATTTATTAATATGAAGAGTTGAGTTGTTTAATCAAAGTTCTAAAATATTCTTGATGAAATGTGAATTGTTCTTCTTCCCTTTTTTGGTTTATATTTTTTATTGTAATGTTCAATAGTGTTTCAAGTGAAATTAAAATCATAAAATCCACTGATAAAATTTATTGGGGCCTCAAAATATCTTAGGCTTAAAGCAGATGCTTTGCTAGTCTTACCCTTGAGCCACTCCTGGTGGACCCCCCTATGGGTTCGCCTCTGCTAGTTATGCCTCAATTGATTGTAGAACAAGAGTCCTTAAATTTGTTTCCCAATGAACCAACCATAGAGTAAAAATGTAGTACTTCAGTGCCTATAGGTTGATTTGTCTCTTAACTTAAGGCCAAGAAACTGATTTCTAAGGGTTGTATCTACCATCTAGTATAGGTTAAGGTTCTAGTTTCAAAACCCAACCCTTTAGTCAGTTCCAGTGGCAAATGAATTTCCCGAAGTGTTCCTAGAGGTTCTTCCTAGAGTCCCTCCCAAACGAGAAATCGACTTCAGAATAGATCTTCCTCTAGATACAAAACCAAATTATATTCTTATAAATGGCTCCAGCTGAGCTTAAGGAGTGAAAGGATCTCGAAGAAAAAGATTTCATTATACCCAACATCTCTCCATATAGTTCTCATCAGTTGTCATTGTGAATAAGAAAGATGATTCTCTCAGAATGTGTATCGATTACCGTTAGTTGAACAAGGTCACAATCAAGAATAAGTATTCCATTCCTAAGATTGATGACTTGTTTGACCAACTCTTTTTTAATGACAAGGGAAACCCGCAGTTGCTACCCTTTGGGTGCGCATAGGGTAAAACCCCCGCTCCTATGCAATAGCTCGCAAACCACAGAACTTGAGAGCTCCGATGTGGAAGTCCCAAGACCAAACCACTGGACCAACCTTAAGGGTGACTTGTTTGACCAGCTTTAGGGTTCCAACTTCTTCTCAAAGATAGACATCAGATCAGTCTATTATCATCTTAGAGTTGGAGATTGTGACATTTCAAAGACGACCTTTAGGACTCGGTATGGTCACTATGAATTTGTTGCTATGTCTTTTGGACTAGATAATGCTCTAATAGCTTTTATGGACTTGATGGACAGGATGTTCAAATAGTATTTGAATATGTTTGTCAATGTCTTGATAGATGACATCCTTATTTTCTTGGAGCGAGGATGAGCATGCAAGTCAATTGAGGATTGTCTTGTGGATTCTTAAGGACCGCTGGATGTTTGCTAAGTTCAATAAATGTGAGTTTGGTTTGAAATCATAACATTACTCGGTCATGTAGTCTTTGGAGAGGGCATACAGGGCATTCATGTTGATCCTCAAAAGACCGACGTAGTTAAGAACTATCCTAGAGCTTCCTCTCCAAAAATTAGGAGCTTATAAGGTTTAGCTAGTTATTGCAGATGATTCATTGAAGGATTTTCCTCTAGTGCTTCTCATTTGTCAGACTGAGTCAGAAAAAGGTAACATTTTCGTGGTCTAAAGCTTGTGAAAAGAGTTTTCAGGAGTTGAAGACTAGACTTACTTTAGCCCAAGTTTTGACTTTACCAGAAGGTTTAGATGGGTTTGTGGATTGTGATGCTCCCAGGATTGGCCTAAGGTGAGTTTGTGAAAATACCCAAAAAAAAAACCTAATTTGGCTTTTAATGATTAAATCAGACTTTTTTTAAAAAATGGTGACGCCTATTGCATCGCCACGTCACGTCACCAATCTTTTGATCGCCATGGCACGCCTTTTAGAGGTCACCTTGCTTAGCTAGAAATAGGCGGCGAGGCCTCGCCTAGCTTCGTCGCTAAAGGCGAAAGGCACTCTCCTTTAATAACATTGATAAGGAGTTAGTTCATGAGGTCCACTGTGAATGATTAGTTCTGAGGAGTTATATAGTCAAAATCTATTATCAAATTTTAATCTTGACATCAATTGATGGGTCAAATCTCTATTTCAAACTTAAGATTAGTATTATAGTCTTTGTCAGTGGTAGAATTCCAAACTGATGACATGTGTCTAACTCATTTATCTACTAATAAGAATATTATTAGAGAAGTGAAATGGTACATAAACATAAACATGACCTTTAACTTGACTTCAATTGGTAACTATGACCTTTAACTTTGGGTGTGAACAAGTAGGCATTTAAACTTGCATAAAATTGACCAAATAGACACATTCATCGACATGACACCATATATGTATCCTACGTGGCGTACTGTGTGTATTATGTCATGTAGGACACATGTGTCTACTTATTCAATTTTATGTAAGTTTAAGTGCCTGTTGTACACACTCAAAATTGGAAGATAGTTATCCGTTTGAAGCCAAGTTAAGGGTTATGTTTATGTAATATGCCGTTATTTTATCTAAATAAAAAAAACCTACAATTTACAAATTAAAGTGAATAATTCAACTAGGTAGATAGTTACTAGGTTGAATTTATGATTGCTTATCCAAAAAAATTCAAAAAAGACTATTCTACTTGTGGATTGGGATATGACTCGACTACTAATGACTATAAGATCCTTAAGATTGATGGAAAATCACGCAGTGAAATTCTCGCGTTGAAAAGTGGTTCTTAGAGATTAACGGATAAACATTCTATTAATGTTCGCCCTACACTTACATCTACATTTCATTGGCATATTAGTTCGTTAACGAAATGTTCTGTGATGTCATTTAGTATTTCAGCCAAGGTGTACAGAGAGATACAATTGCCTGAGCAAATGTACTCGAATTCGAATTTCTATAATTTCGAATGTGGTGTTTCGGTATTGGGAAAAATGGTTTGTGCTTATTCTCATTAGTCTCTAGGTACGTGTGTTGCACGTGTATCCAAGCAAGAACTGCTTAAAATAATATAATTTCCGACACTTCCAATATTGAGCATAAATCTATGTGAAAAATCACTAAATTGCAAAAATAGTCAACATGAACCATGATCCATTTAGTACAAAATTGGAAAAAAAAATATGATATTAAGACATTAATAATAGAGAAAAATATATTAAATAAAATAGTGCCAGACTTACGATTTTCACTAAAAGGGGTTCAAAATATGAAGAACTAAACACAAGAAGGTTCAACCTCTACTATATATACATAAAAACTATTTAAACATATGTAGAAGTATTGAAATTTTCAGTCAAAGAGGGTTTGATAGAACTCTCTTAGCCTTACCTAACTTCCCCGATAAAACAGATGGGTCAAGAATGATTCTTTCAACTTCATCTCATATCAATTTTCGATATGATTCTGTAAAAGAATTACACGGACGGGTGATGGATTTATAGTCCATATATGAAGAGAAATATAATGACATAAAGTATGCAAATATTTAATGGGGACAATATTTTTAAATATGTTGAAGAAATATATATATATATATATATATATATATATATATATATATATATATATATATATATATATATATATATATATATATATATATATATATATATATATATATATATATATTCCAATGGCCAGTATTCCTTTCAAAAAAAATTCTCAATTTTTACATTTTTTTAACGAAAAAGGCTCAAAAATACCCATGAACTATCAAAAATAGCTCACATACACCCTTGAACTATATTTTGGCTCAAAAATACCCTTCCGTTAAAGTATTGGATCACATTTATCCTTACTGTTAACAGAGGTGTGTTAAGTGTCACGTGGACACCACATGGACACCAAGTGGACGCCACATAAGCACCAAACAACTCTCACTTCCACATAGATTCAAACATCCTAATTACTAATTTTGCTCTCATTTCTTTTGGGACATACAATTTGACCCATTCTCATTTCTCTAAGATAAATTTCCCCTCTTTCTCTCTAAATACGATTTTCCCTCTTTCTCTCTAAATACGATTTTCCCTCTTTCTGTCTAATACAATTTCTGAATGTACTACCTGAAACACTAAATTGGCTTCTTTGGTTGTGGCATCAGCCTTGCTTATAACTTCTTTAAGCTTCTACTGCCAAAGATAGTGCAACGAAATATTTTATAAGACAGTGCAGCAGCTATAGCAATTGCAGCTATAGCCAAAGACAGTGCAGCAGCTATATATAGCAATTGCAGGTTCCCCACGGACAACCATTTCTTTAATTGCATCCCTAGCATGAAGGAAGCAGGTCATCCAGTATTCAAGAACCTTGTTAGGCATCATCACAATAGTCGGCAAATCCACATATAAGATTTTTTAAAAACAAATGCACTAGCAACAGCAACAACAATAATGTTTCATGAATTAACAAGGTCCCAATTTCAAACAAACTTGAGGTCTGTTTCACTGTGCTTTTTCACTTTGAGCAGCCACTGAAACCATATGCATTACCAACATTAACTGAAAATGGAAATCCAATGGCGTCCATGAGAGGATATCTGTGAAAACCTAGAGAAATCGTATTAGAGAGAAATGAGGGAAAATGTATTTTATCTTATTAGAAAAATGAGAATGGATGAAATTGTATCTCCTAAGAAAATGAGGGCAAAACTAGTATTAGGATCTTCTGAGTCTATGTGCAGGTGAGACTTCTTTGGCGTCCATGTGGCATCCATGTGGCGTTCATATGGCGTCCACGTGGCACTTAACACACCTCTATTAATATTAAGGGTAAATGTGACTCAATACTTTAACGGAAGGGTACTTTTGAATCAAAATATAGTTCAAGGGTATGTGTGAGCTATTTCCGATAGTTCAGGGGTATTTTTGAGTCTTTTCTATTTTTTTTAATCCATAATATTGTACTAATTAAATAGTATAAGAAAAAACTAACAAAATAAATGTTTACTAACGGTAATTTTAATGCCTAACAGTTATGTTATTAAAGCCTTTTAACCAAAAAAAAAAAAACAGTAAGGCCCCGTAATATAATTTTCTATAAATCCCAAGTAACGGAATTACCCACATAATGCTAATTAGTAGACAAACTTTTGGCTTTTCGATTTCTCCAGTTTTAATGTGCATTGCCATGTCAAAATTGTTGTCCATCTTGTATTCCTAAGATATTTAAAACAAAACTTTGAACAACTCGGTAAGACACAACAAAGTTTAAGAACATTTTCATAACTAGAAAATTAAAACTAGTAGAGAAACTAGAATAATGATTATGAATAGAAAAAATATATGAAATATTTTTCTTAAAGAAGAATTGTTGTCAATCTGTGTTTAAGGAATCTTACTGATTCCAACAAACTTTGCAGAAACACGAAGTAACCAAAGTTTAATGAACCGGTGAAGAATAGAAGAACAGAAATTAATTCACAAATCTAAAATTTGTAACACATACCAGAATTTGGAAAAACAGAAAGAAGATCAAGCTCACCGAATGCACAGTGTTCCCTTAAGGAAATTATTCCCCTCTAGTATCCGAGGTTTGATTTGAAATATGTCCTCCCAGGGTAGAATGATCTCAATCACCAGTGTATTGATACCCAAAATGCTGGTGTCAGCGAGCCACTCAACGGCAGCAAAGTACACTTAGAATACTAGATTTAGTAGTAGTAGAAAAAGTCCAGAAAATTTTGTATTCTATATTTAAAATGAGAGAAAATCCCTCAATTTATAAAACATAGGGTAGTGCGAAAAAATTCTTATTGTGTCTTATTGGAAAGGTCACAAACCTTCGGAAAAATCACAATATTTCAAAAAGGTCGTCATCTTTCATACAAGTCACAACTTTTCATAAAAGTCATAACTTTTCATAAAAGTCGCAATTTTTCATAAAAGTCATAATTTTTCATAAAAGTCGCAACTTTTCATGAAAGTCATAACTTTTTATAAAAATCGCAACTTTTCATAAAAGTCGCAACTCTTCATTTTCCATTCACACCTTTTAAAACCCAACAAAAATTAGGATATAAAAAGACAAAAGTTTTACCTCACCACACCAATTCGTACTGCTATTTAGTGTAGGTTATACTAAGTTGTGCTTATTTGTACGGGTCATCTTCTTAGCATATCTAAATATATTCATTTCTATACTGACAAAATTGTCTGTGAATAGATTACCCTTTTGATTCCTATGTATGAGTGCTTTTTACTTGATATTTGGTAAATTTTTCAGATTATGGCATTTGTATCAAGGAGCGTGTGGTGTTGAATATAATTTTTAAAAGGTCATTATATTTATCTTTTAAATTGAAAAAAATATTTTTCTTCTTCTATTTATTTTATTGTGCTCTTTCTTTTTTATTAGATCATTTAAAATTTGAAAACTGCTTATGATATTCAATTATTTTAAAGTAGAGACACAATTTAACTTATATTTCTTTGTTTGATGCAGATGGATTTAGTTTTTTACTTCAACTACTACCTTCTATTAGTAAAGTAATGGAATTTGACCTTTCCTAAAAGAGGAGTTGAAGTTCTAATTTTAATTAATGGAAGCGTAAGTAGACTTCTGGTGTAAAAACAAAAATATTGATTTTGAGAAAATTTTAAATTTGTGGTGTGTTACTAATTAAGAAATCAAAAAAACTCTTCTTTTTTATGTATGTAGTAGCTATTTACCCAATTGCGTTTCTTATTAATACAACTAACCTTTTGAAATAATTAATGTGTATAATATTTATACCTCTTCATATTCTATAATATATTTTATGTGCTATTTTAATATTTTATTTTATTTTCTTGTTGAAACTATATAATATTATCTTTTGATTACCTATCTTTATTATTAAGAAGTTGAAAAAGAAGTAAGAACATATATTTGACATTTTCTTAAGGAACATATATTTGACAATTATCTAAAGAAAGGGAACGGATAGACGAAAAAAGTGAAAAAGGGTGAAGAAAAAAAACACAAAAAGTATTACTAAAAAAAGTATACATGTAATTAGATTTATTTAAGCTATACAGAGAAACATCATAATTTTTAGAAATATATATCGAAAGAATCAAATTTTTCTTGAATTGTTATGTTTTTTTTTACTTTTTTTTTAAAGAAAAATAAAAGTATATGAAAATCAAGTACTTTAAAAGATTTAAAACTCCTAAGTGATGAAAACTTATATATAAGAATGTATGAACCTAAATTAAATGTGAATAATTAGAACTTGAAATATTTGAATTTTATTAATAACTTGGGAAGACTTTATATATTCCATTTGGTGTTTTTTGACTTATTTTAAATAATAATGAATTTCTTTCATAAATGACATTGTGTTTGAATTGATGTTAATTAGGAGAGAGCATAATGCTTTATTAAAAGCTTTGGTATGCTAATTTCAATTATCAACTTTTTTAAAAATATATTACACCATTAGGATTTTAAAAAA
Organism: Solanum sitiens; assembly: GCA_016801875.1. Lineage (NCBI taxonomy): Eukaryota > Viridiplantae > Streptophyta > Magnoliopsida > Solanales > Solanaceae > Solanum > Solanum sitiens. The sequence continues at coordinate 1,136,787 of JABWTJ010000376.1, read as the reverse complement.
TGATTGATTTCTCTTGGTGACAATTTAATGTTAAGAATTTTTTCCTTAATTATTTTATTTAGCAGGAAATTAACAAGTCTCAACTCTAAGTAATAAAATATATGCGCGAAGTACGGTTCAGTTTACTATTAGTTGAATAAAAGAAAATCTCAAGAGCATCAAAAATATGATCCACTTGTGCACCTATTAGCGACTTCATCAAATTATCCAATTTATAATGAATAATATTCACAACTATCAAAGTATATTTGTGTATATTTGTCTAGTAACCACTATCTAGATTAGAGAGGATCAACTACGATATTAAAGCTAGGTATATACAAAGTATATACTAACAATAAGGATGAGCATAAAGATCAGTAAGATCAATCCACTGGATCGGCTGACACCCATGGAGCAAATCTCTGTAATGTACCAAATACAAACAATATCCATGACATGTGTGGAATACAATACTCCCTTCGTTCCATTTTATATGTCAACTCTTTCTATAAATAGTTGGACTATAATAATTGTCATTTTATAAAATTTATGCATTTATTACCATATTTTGCGTATTATATCCTTGATAGAATAGTTAATTAATATTGTCATTTATAAATAAAGTTAACTTAAGAAAACATTAAATAAGGATAGAAGGATAAAATTACATCATTTCTTAATACAAATGCAAAGTAAAAAGGTGACATATAAAATGGGGCGGAGTATATAATATGAGTGCAATGACATGTGCGAATAAATGGCGACGTATATACATGTTCAATTCAAAATGATGCTTTTGGCCTGGGTTTGCCTTCTTCTTTCATAATATTTGATTTTATTATATAGTTTTATAAAGCCCCATTGTGGTTTAACTATTGTTACTTTAATGTTGTTGCAAGACGAATTTAAGATGCACTACATATAATAGTCAACTGAGGTTGATTTCTATATGTGTATTGGTTAATGTGAAAATAGAAATTTTAAAATATTTTATATCTAAAAGATAACTATAAAAATCCCTCCTCCGTCTTTATTTTGTTGTCAATTTTAGAAATGACACACATAATAAGATAACAATGATTAACATATTGAAGTTACAATTTTACCCTTATTAATTATAGTTTCAAAAAGATGAATTATAACATGGAAATTTTCGAGAAGTTTAAATGAGGGTATAATATGAATTTTCTTTTGTCCTTTCTTTATTTGTCAAAATGGACAAGTAAATAGGAACAACTAAAATAAGAAATATGTACAAGTAAATAGGGAGGGAGTACTTCCTTAACAATGTAAGAAATGTTCTGCACTATCATATACTAGCTCAAAGCACTACAGCAAAAAACACATTTAATGATAATAGATGACACAAAAATATTCATAATAATTGAGTTAATGTCAATACATTTAGAGTCGCATAAATCATTAGCGACATTTATAATGAACCATATTAAGTTTCCAAGTTATTTCATACACATCAAATGTGGGAGTCTTCTTTCATCATTTATGTTGGAATTTTGTTTAAATTAAATTAATAATATAAAGTTATCTTAAATGAAATAAGAGTGTTTCTTTTCATTCTTTAGTTGGTGTCTTTTAAATCAAAGAATGCGTATTTTTTATTTTTTGGTTATCACCAATTCTATTTAAATCTAATTATGTCAGCTTCGCGAATAACTTTTTACAGAATTCATTTCTTTACAACATTCTCCAAAAAATCAAGTCTTCAAGTTCTTGATTTCCAATAGGATTTCTTCACTATTTGCTTAGTGCATAAATTCATAGGCTTGTCATTACTGTTCATCATGTATTCATAAGATACTTAAAACAATATCTTTGTAGAATTTGGTAAGAAATAACAAAGTTTGAAGAGTATTTTAAAAAGAAACTTAAAAGAGAAAAGGGTCAAATGCCCCCTCAAGCTTAGCCATATTTCCAACTACACACTTAACCTTTGTAGGAGGTCCTATTACCCCCTGAACTTTTTTTTTATATATATTAGTTCACCCTCAGACGCTGACGTGGTCACATAAACAAGATTTATAAAAAAATGTTTGTATACACGCGCTGTACACGTATATATTCGTGGACCCCACGACTTTACAAGACTTAAAAATTGACACGTGTGACAGATTTACCTTTACCTTTTGACAAAACAAAAAGTTAACTTACTTTCTTCTTTCTTATTTCTCTCCAAAACAAAACTAAAACCCTTTTCTTCTTTCTTCTTTCTTCTTTATTCTTCCATTGGCATTGAGTAGCCATTGTTGTTGCTCGGAAAGCTTTCTTACGATTTCTTCTGAGAAAAAGGTTAGATCTTTACTAGTTGAATACTATTTTGATGGTAGTGTTTGATTAGAGTTTATTTTTTACTGCGTATTCAAATGTTATTTTGACTGGTGTACTATAATATGTACTTTATTAGGGCCTTTTAATGTTATTAAGTTATTCTTTACCAACTGAATGTTATATTGATATTTGATTTTAGTTTTGATGGTAGTGTTATTTTATTGTTTATTAGGGTTCTGTTGAACTGGGCATTCAAATGCCATTTTGATATGTTTGTCGTAGTATTAGGGGTTTTCAATGTTGATTAGGGTTAGTTTTAATTGAAGTTTATTCAGTTCAAACAATAGTGTATGATTAGGGATTTTCTTTCTTTTTCTTTTCTCCCTAGTTCTGCTGCCTCTGAATTTTTTGAGCAACTAAATAGTTTTTACTTGTTTTTGTGAACTTATACAGTAAGTGGTAAAGTAGAATAGACCTTAGAAAACATAGTTTCTCATTTCCTTACTAGTGTTACCTTGTTCATGTAGGGGATGAGTGGATTTACTTTTGTTACATTAAGATGGTATCATGGTGGAGTCTTAGATTTGAGTAGTGGACAATCAGTTTCAGTGGTGGGCGAGTCACAAAATTTTTGGATGTTGATGTGGATAGATTGTCCTATTTTGAATTAAGAGGGTACATAAAAGAATTGGGATACACAACAACTAGCACATTTAGTATCAAACCTCATAACAGTGGCATTTTGGAGATATTCATAATGATATGAATATTTTAGACTTAAGTTGCTCCTTGGAAGATGGGGATATTGTGGAGGTATATGTAAAGCACTTGATTGATGTTGCAGTTGTGGACCCCACCCCTATTCTATTAGAAAATGACCCTCATGGGGATATGGAGGAATCTGGTTCAGCTTTTAATAAAGTAAATGACCAAAGTGGGGTAGGTGAAGACCCCTTTACTACCTTTGATACTAGATCTCAATCTACCCCAACTCCTTTCACTACTCCTGCTGCTACTGGATCTGGTTCTACCCCAACTCCTCCCACTACAGTTGTTGTTCCTAAATCTCCTTTCACTACCACTCATTTCACTACAAATCCTCCCACTACAACTGCTCCTCCTAGATCTCCTTCCAATTCTGAGGTTGTCACTGCTGCAAATCATAGTTTCGAAGATGTTGATGATCTAGTTTCAGGCCCTGTTGAATCTGATTTCGTAGAAGAAGAGGGTTCAGATTACTAAACAGAAGATAGTTTTGAGTCTTAATGTGGATTGGTGGGAGATGAGGAGGAGGACTATGGTAGTGATGTACATGAAGAGGTTAGAGAGTTGAGGGCTGAAAAAAGATCTTTTCAAAGAAGAAAAAGAAAAGAGAGAGTACCAACTGATACTGAAGAGGTACCAGTAGGTGAAGCTGGACCAGATTTAGGTTTTGATGAAACTCAAACAGGTAAAGTAAGTATTGAATGAAGATTAGGAGGTGATGAGCCTTATTTTGAAAGTTCTGATGATGGAAGTTTTGAAATAGATGAAGGTGAATTTAGTGATGAATGTGTTGATCTGAAAGAGTAAATTTACCAAGAAGTGTAAATTTACCAAGAAGAAGGAGGCCAAATAATCAGAAAATTATACATGATCTTACTGCCAAGAAAGTTGTATGGCAGTTGGGTATCGTCTTGGCAGATATGAATGAATTTAGAAGAGCAGTAAGTAAATATGTTGTCCAAAGGAGAGTTCCAATAGAGAAGTGTGTGAATGAGCCAAAAAGAGTTAGATGTAGGTGCAAGGAAGGTTGTCCATGGCTTTTGTTTGCATGTCTTGACAAAACAACAGATGATTTCATGATAAAGACTTACAATCCAAAGCATAATTGTAACAGCACAACTAGAAACTATTTCTGTAATGCAAAGTTCATAGTTACACACTTTAGAAAGAGGATTAATGAGCAGCCAAATATAAGAGTTTTCAAGTTGCAAGAGTTGATATGGAAAAAATTTAAAATTCATGTTGGCAAGACTACTGTTAGAAGGGCAAGAGTGAAAGTGTTGAAAGAGATCATGAGTGATCATGTTGTGGAATTTGGAAAAATTCTTGACTATAAAGATGAACTGTTGAGGATCAATCCAGGGAGCACTTGTGTTGTTAAACTTGGTGAACTTGATGCTCTTGGTAGGCCAGTACTTCAGAGCTTTTACATATGCTTTGATCCATTGAAGAAGGCATTCTAAAATTGCAGAAAGTTCATAGGTTTAGTGGTTGTTTTCTTAAAGGGGTTTGTAGAGGACAATGGTTAGTTGATGTGGCCAAAGATGGTAATAACTATATGCTGCCACTTGCTTGGGCAGTAGTTGAGTATGAAAAAAAAAGAGACATGGACATGGTTTATCAAACAGTTGAAGGACGATCTAAAACTAGGAAATGGTGAAAATCTTACCCTGATTACAGATATGCAGAAGGTATATGTACTATTTTATTTTGTATCTGTCTTTGTCAATTTTCATGTATTTGTTATTATAACATATCTAGATCTATTACAGGTATTAATAGGAGCAATTCAAAATATTTTACCTGTTGTTGAACATAGAATGTGTGCTAGACACATCTTAGGTAACTGGGCTAAGGATTTGAGAGGTCTCCAAAGAAGACAACAGTTTTGGTCTATTGGAAAGAGTACCTTTGAATCTCAATTGAGGAAAAATGTTGCAAAGATGAAGTTGCTTGGTCCAGAAAAAATGATGGATGATCGTATGTACTACAACATAGAGTTCTGGTGTAAGGTTTACTTTAATACTCAAGTAAAATGTGATTCTGTAAATAACAATTTGTCTGAGTGCTTTAATTCATGGATCTTGACACCTAGACACAAGACAATTATCACTATGCTTGAAGAGATAAGAGTAAAGATGATGACCATAATAGACAAGTTAAGAGAGTTCACAAATACTCGGATGTGTGATTTTTCTCCAATGTGTTTGAAGGTACTACAATAGAATATTGATAGGTCAATGAATTGTAATATTGAATTTAATGGAGTTGATGGGTTTGAAGTGAGAGAAGGACCATTTCAACACAGTGTGGATATTGGTAGGTGGATTTGTAGTTGTAGGGTATTGCAGTTAAAAGGCATACCATGTGCATATGTTGTGGCTACCATTTACTTTAAGAAAGGTGAACCCCTTGACTACATTGACAACTGCTATAGTAAGGCAACTTACTTGAGGACTTATGTCAATGTCCTTCAACCTATCACAAACATGAAGATGTGGCGTGAATCTACTAACCCCACAGTTGCACCACCTGAAATAAAAAGCATGCCTGGCAGGCCAGGTAAACTTAGAAAGAAGGAACCTGGTGAGAGTAAAAAATTTGGAAAGCTACCTAGAACTGGACTTGCCATGACATGTAGTAACTGTAATGTTAGAGGCCACAACAAGAGAGGATGTCCATAAAGGATTAAGTCATCAGCAAGGGAAGAACCATCAAATACAAACAAGGGAAAGGGCAAAACTTCAAGTTTAGCTTTAATTTGGTATGTGATATGAATCTCATATGTAATAATTACATTTATTTTAACTATATGTATATAGAAATCACAAACAGAAGGTGAGCATTCTACAAAGAGGTCAAGAGGAAGACCACGTGCAGCACCTAGTGCATCTACAGGACCTGCAAAGAGGTCAAGAGGAAGACCATCTGCTATAGCACCTAGTGCATCTCCAGGACCTACTAAGAGGTTAAGAGGAAGACCACCTGCTGCACCTAGTGCATCTGCAGAACCTAGTGCATCTGCATCACCTACAAAAGGTGCAAGAGGAAGACCACCTGCCACACCTAGTGCACCTAATCCATCTGCAAAACCTGCAAAGAGTGCAAGAGGAAGATCACCTGCAACACCTAGTGCACCTCCTACATGTACATCACCTGATAATATTAACAAAGGAATAGGAAGGGGTAGGGAAACACAACCTCATAAAAAAGGCAAGCAGTCATTGGAATGGGTGTGTTTCAAGATTAAGATGGATTCAAAGCTCTTAATGTAAGTGTTTTCTATTGATTCAGTTACACTATTTTTTAATGTTTAACTACAAACTCAATCAGTATTATTTTATACTTTGAATACAGCCTGGGATGTCAAATTGCAAGATCTTCTCTACTGGTTCAACAAATGTGACAAAATCTGTTGATGTTACTGGTGATATTGGTTACAAACCAAGTACTCCACCCAAGTTGAAATGGAATGGAAAAGCAGCAATCTCAACAAGAAAACTTCAACAAATGAGAGAGGAATAGAGAAAATCAAGAGGAAGTAGTTCAAGCAATCCAATCTAGGAAGTAATGATATTGCAGTACTGTTTTAAGTAGGCATGAAAACATTTACCATTTTGAATGATGATGTATTAGTATTGAACATCAAATTCTATTTTGGTTTTGGTTTTTTATTGTAATTTGACCTCATGTGAGGCCTGTTTTACAATCGATTATGTCTATTAAAGGTCGTTTCTCTTACAATTTGTGTTATGCATATCGTTATTTGTTGTAGTATAGACACTAATATAGACACTCTTAAAATGGTGTTATGTCTATTAAAGGCATGTTTTAAAATCGAAAAGATTCATGATATTGATATACAAAATTTCTCATAATACATATGGCAATCAAAAGAGAGTTTCAACTCATTTCACTACTAACTACTAACATACATTATGGCAATTCAATTAGTTCAATACTTGAATGAACCCAACTTTGAAATAGGTTGTTCATGAACAAGGCTGCAACACAAATCAAAATATATAAAATGACCTTCCAATCAAACGTACACCATTTCAAATTTCTTCGTTTGAATCTCTTCTCTCCTGTCAAATTATCAATCAGAACTTGTTGCTCATTGATTTGAATCTGTCTCTTCCAAACTTCATCTTCCAACTCTTTGATTTTGTTCACCAATTTTGGGAGGATAAATTGGGATCTTGGATCGATTTCTTCTCTATCTCTCCATCGAAAAAAATTACAATTGTTCGATTGAAAAAATAAAAATAATATATTAACGTTATTAACAGTAACATCAGTTAAACAAATCAAATAACTGAAGAAAAGTAACATACACCATATAGGGGCATGACCAAAATCGTCTACCAGGATTCGACTTCGACCAAGAAGTCTGCATATGCAACAAACTTCCATGTTTACATCGTACTATGGTCTTGAGCATCGGGTTTGATTCTTCCATGCATAGCTTATTCAGTTTCACGTTTGACATTACTAACGCTAATAACAAAAAACGAAAAAAAAATCATTCTGTCGAATTGTGGGAAAAAATCAAGCTGAAATTCGAGAAAATTGCAAACCCTAAATTCAATCTTAGTTGAAGAAGTTACGAAAACGTTTGTTAGAGAAAATGGTGGATGAAGAACAAAGAAGAAGGGAGCTTTTGTTCAAGATGAACAAAGAACAATGGTGGATGAAGAACAAAGTGAAAAGAATAAAAAAAATGTATGGTTAAATAATGAGTAAAATTACTGTTGGGAGGCTTATTTGGACTCCACATGGACATTTTATCACGTTCTTACGCGCCTCATAGAGGTGAGTTCACGCATGTGACCACGTCAGCTTCTGAAGGTGAACTAATATATAAAAAAAGGTTCGGGGGGGGGGGGGGGGGGGGGGGGTAATAGGACCCCCGCATAGGTTAAGTGTGTAGTTGGAAATATGGCTAAAGCTTGAGGGGACATTTGACCCTTTTCTAAAACTTAAAACCTGTAAAGAAGATAGAATCCGAAACATATTAGAAATAATATACAATATATATTTCTCAAGAAGAAAATCGAGCACATTGAATGCACAGCGTGTCCTTAAGAAAATTATTTCCCTCAAGTACCCGAGGTTAATGAAATATATCATAACAGAGAGAACTATCTTATTCACCGGTGTATTGGTACCTAAAATCATGGTGTCAGCAAACCATTGAACGACAATAAAATATACTTACAATATATGCTAGATTTAGTAGTAGAAGAAAAAATCCAGAAATTCATTGTTGAGAAATAAGAGGAAACCCTTCTATTTATAGCCAACAAAGGGTATTGTCAACATGTGTTTATTGTGCCTTATCAGAAAGGTCAACACCCTTTGAACGTATGGAAAAGTTGCAACTTTCCGTAAAGGTCATTGTACTTCTTAAAAGTTGAAACTTTCATAAAAGTCAAAACTGTTCAGAATAGTTAAAACGCTTCAAAAAGAATTCAAATCAACAATTTTTCTGCACAGAAGAGTTACAACTCTTCATTTACTATTCACATCTTTCAAAATCCAACAATAATATCTACTAGAACTATTTGCAAATATCGTTTTTAGAAAACCGTTTTGCACATGTTTCAAGTCTTCAATTATGTATTCTTCGTTCATATTATCAAACCTTCATTTTACTGTTCTGCCTCTTCATATAAATTTGTATCCTTGATATATATTTTCAAATTTATAATTGGTACTCTATAATTTATATGACTCTTGATTTTTGATATTTGCAATTTTGCATACAATTGACAGATATGGGACCAATTAGCAGTGCAGAGGCAAGAACTTGTGATCACAGAGCCATAGTTTCAAGGGGACATGTATTATCAATACCAACTGTGCCTCCGTTTGCCAGACCGAAGGCTTCATTGGTGGCAACAGTCGTGGCCTCCGTCAGCGTTGCTTTTGCACCAAAACCTGTTAGAAGAATAATCTTAATTTCATTGTCTCTGCAATTGTTTCCTTGTTGAACCATCCATGATTTTTTATGTTGTTCTATATATCAATAAAAAGAGACTAGATAGTCTCATCATTAAATAGTAAAACTAGAGAATAGATTACTAGTGACATAAAATAGTGCGGCATAACACATGTAAAAGCATATCTTTCTCGGCCTTTTGGCTAAGATCAAGTGTAGTGAGTCATTGATCCATACGATATTAACTCTATTTTTTAGAGAAGGTCCATCACGGTAGCTTGCTATCGGGATCTTCAATCATCGCCATGGTGTTGCACTATAACCTTGGCCTGGTGCACCGCACCAATTATATCCCAAAATTTGGATTATCTCAATTGATATGTTATAAGGTTCTTTTATAAAGAATTCTATGAATCTTCAAAATATTTTTGTTGTCATGATGTTGAACCTCAATTGATATAACAAGTATCACGTTATTTTCCGACCCTCCTAAATAAAACAACACTTGCATATGGTGCGTACATTGTTAATGACTTGAAACCATTCCATACTACATCTTAGAATATTTTCGATGATGATTTTCTTTCAGTATCAAAAACAAAAAAGACCGCATATGGTGGTGCAAACATTGTTGATGACTTGAAACCATTCCATACTACATCTTAGAATGTTTTCGGTGATGATTTTTATTCAGTATCAAAAACAAAAAAGAGGCTCAGATGTGCTATTATCGCCTGATCATCAGGCATGGTGAAGAGACCCAAAGTAATCACATTTGCACAATTATCTTCACAGCACTCAAATAATGCACCAGCCGGGAATCGAACCCGGGTCTGTACTGTGGCAGGGTACTATTCTAACACTAGACCACTGGTGCTTGATATTACAACTGTCCAATGTTTAAAATGGATTCAACATTGGTTGATTCAATTAGTGCTACTAGGAAGGATGATCCATCAAAGACTTTTCATCTATTTATCTTTCTATCTCATGCTTACTAATGGAGATCTCATCTTTTTATTGTGTGTTCAATGTAAGGAAATGAAACCAAGAAGTCGCATTTACATAATCCTAACATATTCTTGATCTAGTTTCCCCTATGTTTTCTTTAATTTTGGTATATTGATCTTTGTTTCTTTCGTTTTTATTATTCGGACACATGAAGAGTTGGTCATATGTGTGATTTAAATTAAAAAGGTTTCATAAGAGAGCTTTAGTGAACAACTAACGCTATACAACATTTATAATAAGAAAGAATGATGGATAACAAAAAAAAAGGCAAAGATGCTAGAATTGTCCTACTACACTTTTTTACACGAAGAAAGATTTTGAATAGTGGTAGACTTGAAGTGGATATTAACAAAAGTGAGGACTCTCTACTTTTGTTTAAGAAGAAAGCTCATGAATATTGATAGGCTTGTGAAGTGAATATCGACAAGATCTGAGACAATCATGTATTAATTTTGTTTTTCCTTGTATTTTTAACTATTAAAGTCATAATGATATGTGTACTGTATTATTTCTTTCTCCTTTTTTTTTCTTTCTTGTGTATTTTTATGATATCTCTTAAGTTTTTTTCTTATACAAACTTCTTATTGTTGTAAGTTTGTAATTTCTTTTAGTTCAAATTAGTATTTTAAAATGATAGAGTAGATCCTAACGAGATACCACTTCCTCACGAATTTAATTTATCTTAATTATGGTTGAAATTCTACTTAAGTATAAATCAAATTTAAAATCTATAATTATTTTCTCATGGTTCAAGTTAGTAACTTAATTATGTTGAAAAATATTCTAATTACTAATCAAAATTTTAAATTTATAATTGATTGATTAAGAGAAATAAATCTTAATGATTAATATATACTATTTATTGGTGTTTGTTAGGCAAGTTATAAACTATAGAGAAATATGCTTGCGTGAAAACTTTTTTTCTAAAAGATATTTACATAAAACAAGAAATATTTATATTATTTGAAATAATTGAGACATGATCATTGTTATAGATATTACAAAGAAAAGGTATAACCTTTTCATCATAAGATCAAGTTGTATTAATTTCATATGAATCCATAATTTATTTATTATTTTTCTATAAAATTCAATTCATTAAACATAATTACAATTCATATTTGGTTAGATGAGGTGGAAAAGATCAAAATGAATAAAGTCAAATTTAATAACATTAATGAATGATATAAAGTATTGACTAATATTAATTTGTTTTATATTGAGGGGACTATAAATTAGTGTCAGACTTATCACAAGAATTTAAAATAAGAAGATGATGTGTGAATATGTAGTCAAACATATATTTTATGGATAAATAGGTATGTAGAAGTTTTCATGATTAAAACATTATACGCTGTTTAATTGCAATCATTACTTATGTACATTAAAAGTATATTAATTATGATAAACAAACTCAATATATTTAGTGTATTGTTTGTGTTTTTTCATATTCGCGCGAAGCACGGATGAGTTCACTTATGTAAAAATTTAAAACACACATATTATTATCGTTCTTAATGTTGAAGTAATTTTTTTTGTTAGCACTAGTATTGGTTTGATTTTTGTTGAGTTTTATTAGAGTTACTAATATCTAGGGACTATAATCTTTATTGGACCATTCAAAATTTCAAAAGTCTCAAAAACATTAAATAATATGACAAAATATAAGAACTATGAAAGAGTAAAAAGAAATATATTTAAAAATAGGAAAATTTCTTTTGGCAAGAATAATATTTTGCCTATGTTATTTTATCATTTTGAACATTTTTATCCTTTTAACTTTAATACTTTTTAACTAAAAAACGAAAAAAATCCGTTTATTTTAAAATAAAAAAGATATTACAAAATTTTAAAATTTTTGTCCATTAAACATTACTAATATCAAAGTAAATACTTCTATGTATATAAAAAATTAAAAATTATATATATAATGTCGGGTTGGTTTGGTCTCGACTTGACTTTTTTCCAAATACCAAACCAAGTCAAACCAAATTATCAGTTGATTTTTTTTCTGATTTAAATTGATTTGCGGTTTGGTTCAATTTTTTATTCGATTTTGTACAACGATATGATGAAACTCTACCATTGTTAGGACTAGGCATTCAATCGGTTCAGTTCGATTTGCGAAATTGGGTCCGATCTTTTAGATTTTGATCTGACATAAATATGAAGTCAAAACTAAAATAGATTTGGTTCAATTTGATTTTTCCAATTTTGGATCGGTTTATTTTTTCGATTTGAATATCATTTGGGCCCTTTTTTGGTCATAACTGGACTTTAGTTCAATGTCATCTGTTTCAACTTCATTCGGAGAAGAAGTATTAAGTATGCTTCATTTGAAGCTGCAATTTGTGCCATTTGCAAAAATAAAATAAAATAAAATAAAATAAAGATGTGAGAACTGAGAATCCATACGACAAAAGTAGATTGTGAGTTTTTTATTACATGAACTGAGAACGGAGAAGTGAAAAGTGAGTTTGGTGTGGATTAGGGTTTTGAGATTTGACTTCTGGTGGATATAGTCATAATAGACATATAAAGTAATGGACTTTATATGTTATTATTTGGGGAGAATTAGTAAACTAGTCACAATCCCTAACATTATTATTAAAAATATATATACTTTAAAATAATTATTAAAAACGTCAATTTTTTTTAAAATAAATTGTATCCTAATATAGCTAATCTTCTTTCTTTTTATTTCTCAAATTTGACCCACATCGAACAATTTTTTACTCTTTTATACGACACTATTTTTAATAAAATACACCCATTACCTAGTTACCCCTCTTTTTAGGTTTTATCTCAAATCACTCATTATTTTTTCTCTTCCCTTTTTAACCATTGTTATCTCCTTTCCTTGTTCAAGAAAATCAACTCTTCAATTTCCTACACTTTTTTCAAGAAATATCACAATTAATTCAAAAGATTCTTCACCCATTGATAAAAGGTAAATTCAAAGTCAACATGTATTTTGTGAGATTTTTGTGATTTTGTTTTCATATTAACTAAGTATTTTGTATTTCGGATTTTTCGGATTTTAAACAGTATTATTCAATTTTTTATGAGTTTGTTTTCATATTCATCAAGTATTTTGGTGAAATTTTCCTCTTTTATGTGTTTTAGATTTTTCATCTTTTAAACACTATTATTCGATTTTTTGTAATTTATTTTCATACTTGAGATTTAGTAGATTGTAGTAATCCACATTGCCATTCATACATCATACATTGTTTGCTTTTTTATAAATTGATATTTAATAATTTCGAATTTTGCTTATAGGATTATTAATGCAGAAGTGAATACCGATTCAGATTTGGTTTTGGTGAACGGAAAATCGGAATAAAGGAACATAGCAAGTGAAGAAGAAGAAGAAGAAGAAAAAGAGAGTCAAAGAAGAAAATTACAAAAATTGTATTCATATTTATTTTTGTTTGTCAATTATTTTTCTTTTACTCAACATTTATATTTTTATTAAGAATATTATATTTCATTTTTAGTTTGTAGTCATTCCAATAGATATGTATTTTTAAGTTTAAGTGTATTCTCCATTTGTTCACAGACAATTTATATACATTTTTTAGAATATTGTATCCATATATTTATTTTTAGATTATTGTATCCATATATATTTTTTAGAATATTGTATCCTGCCTCAACATGTTGTATTATATCAGTATGTATGCAATTTTTTTTTACAGAATCTTGTATCTCTATTTTCTTGAAACTCAATTTGTATTTTTTTTACAATACTGTATCATTCTTTAAAAATTGTATTATTTTCACAACGTATGTCATTTTTTCCAAAATCTTGTATCATTTATATTTGGCAGTCATGTATATTCCACTTCTTGATGTTCTTAATTTCACCATCAGGTATCAAGATCTTGATTTCACCATCCATGACTAAGATCTTGATAAGGGAGAAAAATGGAGATTGGAATTGTTGATCCAATCAAATGAGAAAGGAATTTTTAAAATGTAACTGGTGAGAATTTTAAGTGACGTTTTTTTTATAAATGCTCTCTCCCTTGATTTTCTCCTTTCCGTTATTAAATAATTGTATTCTTGCAAATCAAACAAATAAAATGAAATACATAAATCAGATACATAACAAACTAAATTATTGACATTTTAAATAAATTTTGAAAGTGTGGCTAAGGAGTTCTATTAAATGTCAAAATATTAACATTATGAAAATTTCCCCTATTATTATTGGGATTTTCAGTTAAGTATTTGCATAGGCGCTATAAATGTGGTAATGTATTGCATAAAATTGAATTTTCGGTTAACCGAAAAAGTACTTAAAAACTGAAAATAAAATTACCAAAATTTTAAACCGAAAATTGAAATGGAATGATCAAACCGGAAAACCAAAACTAAAATTAAAAAATAAAATCAGTTCGATCATTTTTTTTTTTGATTTTGACCAAATTATGCCAGCCCTAACCACTGTGGGGTGGACCGAAAAACCACAATTGAAATTGAAAACCACCAATATCTTTACTTTTTTTTAAAAGTTTAAATTTGGACTAATGGTCCATTTTATTTAATGGTTCCACACATAAATATAGCAAAAAAAAAAAGTTGATCGACCCAAAAGTGGTTAGACCAGATGAATAAAAATAAAAATAAAAAACTATATGATAGGATTTTCTAATTTGTGTTCTCCGCCTCTTCTTCTACTTGTTCTCTCTCCTTTGCGGAGATGTTCTCTCTTGTGCACCCCAGCTGTAGCTTCCTTCCCCTTTGGTTATGGGTGATTAACATTCCCCACCCTGATGTTGTTGTTGAGATCATTTTTCAAAGATTCATTTTATTAGCCATCTGACTTTTTCATTTTTTCGTCTCTCAACTAACTCTACTTTCTTGTATGAAGGTGTATTACAAATTATTAGTATTGGGAAAAATGGTGGAGATGGAATAAAGTTGATGTTGAGAATTTATATGCAAAATTCAACTAATTCAGAATTGAGGTATTATTATAGTTGTTGAATTTCTATTTTTGTATTATTACTATACTACATTTTCTTAGAAGCGTAAAAAAATATTACAATGTACTAGCTAGGTCAATCTAATTATCTGCATCAATTTTAGGATCCAAAATAAAGTAAAAAATCCTAAAACTGTCAGCCGCATTACGAATGAATAAGAGAATTCATACTCCCTTGTTCTAGTCTAATCTCAAGTTTGGAACCTTCTATTCCAGAATGCAGTTGCAACTCTTGGATGGCTAAAAAGTTTAACTACTCATGGTAATAATACTTATACTTAGTTTCATCCTTTTTTTTTTTTTTGGCTATTTAAGATTATGATGAAATATGTTGATCTTCTGTCAAATTTCTTTCTACGCCTACTTGTTTTTATGCCTTTTTAGTCATTGTTCTCTAATTTGGATGTATAGAGTTGCTTCAATAAATTAATTATGTAAGAAAGGTAGTTGAATTAGCTTAATAAAATTGTTAAAGAAAAGGCATTTCATAAGGTTTGTTTAACTAAAAACTATAAGAGCGTAAGGGGTGCACTTAGACTGCAAAACAAATGTAGTAATTGCTTATGGACTTTAAAGATGTTGTCAAGTCATTACATTGAATGAAGAACTGAATGTTTTCATTATCATCATACTTCCATTTTCCCTTGAAACTATATCAATTAAATCTTGACTAATAAAACTTAAGATTAATGGAGCAAGTATCATCTTTTTTGTGGTTCTCACAAAATTATAAATTGGAAAACCTTCATGAGGACCTATTTGGTGGAAGGTGATGCAGAGTTGTGAGATTCAACCTCTTCCGTTTCTCTTGGTAATCCTGTTGAAAATGATTCAGCTACTACATTGACTCGCACAAATTTTAATTAATCACCTTAGTGGAATTTTAGATATATATTAGAAGCTTATACTTGGTAATGACATGATATGTGTTGATTGAGGCTCAAAGTATTATTGCTCTTGATCTCTTTTTTACCAGTTGAAGAGTTAGAAGACTGGAATTAATAAAAATACAAAACAGCAGGTGAAGATTAGGAGAAGAGACGTTGTTTGATTAGGTGATTGAATGTTTGGAATTCATATGTAAACATAGTTTTGACATAGGTTTTGAAGCTTGGGCAAAATGGACAACATTGATCAAAAGGGAGGAGTGGTTGTCCACTTTTCCCAAGCTTCAAAACTTCTGCCAAAACTCGGTTTACAATCAATTGAATCCATACATTCAACTACTGAATCAAACAATATTCTTCTCCTAATATTTAACTACTCTTCTGCATTATTAGTTCGAGCCTTCTGATTCTCCAATTGGTCAAAGAGATCAAGAACAATAATACTCTGTGTCTCACTCAACATAAATCTTTCCATTACCAAGTTTGGGCTTTTAATTATATCTCTAATATATCTAAACTTCCAGTAATGTGATTCATTAAAATTTGTGAAAGTCGATTTAGTAGTTGAACCCTTTCACCAACATCAACAATAGAAACAGACGAGGCTGAGTCCAACAACTCTTCATCACCTTCTACTAAATGGGTCCTCATGTAGTTTTTTCAATTCATGATTTCGTGAAATCCATCAGACAAATGATACTTGCTCCTTTAATCATAAGTTCCATCAATCAAGATTTTATTAATAGTTTTTTTAAGGAAAAAATGGAAGTATAATGATATCATCACAATCTTAAATGGCAGAGAAAAAAGGAATGAAACTAAAAATCAGTATTATTACATTCAGCAGTAGCTATCAATAGAGTTGTAATCAGTGTTTTCAAAAATGTTTTTGGGCGAGTCTCAGAGCGGGGCGTACGAAAAACGCTTGGGGCGCAAATTAATAAGTCCTAGAATTTGGGGCGTAAGCACTAAGAATAAAACGATAAGTTCTGGGCATAAAAACGTATGCCCTTAGTGTATTTTAATTATTATTATTTATTTTTTTGCTTTAAATCATATTTTATTTAATTATTGGTGCAGTGATATTTCTCAAATAGTAATTTTAATACTTTTTTTCTTCATTATTGGTTATTAATATCTATCTCAAATACAAGTCATAATAATTTTTCTATATTATTATAGGTTATTTATAAAAAATTATTTGTAAAACCATTGAAAGTTTAATTTTACTTTTACTTATTTTCTTAGTAATAAAATTATAAAATTGAATATGCATGAGACTATGCCCCGTAGATCCATGGAACTTACTACCCATGTCTCGATACTTACGTCTCGCCCCGTACTACATAAAACGTCTTGTTTCATGCTCTACCCATTATAACACTAGTTGTAACTGCCTCCTGAGATAGAAAGTTCCAAACTTAAGTCCAGACTCGAACAAAGGTGACAAAATTATCTTTCACATGCAATGCTACTGATGGTTTTAGAATTTTCTATCCTATTTAAATTCTGAAATTGATACAGATAAGATCAGCCTAGTACATCATATTTTTTTTTTTCGTTTCTAAGAAATGCAGTACAACTATAATAAAAAAAAATAGCAATTCAACATTTGCAATGACGCCTCAATCCTAGTTGGGTTTTGCATATAAATTCTTAAAATCAATTTTATTCCATCTTCACTAATTTTTTCCAAACTAAATAATTTGTAGAAAGAAACAAACTAGAGATATTGGTGGTTTTCAATACAGATTGTGGTTTTCGGTTCATTCCACAATCATGAAACTCTACCAACCATGTAGATATTGGATAATCGAGTTCACCAAAAATTTAAGAAAATGAAAAGAATCACTATATACTTTTCCTCTTGGAAGATAGTCACCGACGATTTTTCAATACATAAAGAAAAACCTTCGACGAATCTCATATCTCATGTTGTCGCATCCGGGTTTACCCCCCAGACGTAACCGGTGTCATCGTCCTCTTTGAGGACGAAGACTAGCCCCTTAGCATTCATCATAACATCATTGGCTAAAATATGCGGAAAAATTAAAACTTTTTAACTATATCTTAATCGGAGGTTTACATAGACCTCTACATACACATAAGAATATTAATATCGAGTATACATAGACTCGTTTGTATAGGAAGATTACTTAGTCTTTTACTTTTATTTCATACACATATATAAGATAGAAATTAGAGTCATAAAATCCGTCTCATCTCATAAACCATCTAGAACAACAATATCAACATGGGCATAGCCCTACAACAATAAAAGTAAGCCACATATAGGCTTTATTCAACTTTGTATTCAAATGAAAGATAGAGTCAACATATATGTCATAATATCTAAGCAAATCCATAGGTAGAATATTGGCATCATCCTCGAGAAAATGAGGACCTACCACTTGGATGATAAGAGTATCCAATCCTCCTTCTCAATCGCCTCGAACCAAACCTCAACTACCAGAACCTAAAGTGTTTGGGAAAAAGAGAGAAAATGGGGTTAGTACGTCACATGTACTAAGTATGAGACCATATGCACATATAACAACCAAACATGCTAAAAAGGGACATTTAGTCAAATTATGCTATTTTATGTCTTTATGCACAATCAACAACTAGACCAACCAATTAGACACGTTTAATCAAGTCAAAGCAACCATATGCATGTCACATACTTGAACCCATAATCTCACATAACCCTATCATCAAGTAATCACATTACAAGCATAGATGAGAGTCTAATCATGTGAATAGTAAAACAAGACAACCAAACATAATCCTTATAAAGCCACAAGTGCAATGACCAAGCAAAGCCCCATAACCCTACTTAATCAAGTAACCAAATAAGAATCATAATAATCAGTGACTTACTTCACTTAACATAACCTTCAACACACACAAGTTTATACTTTAACAATAAAGACCAATTGCATATTCATAAGCATCATAATCATCATAATAAGTCATTTACCTTTATCATCATTTACATACATAATATTGACCTCCTAAAGCTCCTATCAAGGCAAACTAATTCAAGACATAGGTAGAGTCCCATACCCCTACCTAAGCTAAGTCAAACCCCTCAAGTCACCTTAGTTAGCCTATACATCATTACTTCATTTTAGTTTAGGGAACACTTGCCTTAACCGATATACATCACATGAGCTAATGTGGAATCCGGTGTTGTAAAACCTTACACTGATGGAAGGTGGTCTACCGGCCAAGGTAAAACCTAACATAAACGTAGCTTTCTAGGTGGATCCACTAGTTAGTCTTCCTATGGGGCAACATAGTTCAAGAACTAAGAGATAGGTAATTCCCTCTACATACCACTTGGTAATTGGGGCCTCATCTCATGGGAATCAATGAAATGAGTATCCCTCAATGAGGAGTCAACATCACATATAGGTCCAAAGGATAACACTTCCTCTATTGGAAAACCATTACCTCCCATTGTCAAGTTCACTCGGTACTAAGCTAATTCCCTTATTGAAATGTTATTTATCAATCAGAACTTAATTTAGGTCATAGGGTCTAGCCCTTGTATAATCATTATCATAATAGCTCAACATGAATTGTATGAGTATAAGCCTTTCATCACAATCCACATAAGTAAGGTTAACACTTTACATTTTTCTTTCATAATAAGGCACATTGACAATCACCATCATCCTTATATCTTTACATCTTAATCAACCTCACAATCTTAAACAATACATTCCAATTCAACATCATACCACCCTATCAATCCTAAACAAGGCATGCTCCAACACAATTATCATGACTTAACCACAATTAACCATAATTGAAACAAAGGATAAGGTCACAAGACTTACCAAGTCTTCTTCACAATTCATCATCATCAAGGTCTTACCATCAACCCTTAGTTCAACCCAATTAGGTCATCAAATCACCATAGATCAATAACCAGTGTAATTACAAGTCTAGAAGAGTCACTACATCATAATTCAATAGTAGATCAAAGCTTAGGACTAAGTCAAATCAACATGCCCTAGATCACCTATCAAGAACTAGTATGAAAGACTACAATTCATCATAACTTGTTTATGATCAGTGTAATAACATCATATATTAGTGATTTAACCAATAATCAAGTCAATTGAATCAAGCCCAACATAATTCACATCAAGATCAAACCTAGGGTTAGGGACTTAGAATCATGTTCTTCAATTTAGGGAAGACCATCAACAATTAACATAATCAAGTTAAAATACATGCTAATCTATTCAATTTAACCTAAAGAAAGCATCAATAACTCAATTCATAACTTCAAATTCGTAATTGGATGAAACCCATTTGAAAACTCTAGATTTGAAAACACTTTGAATGAACCCTTTGAGGAAAGAGGTCTCAAAGGTTAATAGATCCCATACCTTAAAGTTTGATGAAGAATTGATGGTGAATTATTCCCTTTACAGCCCCCAAACCCTTCTCCTTGCTAGTCTGTGAGTTCAAATAGAGAGAGAAAGAAGAGAGAAAGAAGATAGTTTGTGTTTTTGAGTTCTAATTAGTTTAATTGAAATTGGGGCTTTTATATGGATTTTAACTTAATTAATTAGTCTCCCCTTAATCCCTAACTAACCCCTAAACCACTTAATTAATTAAATAAATAAATAACAAAATGTGTAGAAAAACTCACCAGCCCTCACAGATGAGACCCCGTCGACAGGTCGTCTGTGAGTCGACGGACAGACCCCCCTCCGTCCTGCACTTCGTCGATGAGTTCAGGGACTTGTGCAGGCGAGGGCTTCCTCAATTTGGCTAAGTGTGGGATGACGGTGGCATCGATGCCCCGTCGGTCCACAAATGAGCTATTCCTTGTTCCGTCAATGCACACTGCCCAGGCAGTGTTGCCTCATCCTGTAGGGGTCCTCCTCAAGGGCCCTTGGTTGGTCCTTGGGGAATTGTACCCGGACATTTCAACCATGAAACATCTCTAACACGTGTTCCACACATTTTCACCGAATTTCGTTAATTTTCGACTCTTAAAAACTAGTCAAATAGGCCAAGGCACACTAGTACCTCTTTGAACCAACGTTCGAACATCATGGACGTTCTTGGACGTTTTGGTTCCTAGTCTCCCTAAATGACCTATATTCATTAAACTAACCTTAAAAACAGTGTTTAGACTTCATGACACCTATTTTGGAAGTGTTACACATTTCATATATATATATATTATGGTGGCTGAAATAAATATTTATTGGTGGTTATTTCAATAAGGTTTATTTCAATGAAGTTAAAATGTATAAATGGTTGAAAATGATAGTTGAAAATCGGTAAAAATTTATGTTGTGATATCCTACTCAGTACTCCTTCACTCCCTTGTTCTTTTATGTAGTTATCAACTTAAGTTTCTAGTATTCTTCCTTCTTTTTTTTAAAAACTATGAATCTATTATTACTGTTCATCTCTTTCTCTTAGCTTTAGTTCTTAATTGAATTTTTTTTAACCACACCCCGGATATGGTCATTCATAGTTCTATCACAAGAACATTCAACATGAACTGTCAGTGTCCTAGGAATTTACAGGTTAATCTATCGATGTTTTTAAGAGGCTAAGAAACTAACCATATACTAAGTAACATAGATTCATGGTAAAGAAAACTATCAAACAGTTTTTACATATCAAAATATGATTAACAACAAAATTTTAAACACACATAATTTACATATATGGGAAGTTACTAGAACCTAAATATGAAAAATTACATTATTGAGAACGGAGTGAAGTTTCCCTTTCGGGAAACCCGAAAACTAACAGAAATATATCTTCTTAGTACAAAATTTATTTTATAGAGGACCCTTTATAAATTTTTTTTTTATTATGCTAGGGCTTTTTGTTGAAGATGGATAAATACTTTGGGTGATTTTCTTTTGGAGTTGTTGCTTCTTTTCTTTCTTGTTCTCCTCAACTGATAATGTCTGCTTTTATATAGATCTTCGGACTTCAAACTTCGGATTTCAAATGGAAAGAGAATCTTATCATCTCAGCCGGGTACGCTTTTGGGCCGCATCGTCACGTGAAATGATGCTCCTTCTTTGGTCCGATATTTATCTTGTCTCTAGACGCGTCCCAACAGTTTTTCCACAGATGTGTGGTAGTGAGTAAAGTGGAACTCACAACTTGAGTAAAGAGGCATCCCTCTTTATTACCAAACGTTTATTTTTTTAAAATACTATCATATTATATATATATATATATATATATATATATATATATATATATATATATATAATGTATCTAAATTATGCAAAGCTATAGAATCAAAACTCATCCCAGAGTCGTCATCATTGGGATTTTGGCAAATTGCATTGTCTCTAAGAAATTTTCTGAGTTATCTGGACTACTATCTGGACTACTTCCCTGGCTGGACTTGGGCTTGGGTCTTTAATTATATATTTATCTTGTTCCTGTTTTTGTTTGAGTAATTTTTCTACTGTCTGGATAATGAGAAATTCTATGTCTTTCGTTTTCTGGGTTTTTTTAATTTTCTATTTTAGTGTCTGGGTGAAAGAAAGTGGTAGTCTTCGTCTATTCTGGAAAGAGGATGAACTTCCTTCTTTTTTACTTTTTGGCAAAGTGACAGCCATGAACGAATTTGATTTAGTCTTTACCGGCTACAGTTTGAACCGGACTAGCTGTATCTTTATCCGATACAGTGGATTTCTTAGTATTCAGTGGGGAATGCACACTCATCTCATTCATTTTTATTAGGGATGGAAAACCCTGTATATTTGTTTGAGTTTGTACGTCTTGTGTAGTCTGGCCTTTGCTTTCCATTACTCGAAGTTTTTCCCTTAGCTTGGCATTTTCTTGCATTAAAACTTCATTTTTGAGGTTTAGTCTTTTGAATGCTTCGGTCATGGATGAGCAATGGTCACAAAATATTATTTTGTCTGTGTCTTTTTGGATGTTATATTGTGGAGTTGTATCTGGATTTTGTCTGAGGGCTGGAGAAATATAGTAATTTGGTCCTAATATCCCTCTAGCATAGTCTAAAACTTCTGTAAAGTCATTAAAGCCTTTAAAAAGAGGTTTTTGAAAACCTTTTATTGAGTCTAAAACTTCTATCCATGTCTGAAAAACGCCATTGTCTTGCCATGAATTACCATATAATATTTAAATTTATTTTCCTTATTTTTGTTAGTAAAATAATATCCTAAAGCATTTAAAACAACAATTACATATTTAGTGTCTTTTTTATTATGTGCTATTCATATATTATCTATAAGACATTTTTGCTGTTTGTCTAGTTGGCAGTTAGGCAAATGTCTGAATGTCCAGTTAGACTGTTCATATGCTATTAAGTTTTGTTGTCCGAACTGTAGTCTTTCTATTTTGACATCATCAATTCTGTTTAGAGGTCTAAAATGTAAATTTGATAACATTGTCTGTTTGTAAGAGTATGAGTAATCTGGGGTTGGAGGTTGAACTCCTTTGCCCTTGTCTTGTAGTAATGGTCTCATATTCTTTAAAATTTAAACTTTTATTAGTAATCTACTTAATTGATCAGCTATATGATTATCATTTCCTTTTATATGCTCGAATACTATAGATTGATAAATAGATCTAGTGTCTAAAAAATTTAACCATATTCTTCTTTTACTGCTTTTATCATTAATTTTCTGATGAAATTTTACTATAGCCTCACAGTCTGTTCTTACTAATACCTCTGATTTATTTAAAATATATATTCTAAAACTATTCAAGCCATATATTACAGCTAGGATTTCAATGTCTATGCTAGCTTTATTTCATTTTTCTTTATATTTTCCACTTTGGTAGGCGCATATTCTTTCTTCTTTATTAGAACTATATTTATGAGGTCTAGCTTTTAATACTGCTCCCCATCCTTCTGAACTACTATGTGTTTCTATAATTAAATAATCTGATTCTAAAGGCATATGAAGATCAAGAATATTTTTTATTTTATCCTTTATTTTTTGTACTAATTTTATGTCTTCTATATTAAAATTTTTCTGTCCTTTGCATCATGTCTTAGAATATAATGGTCCTGCAAGTTTTCCTAAATTTTTAATAAATGGTCTAGCATAGTTTATTATTTCTAAGAATTTTTGTAGATCTTTTAAACTATTTAATTTATCTGGCATATCTAGGGTTTTTTTGGCTATATGAGGTTGTAGTTTAATTTTTCCTTCTCCTAAAAAATTTATGTAATTCTTACATAGTTCTATTTTCTTTTTACTAATTATTATCCCATTAGTAATAAATAGCCTAAACACCGCCTGTAAGTGTCCTAAATTTTCTTTTATATCTTTACTAAATACTAATATATCATCTACATATACTAAAACAAATCTTTTATATTCTCCAAATATTTCATCCATTTTTCTTTGGAAAATTGGAGGCGCAGTTTTTAAACCAAATGGCATGACTAACCATTCAAAATGTCCTTCTGGGCATGTAAAGGTTGTCCATTCAATACTATCTGGGTGCATTTTTATCTGCTAGTATCCTGATTTACAATCAAACTTACTAAATATTCTTTTTTACCTTGTATTCTATTTATTAGTTCTATTTTATCTGGTAATTTATATCCGTCTGTTCTAGTGTTATCGTTTAATCTTTTATACTTTATTACCATTCTAGTTTTTCCTCTAACTATTTCACTATAGTTTTTTACCATAAATCTTGCTGATCTATGTTTTGAGGTCGATCTTCTTATTACTCCTAACTCTAATAATTCTTTAATTTGTATACTAAAATCTTTTAAATCTTGATTAGTTGCTTCTATTGAAGTAGTTTTAATTATATATTCAGGATTTATAATGTCTAGTTTACATATAATTTTATTATTTTCCCAATGTTTTAGAGGGTTTTCACCTATTATTTCTATTTGATCTAGGATCTTTATAATGTTATCTAAGTCTTGTTGGTTTTTTATTTGTCCTATTTTCTGAATTCCTGTTTTGAAGTTATATAGTTCTGTTGCCATTTCTATTAAGACATATTTTTTTATCTAACTCATCTAAATCTTCTAACTCTTCTAGTTCTGATATATTTTCCGATATTATATTATAACCTATTTTACTACGTGCTAAGTTATTTTCACAATTATCGCAACATTTTTCTTTCAATTTGTGTCTTATTTTAGTATTAATTTAAATGGTTAAAATCGAGGTATGAGTGATGCTTTTTAGAAAAAATATTCCATCACTTGTTATAATAGTGCCTCCTTTATTATATAGTATAAAATATAATCCTAATACAAAATCTACACTTATATCCAAGTCTCTAACCCATATTTTATCCATTTTATAAGTAGGTTTATAAAATTCAGAACATGTGTTTAAAAAACTAATTTGTGCTTTGTCTATATAATGTCTGTATACATTATGTGTTCCATCCATTTGCATGGCTGCAAGTGGTTTTTCTAAAGTTTTAATTAGTTCTGGAGGTACAACTTTCTTGTTGAGGATACTTTTAGTACATCCTGAATCTACTATTGCTAAAGTCTCTATTTCATATTCTCCTAATTGAAGTCTTGTTAATACTTTAACAATATTTATCTTTTTATCTTCATTACATATCAAGGTGTTAAACTCTTCATTCATTAATTCTTGATTGTCTATTGATGACCTTGATTCAATATGTTTACCCTTTTCTAATCTTATCATTCTTTCCTCTAATTCTTTCACCTTTGCTTCTAAGACTGATACTTTAAGGTTTATTAAGGGTTCATTTGTGTATATTTCTGTTTTCTTTTGGATTATTAGTCCTAGTTGGTTTTCTATGCAAGTTATGCATCCTTCTTTAAAACACTTATTACATTTAGCTCTTTTATTTTTGCTAGGATACCATTTACACCAACAACAAGGACTGCTATCTAAATCTGTGTCTTTTTCAAAATTATGTTCGCATTCTATTATATTCATAAAGTTAACTTGTAAATCCTCTAAATTTAAGTTTTTCTATTCCTATTTCATTAATTAATTCTTCTCCTTCTGAATTGGAGGAGCTTTCTTCTTTAGTATGTTCTTCTACATCAATACTTACTATAGAGTAGATACTCTCATTATCTGACATATATTCATCTACATTTAATAATGCTTTATTAAATTTCTCTACTAATTGGGCATTTCTAGTTTTTGTATTATACCTTTTAGGACAAGTATTTGCTAAATGTTCTATACTTCCACATGTGAAATATTCTAGCTAATTTTTGTACTTTCTATCTGTTCTGTATTTTCTAACATGTCTATCCCTATTTAGATATGGTTTTCTAGCCGAAGATTTTCGATGAAAATATCCTTTCTTACTATATCTTTTATTATATTGTGGTCTATACTTTTTATATTTTTTTCTTTTATATTGTTCTTTATCATAACTCTGAGCAGTGTATATTACATCTTTACAGAAATTCATCTCATTTTGTTTTAATTATTTTTGTATTTGTAAGTGCGTGCACTTTTTTTGTAATATCTCCATTATATGTTGTATTCTATGTCCTATTGACCATTTAGCCTGAGGATTTTGTAATATCCCTTCTCGTTTACTCCATTTATCTTCTATTTTTCTTCCTAAAGCTCCAGGTAATTTATTAAATAACTTCTTCCCTAGATCTTGGTCAAAAGCATTACCACTAATTGTACAATAGTAAAAATAATCATTTAAAAATTTCTTTACATGGTACCAGTTACTTATACTTAGCTGTTCTATTTTATTACCGCATTTTTTTTGTAATGTTACTAATCCACTATTAGGATCTTCTCCTTTTATTAATGTATGGATTTTATTTATAAAATTGTATGGATTTGGTCTTAATGATACCAGGTATTGAAACTCTTGTGGGAATTGTACCTTATAGGCTTTCCATAATGCTTTAGTAGATTCTCCTATGAATGTTTCTAAGTACTTATACATGGTTTCTGCATCCGTTTCAGTATAATTTTTTATAAAATCTTCTACTACTATTCTTTTCCATAAGTCGATTACTGAATTCCATCTTTGTGGATCATGCGCTGCTATGTTTAAGATTTTTCCTTTACTTCCTCCTTCTTGTAGTATTATTGGTTCTTCTATAGGCATTCTTTTTCCTTTTGGTTTTACGTCTGTTGTGGGAACATCACCTTGTGTAACGACCTGCTTAGTCGTTTTGAGCAGCAGATTTTATTTCTGGAAAAACTGTCTGAGACGACGGATCCCACGACGGACCGTCATAGGCACGACGGACCGTCGAGGGTGTCTCGTTCCAAAACACTTGGAATTCTTATATTTGAGTGCTGAAATCGACTCTCTGAACTCTGTGACGGACCTGCAGGACGGACCGTCACAGACACGACGGACCGTTGTGAGGTTCCGTTTCAAAACACTTCAACTCTTGAAAATTGGGTACTGGGAGCAATTCTCTGTCTGTCGTGACGGAAGTGCAGGACGGACCGTCGTAGTCACGACGGACCGTCTCAGACTCATCAAGGAAATTGAGTCTCTGAAGGTTGTGACGAACCTGCAGGACGGACCATCGCAGGCACGACGGGCCATCACAGGTTGCGTAATCCCAGTCTGGGTCGGATTTCTGGGTAAGTTTTAAAGGGGTGTTTTGGACTATTCCTGCTATAATTATGAATTTCGTGGGTTAATGTTAATAACTCAAATTCTTGGGGGTGTAAAGGAGATAACCTTGAGTTAATTAGTGGGTTAATTCCTCATCTTTTATACTTAATTATGTGCTAATTAGGGTAAAAGAAAGAGGGTTTTGAAGAAGAAAAATAGAAAGAACAAGGAGAGAGAGGAACGATCGATAGAGAGAGACAAACGAAGAGGAAACAAAAAGCTTTAAGAGATTTCTTGCTTGATCATGAATACTCGGTGAAAGTAGGTTATGGTTTTTGATACTATTCGTAGTAAACTCTTAATAGCGAATGAAATGTATTGGTAGTATTGTAAACCCTTCTATATGCTTAATTGTATGCTTGCATGAATGTGATTATGTGATTGTGATAAAATAAGCATAATGAAGCTTTTGAATCTAAAATCTTGAAGAAACCCTAATTCACCTTGTTATTGATGATGCCTTGGTATAAGAGAACGCCTGATGAATTGATAGAATGATGTTAGTGGATCGGAGTGTCACGTTCCAACACATAGTATTAGGGGATCGGGTGTCACGAACCGACACGTAGAATTAGGGGATCGGAGTGTCACGTACCGACAAATAGTATTAGGGGATGGGGTGTCACGAAACGACACGTAGAATTAGAGGATCGGAGTGTCACGTACCGACACATAGTATTAGGGGATCGGGTGTCACGAACCGACACGTAGAAGTAGGGGATCGGAGTGTCACGTTCCGACACATAGAATTAGGGGATCGGAGTGTCACGTTCCGACACATAGTAGTAGGGGATCGGAGTGTCACGTACCGACACAAGAGGAAGAAAGATAAGGAATCTTAAGAGATGTTAATATACTCAATGTAATGAACCTATTTTCCCAAATGAGTGTGGTATTGAGGCTTGAGTCCTCATGGATGAACTTGGTAGTACTTATTGATGATTATAGTACTTGTTGCTACATGTTGAGTATTGTAGTTGATTTATGATATGAACTGATATATACTGTTTTCTATTTTGAGTTGGCCGATGATACCTACTCAGTACTTGTGTTTTGTACTGACCCCCCTACTTGTTGTTTCTTTCTTTGTTATTTGGGGAATGCAGCAAACGTACCATCGTCTTCAACTCAACAGCAATTCTAGCCAGTCTTCACTACACTGGATTTCAGGGTGAGCTAATGCTTCTAGCTTGGACTGGATCTTCTCTTCAAGTCTTGATGCCTTGAACTTTCGGCATGGACTAGCCTTTTATTTATTTTAGCTTCTTAGATACTTTTAGATTAGTAACTTGAGGATAGATGTTCTTGTGATGATGACTTCCAGATTTTGGGGATAATGAGTTTTAAGTCTTCCGCTTTGTATTTTTGTTCAATATGTTGGGTTTTAGATTGGTTGGTTCGCTCACATAGTAGGATAAGTGTGGGTGCCACTCGCGGCTCGATTTTGGGTCGTGACAAACTTGGTATCAGAGCATTAGGTTCGTTGGTCTCATCACACAAGAACGAGTCTAGTAAAGTCTTAAGGAACGGTAGGGGGACGCCTTTACTTTTCTTTGAGAGGCTATAAGACTTTAGGAAAATTCCATTCTTTCTTTCTTTCTTTCGTGCTATTACTTGGATCCAATTGGTATCTAGGTGATACAAATTGGTATCTGACCATCTTCACTCTATTTCACAGATGGTTAGAACTAGAGCAACGACTGCACCAACACCAACACCGGCAAGACAAGAAACGTCTGAGCCAGCCACTGGGGCTGTAGCTCGGAGAGGAACAGTGGCGAGAGGCCGTGGAAGAGGTCGTGGGAGGACGTCCTCTAGAGGAAGAGGACAAGCACCTAGCCCACCTGGTACTAGGGCGGTGACTCCTCCACCGACGGAGGAAATGGTAAGAGAGGGTGAGGAAGGGGAGAATGAACAAGCACAGAATGAGGAATTGCCACCCCAACCTACCCCAGAGATGATCAATCAGGTTCTTGCTTATCTTAGCGGGTTATCTGATCAGGGTCAGACACCTCCAGTGTTTTCTGCACCAGCACCTCAGGTTCCGGAGGTACAACATGCGGCCACTATGGCTCCCCGCATGGATACTTCATTGGAAATAGGCACGTTTCCTCGTCTGACTACAGGGCCTATAATGACAAATGATCAGCATGAACTTTTCAGTAAGTTCTTGAAATTGAAACCTCCAGTCTTCAAGGGTGCTGAATCTGAGGATGCTTACGATTTTCTGGTTGACTGTCATGAGCTACTACACAGGATGGGTATAGTAGAACGGTTTGGTGTTGAGTTCGTGAGTTATCAGTTTCAAGGGAACGCCAAAATGTGGTGGCGGTCACATGTTGAGTGTCAACCAACAGAGGCACCACCTATGACTTGGGCATCATTCTCTAGTTTGTTTATGGAGAAGTATATTCCCCGGACTTTGAGGGATAGGAAAAGGGATGAGTTCTTGAGCCTAGAGCAAGGTAGGATGTCGGTTACTGCATATGAGGCTAAGTTTCGTGCATTATCCAGGTATGCCACCCAACTTTGTTTCAGTCCACAAGAACGGATTCGCCGTTTTGTGAAGGGGTTGAGGTCAGAGTTGCGGATTTTAGCCTTACAGGTAGCGGCTACGGCAAAATCCTTTCAAGAAGTGGTAGACTTCGTGATAGAGGTGGAAGGAGTGAAGCCAGATGACTTCACCATGGCATCGACATCAAAAAGGTTTCGAAAGGGAGGTGAGTTTAATGGTTCTTACTCTAGAGGACAGGGTTCAGGAGGCTACTCAGTCCGACCAATTCAGTCTTCACTACAGACTGTAGTTGGGGGTCCACCTCAGACCGGTCAACACTTCTCTGAGAGACCTATGCTTGAATCCAGAGAGTGTTATGGATGTGGGGAGACTGGACATATTAGGAGGAATTGTCCAAAACAGAGTTATAGACCCCCAATAGCTAGAGGTAGAGGTGGTCATGGTAGAGGCCGTTATTCTGGAGGACGTGGTGGCCGAGGTAATGGTGGTCACCAAAACGGCCGAGGTGATGGACAAACTGGAGCTACTACAACGCCACATGGTAGGGGCAACGGGCAGACTGGAGATAGGGCCCATTGTTACGCTTTCCCTGGGAGGTCTGAGGCAGAGGCATCTGATGCTGTTATCACAGGTACTCTTTTGGTCTGTGATTGCATGGCTTCAGTATTATTTGATCCTGGATCCACTTTTTCATATGTATCTTCCTCATTTGGTGCTGGTCTTGAGTTAAGTTGTGATTTACTTGATATGCCTATTCGTGTCTCTACTCCCGTGGGTGAGTCTGTGATAGTTGAGAAGGTGTATAGGTCTTGCCTTGTGACTTTTGTGGGGAGTAACACTTACGTGGATTTGATCATTCTAGAAATGGTTGATTTTGATGTAATTCTGGGTATGACTTGGCTTTCTCCAAATTTTGCAATCTTAGATTGTAATGCTAAAACTGTGACATTGGCCAAGCCTGGGATAGACCCAATAGTGTGGGAGGGTGACTATATTTCTACCCCAGTTCGTATTATCTCTTTTCTTCGTGCTAAAAGAATGAGTAGTAAGGGGTGCTTAGCTTTCTTGGCACATCTCAAGGATGACACTACCCAAGTACCTTCAATTGAGTCGGTTTCGGTAGTCCGTGAGTTTCTGGATGTGTTCCCTGCAGATCTTCCTGGTATGCCACCGGATAGAGATATTGATTTCTGCATTGATCTGGAACCGGGTACTCGCCCCATTTCTATACCCCCTTATAGGATGGCCCCAGCGGAGTTAAGGGAGTTAAAGGCCCAACTTCAAGAGTTGTTAAATAAAGGTTTCATTAGACCAAGTGCATCCCCTTGGGGTGCTCCGGTGTTATTTGTGAAGAAGAAGGATGGGAGTTTTCGGATGTGCATAGACTACCGACAGTTGAATAAGGTAACTATTAAGAACAAGTATCCCATTCCTCGCATTGATGACTTGTTCGATCAGTTACAAGGTGCTTGTGTCTTCTCTAAGATTGACTTGAGATCCGGTTATCATCAATTGAAAATACGAGCAACAGATGTACCAAAGACTGCTTTTCGAACTAGGTATGGGCATTACGAATTTGTAGTGATGTCCTTTGGTCTTACGAATGCCCCTGCTGCGTTCATGAGCTTGATGAACGAGATTTTTAAGCCATATCTGGATCTCTTTGTGATCGTATTTATCGATGATATACTGATATACTCAAAGAGTAAGAAGGAACATGAGGAGCATTTGAGAATGATGTTGGAAGTATTGAGGGAGAAGAAGCTTTATGCCAAATTCTCCAAGTGTGAGTTTTGGCTAGATTCAGTGTCCTTCTTAGGGCACGTGGTTTCTAAGGATGGAGTGATGGTGGATCCTTCTAAGATTGAAACAGTGAAGAATTGGGTAAGACCTACTAATGGGTCAGAAATAAGGAGCTTTGTTGGGTTAGCTAGCTATTACCGTCGATTTGTCAAGGGATTCTATTCCATTGCTTCCCAATTAACGAATTTAACTAAGCAGAATGTTCCATTTGTGTGGTCGGATGAATGTGAGGAAAGCTTTCAGAAACTCAAGACCTTGTTAACTACTGCACCAATTCTTACCTTGCCAGTAGAGGGTAAGAACTTCATCGTTTATTGTGATGCATCCTATTCTGGTTTGGGTGCAGTGCTAATGCAAGAGAAGAATGTGATTTCTTATGCTTCGAGGCAATTAAAGGTGCATGAACGTAACTATCCGACCCATGATTTGGAGTTGGCTGCGGTAGTGTTTGCATTAAAGCAATGGAGGCACTATCTGTATGGGGTTAAGTGCTAAGTCTATACGGATCATCGTAGCCTACAGTATGTCTTTACTCAGAAAGATTTGAATTTGAGACAGAGGAGATGGATGGAACTACTGAAGGACTACGATATCACTATTTTGTATCATCCGGGAAAAGCTAATGTTGTGGCCGATGCTTTAAGTAGAAAGGCAGGGAGCATGGGAAGTCTAGCTCATTTGCAAGTTTCTAGACGCCCATTGGCTAGAAAAATCCAAAGCTTGGCTAATGACTTTATGAGGCTAGAAGTAAATGTGAAGGGAGGATTTTTGGCCCGTGTGGAGGCGAGATCTTCTTTTCTTGACAAGATCAAGGGAAAACAGTTTGAGGATGAGAAACTAAGCCGAATTCGGGATATGGTGTTGCGAGGAGAGGCTAAAGAGGCAATAATTGATGAGGAAGGTGTTTTAAGGATTAAGGGAAGGGTATGTGTGCCCCGTTTTGATGACTTGATCCACACTATTCTTACAGAGGCTCATAGTTCCGGATATTCTATACACCCTGGTGCAACCAAAATGTACCGTGACCTAAAGCAACACTTTTGGTGGAGTAGAATGAAGCGAGACATTGTTGATCTTGTTGCCAAATGTCCAAATTGTCAACAAGTAAAGTATGAACACCACAGGCCCGGAGGAACACTTCAGAGAATGCCCATTCCTGAATGAAAGTAAGAGAGAATTGCAATGGACTTCGTGGTTGGTCTTCCAAAGACATTGGGTAAGTTTGACTCTATTTGGGTAATTGTGGACAGATTAACTAAGTCTGCTCACTTCATTCCGGTCAAGGTGACCTACAATGCAGAGAAGTTAGCCAAAATCTACATCTCAGAAATTGTTCGATTGCATGGAGTTCCACTCTCCATTATATCAGATAGAGGTACGCAGTTTACTTCTAAGTTTTTGAGAACATTGCACGCGGATTAGGTACTAGGTTGGACCTTAGTACTGCATTTCACCCTCAGACCGATGGTCAGTCTGAGCGAACGATTCAAGTGTTGGAGGATATGTTCGCGCACGTCGTGATGAATTTGGTGTCATTGGGATAACTTCTTACCTTAGCGGGTTTTCATACAATAATAGCTATCACTCCAGTATTGACATGGCCCCATTTGAAGCATTGTATGGGAGGAGATTGTCGGTCTCCATGGTTGGTTTGACTGCATTTGGAAGTTAGACCTTGGGGTACTGATCTGTTGCAAGGGATTCATTTGGAGAAGGTGAAATCTATTCAAGAAAAGCTTTTAGCAGCTCAAAGTAGGCACAAGGAATATGCAGATCGAAAGGTTAGAGACTTGGAGTTCATGGAGGGTGAACAAGTCTTGCTGAAGGTCTCACCCATGAAAGGGGTGATGCGGTTTGGAAAAAGGGGTAAGCTAAGTCCAAGGTATATTGGGCCATTTGAAGTACTTAAGCGAGTAGGGGAGGTGGCTTATGAATTAGCCTTGCCTCCAGGGCTGTCAGGAGTGCATCCGGTATTTCATGTGTCTATGTTGAAAAGATACCATGGGGATGGAAACTACATCATTCGTGGGGATTCGGTTCTGCTTGATGAAAATTTGTCTTATGAGGAGGAACCTGTTGCTATTT